>KZ505643.1:1141289-1170964 GCA_002844005.1 Limosa lapponica baueri
TCCTAAGCTTTGGAAGGGGGAATAAAGTGCTGCTTCCCTTAGAGAGCTTCCCCACAGCCCAATTTCAGAGAAGGAAGGGGTACCAAGAGGATGAAAGAGGAAAGAAGAGTTCAGTCCTTGGGCTAGGGAGAGAGCGGATTGTCTGGAATGATACATTGAATTATGTTTAATGGTAAGATTGGGAGCTCTAAATCTGCAGAAGTTCAGGAAAGAAGTGGAAGTCATCAGCTACCCTCCTGAGTGAGCTGAGGTACTGGAAGTGCTAAGGAGAGTCCTTCCTGGGATGTAACACCATAATAATCCAAACAATGTTGTTTGGCCATCTTTGTAACTTTGTTTTATTTTGGGGAATCTATATTAAGCTCCTGAATAAATCTTGTCTAGTGATGAAGCTGGCCAAGTGCCCTGATGTACACCAAAGCACTGCGCTCCAGTCACAGTCTTTAGAATTGGGGTCTTAGACTACCTTCTCTCCGTGCCCAGATGCCTGCAGCAGGTTCAGGGCATCCAGAAAACATCTGGTACCTTTCCATCAAACTGCATGAGTCTTTGTAGACGGGAGTGACACAGGCATCTGTGTGGGAGATGCGTTTTTGGTGACTGTCAGGTGCACACAGGAAAGTGGTGGGTAATCCCAACCTCTCCAAGTCCTCATGATGGGCAGCATTTGCACGTATAGTCCTAAGAGCAGAGGCTGCTAAAGGGTGGCTTGTGGGCTGTGTTGAATTTCTGGGAGACTCTGTCTTTCTGTTTTTACAGGGTGAAGTAAAAAAAAAAAGAAAATAATTTTTGCCCTTTCTTTTTAAAAATGAAATGGAGATGAAAGTGAATTTCCAGTCTGAGGACTGCTGAGCAGTGACCAAAATGACTCTTAATATTTTCATTTAAAATCTTCATGGAAAAATCTGCACTGATGGAATTATTTTTCCATCACTTGTGAAAAACTTTTCTCAACTGATGCATGTGGGGCAGGAGAGGACAGAGCCATGGGAGAGGTGGATGGAGCTCTTTACGAGGCCAGCAGCGCTTAACACCTGTGGTTGGGTTGGGTTTTATGTCTTTTTAAAAAAAAAATCAATATGATTCAATCTGTGTCTGCAAAGACTGTTTCACAGGGAGGGGAGAAGATGCTCTTTGCATAACAGACCTCTCTCTGCTTCTTGCAGTTGCTGCAGCAGAAGCCTCTCAGTGCATGCTCTGACAGTGTAGCCTACAGAGACCTCATCAAAGCAAGTTTTTGTGGTATGGAGAGGGATCAGATCCATTTCTTGCACAGATAAACCTACACATTCCCTCATGGTCTTGATGGGGCTGCTTGTGCAGACCCACTGTATAACTTCACCATTGTGTAACATCAGGATGTAATTTACTTAATAATATTTATAGCTTACAGGTTTTGATAGCACTAGGTAAAATAGTAAGGTTAGTTTTAGAATGCAATAAACAATAGCAAAAGAGCTGGTTTTGAACTGGTACTACACCATGCAAGAATTTGCCTGGTACAGAATTAGTTTCATGTCTCTAAACTTGCTTTGGCTTGTGTTTGAAAGAAGCAGACTCCAGAACCTTCTGGGAAGCAGTAATTTAAAAGAGATATATCCAGCTTTCTGTTTGGCTAACAACAGTTTTCTCTGCTGTTCAAAGCAATGTAGTGGATCTGTCAAAACAGCTGGGAGGACAGAGCAGCTGCTTTAAGGTAAGGGGCAGAAGTTTGCACCAAGACAAGAGTGATTTCTCCATACTCTGCAGTTACTGCAGCTGAGGAGAGGGAAGAGCTGTGATGTGGTGGTGGCTCAGATCAGAAAGCTCAGCGAGACAAGAGTCTGCCCCCATGGCTAGCAGTGATGGAGATGTACGAGTGACAGCAAGGACAAAAACTGTCTGTGAGAGGTTCCTAGGTGGCCACCTCCAGCATGTTAACAGATCCTAATGTAGCACTTGTGCAGTGGGGCCTGGCTCATGGGGGTGCTATCGCAGCAGTAATGAACAATGCAGTTCACATCATTCCCTCGGCCATACCAGTGGCAAGAGCCTTCATTTCTAAAATCACTGTCTGAAAAATATTCTTTTGGCGCTGGAATGGTGTCGATAGGTGTTTTTTTTTCTTGCATCTTTTAATTTGCAGTGTTGTTTGCTGTGATTTTTCAAAGCAGCTGAAGGAAGTGATAGGTGTGTCCACATCACTGTGATTTTTGCCTGGATTTTGGCTGCCCAAATTGCATTATGGTATTTAGGAGGTCCCCCAACCACACCAATATGCTAGGTTGTAACCAAGTCAGAAACAACTTAAAAGGCACACAGTTACTGGTCACATTGGGAACAGCTTCTCAGAGGAGCAGATTTTAACAACAGGAAAACCCTCTTCCCAATGTTGTATTTGTAGCTTTACCTCTAATGCCGAACACCAGCTGGACACACGTGTGCTGGGCTCGGGGGGCATCTATGCCGAAGGGGCCTGGGATCAAACTCTGCCAGTCTCGGCACGGTGGGATCAGCCCCAGTTTTTCCATAGGAAAACACATTTTTCTGACTTCACCCGGTGCTCAGCTCACACTGAGAGAATTGTGATTGTTAGCACTTGTTATCCAACTGTCGTCACAGCACGCATTTGTCTTATTCTTAGTAACAGCTAATCTCTTCTGTACACTTACATCCAGATATGGAGGACGCATTTAGGTTTGGTTTTTTTTTTTTTTCCCAATAGGATTTATTTGGAATTAGAGACAAATGCCTACCAGGCTTTGGCAGGCTTCACTGTGGCTTCCTTACCGAAAACTGTTGCTTTACAATTCTTGGCTTGGCTTTTGTGATCTTAATCTGTGATGGACAGAAGATTTTGGCATCTCTGGGTGGATTAGAGATGCGACAGTGCTCCGCTAAATGTCCCGTTAGCTGAGGGACAGCACGTCAAGAGGCCCAGAGTTACTGTTTTGAACAAAAAAATCTCCCCTTGTCCTGTTGTTCTTAGGAAGTTTGTTGTTCTCCTAATGTCCTTGAGGAGCTGTGGTGACTTGCTGATGTGAAGGTTTTATGAAGCGCTGTCTTTTGTGAATGCTGATGTGAGAAAACTAATTTGATGGATTTTTCTCATCATCTTTCCTTGTGCACATGTCCATGCAGTCCTAAGCCTTGGAGTCAACCGTTGCATACAAAATATCTTCCTTTCTTCTGAATTATTTCTCCTAGGCTTGTCTTGTGGCTGTGAATCACAAAATACTTTGACACCACAGTTTTATAGTTTTGAGATTCCCCAGATTACAGCGGGCAATGTATAAGGTTTTTATAATTTTTTCACAAGAGAAGACAGCCTTTTATTTCCCTATTGTATTTTTACTCTTTCCATGACATTTTGAAAGATATAAGTTGGAGACTTCATATGCTGCTTTCAAAAGTCTTAAAGTATTTATCAAGAATAAAACAGGATATTCCAAGAAAACTGAAATATTGTACTTAGTGTTAGAGGATAAAGTGGGGAAATTTTTTTCTTTCCTCGTCGGCAGGGAAGATGACAAAGAAATGGAGAAAGAAGTAATAATTCTTATGTCCTCATTGCTTTTCTCTGGAGCACGTACATATAAGCTTTATCTAATGCTGAAAGAGAAACATTCATGGAAGTCTCTTTGTGATGGAGTGGCATGCTGGCCTCACCTTGGAGAAGGTGACTGTTTGACTGACCTTTTAAAAATGAAAACTGACTCTGGAGACCTGGTAGCTCCTGTCTGCAGGACGTTAACTGCTCCTGTAGTGTACCTTCAGCTTTCATCGCTGAGTCTAAAACTGTATTCATTCGTGAAGCTCAGCAACCTGATCACGCACCACTTCTTGAGGAGTCTCTTTTGTTCTTATTGAGTTAGAGGGGGCTCGATCTGGGGAGCTGGAGGGCAGTGGCTGTATTATTTGTATTTGGGGTATTTTCTGGTTTTTTTTTTTTTTCTGTATTTTCGGTGGTTTTTGGTGCGTGCCCGGCGGAGGAAGGCGGCCGGGCCCCGGCAGGTGGCAGCCGAGCCCCGCTTCCCCGCTCCGGCTCCGCTCTCGCTGCCGGGGAGCGGGCTGGGCAGGGACCGAAGCAGAGGGACTTTTACGTGATCCGAAAGAAATGAAATTACAATCTGAAGGTTTTGAACCTTAGCCTGGGGGAAGGGCACGCCAGGAGCTGGAAATGAGGATAGGGTCAATGCCATTCTGTGTAGAAAAGCTGCATCCACTTGCTGGGGGGATGCTCAGTTTTGGACGCACGCTGCTTATACAAATCAGTGGGCTTAAATTTTTGCCTTGGTGTCATTACAACATTATAGTGAATTAAAATCCTAGATTAATTTAAGGCTTTTGTTTTAATACAGGCAAAATTTTTGCTTCATGCTGCCGTGTCAGAATATTAATGAATTGAATGTGCTGCCTGTTGCATCGAATGCTGCTGGGGAAAAGATGCGCTACTTGGGTAGATATATGTTGTATCAAGTGAGGGACAGTTTGGTGGGAAGAAAAAGAAGTAGCCAAGCGGTGCGTTTCAGTGCAAGACATTTCAGAGGTCAGAGTTTCAATCCATGGAGTTACATAGAATGGAAGAACTAAGTTGCAAGAAGGAAGCACTTGTAAAGTGATTGTGGCAACCAGTTATGTCTGAATTCTGCCACCACCACCAAAACCTGCTAGGTCATTTCAGTGTAATCTTTATTTCACAGATATGGCATGATTTTCCAAGGCAGAGTGTATTATTTGGGCTGGGAAAAGTAGATGTTGCTGTTATGTGTGATTGTTTACATTTTGGGCAGGTTTCTTCCTAGCACTTGGCTTAAAGATATCACTGGATAATTTCACGGTGCCACCAACAGTCATGATTTCGGTCTCTGCTTTCTGGTTTATATAATTGAGTCCCTTCTGTTGAATTGAGCCTGAGCCATCCTTCCTCTGCCCATCTGCAACTTCACCAAAGCTCTCATCCTGCCTAAATATACTCTCTTTTTCCTGAGGAGTTTGATTTCTAGTTGCATTAGAAAGTCAGAGGTGAATGAAAGAACTTGGCCTGTGATAGCTGTGGAAACACACTTTTTCAGTTGTGAAACCCTGTGTGGTTTGTAGGGTGATTGAAGTCGTGGACTTCCTTCATTTGAGGCAACAAATGAAGACTTCAGAGCATTGTGTTAAGAAAACTGACTGTTTGCAACAAGAACTGTCCCAGGGAGACACCTCTTCAGTTGCTTTCCAAAAGCTAGAGGGATTTAGGTTACTTGCCACAGGGCAGTTATTTAATATTGTATACACTGGTAGAAATGGGGAGGAAAAGTTAAAATCATCTGTTAACTGGACAGCACAATGAACTCCTTTATTCTCTCCTGGCAGATCTTAATGCTCTGTCGTTTTCTGTTGGTGGAAAAAGGTGTGTGGTTCTGGTAGGCAAAGGAAGGGAAAAATGATGTAGCCTCACCCTGCCAGGCACATCAGCCAAGGAAGGACATGCTTGTCAAAAGGTTTCTTGCAGCACTGCTCTGCAAACGTAATTAACGTTAAAACCGCATTAACGATTCTTGACTGTCCCTTCCTAGCTGCTTGAGTGGCTAATGTGATGTGTGATATGATGCCTGAGCATGAAGCTTGGCTTTCCAATGCCTCACAGAAACACATCCGACTGCCCAGGGCAGAGCCTCCCCAGACCCTGCTCAGCCAGCGGCTCCCAAGTGCAGAGACACCAGCTGTGTCCAAAGGGCTGGCTGTGGCCCACCAGAGCAAATTCTCCTGCCCAGGGCCGCCTCCTGGCCCCTCTCCTTCCCAGGCATCTCTCAGGCACAGGCTGGAGAAACTGCTCTTTAGTGTTTCCTCACCACAGCCTTCTTTGCCGAGGGACTCCCAAGCCCCTTGGCCACTATATAACCAGAAGTTAAATGACCAGTGTCTGCGTGCAAGCTGGGCCATGTGGTTAGTGGTGCACACATTGCCCAACATCCAGCTGGCTCTAACATATGATACAAAACAGAGCACAGGGCATACAGTGCACTCTGGTCCATGTGAAGAGACTCTGAGTAGCTCCCTCAAGAAGGTTTGGGGGCTACCAAGCTCAACAGTATGGGCTCTGCGATCCTTTAGCCATCTTAGTTCAGCTCAGATCATGTTGTACACCTTTCCTGGCCAGGTGTCTCATGCTGTGTAGAACAGGGAACATGTGCTTGATTTTACAGCAAAATGTCCTTTTGTCTGCCTCATGATTGGTAAAATGGGTATAACATCTGACCACGCTTCCAGAGGGTAGAGGCCTTAATAAAAATAATTTCCTTGTTCATTGCTTTGGGGTCAATGCAAATGCCATGTGAATGTGACCTGCTTTTAAGTTTGAAAAGTAAGCCGGTTCACTGCTGACTTTTGGAGCAACCACTGCTGACACGGTACCGTCAGCTTGCAGAGATGAAGTCCATCTCTGACAGCTCACGCTGTCTACCTGGTGGTACTATTGATAAGATGAAGCAGGAATTACAGCTTGATGCTCACTTACAATGCATTGCTATAACATAGACCCAGGTCCACTGAGCACGTAGTGAGAGATGTGAACCCGATGCGTCTCTTGTTTTTTCTAACCACAGGCAAAGGGGCTTAGAAAAGTCCAGTGTTACCACTGGGACAGACTTTGAATAACCTGGGATGGCAGTTTAACATTTTTCTTCTCTTGGCCATGATGCAACTTGTGGCTGGGGGAGTGCTCTGAGCTCTCTCAGCCAGTGGGGCACCTCCTGAACTTTAACAGCTCTGCCCAGAGATGCTGTAAGCCCAGGAATTCCCCCTGTGATGGCTGCTTTGATGAGCCAGGCTGTTTGATGCAATCGTCTGTTTCTGGACAGAAGTCTACACTGTACCAACACCATTACAACTGGTAATGATTTATTCCTGCCCTGTCTTGCAAGGAGTCGGGTAAGAGAAGCCAAAAATTGCAGGGACTATGATGAAGGCTTTTTTCCTCCTGGTCTTCTACTGATTGTCCCTTGTGTGATGCCGTATCTTGCAGTGAGCTTGTATTTTCCGTCTGTCATTGCAGTGATCACTACTATGGAATATAGGTTAAAAATGCAAGAAATACAAGTATGGTTTGAACTCATTTATGATTGTTGTCAGTAGAGGAATCCCTGGAAAGGTGAGTTTGGCATACTGGTGCAGAAGACATCAGAGATCTTCTTACTAGCTCTTCTACTGAGAAAAGATCTGGCAGGAATGAGGACAGTCTCTATCGAGCCATTATTTTATAGTTCTGCTCTCTAGTGTTGATCATTTAAAAAGATGCAAACAGAAGAGGAAGAAAGAGACTCCTTTTCTTTTTCTACCTTCACTGTACAAACTCCTTTTTGCCACGGTAATAGGTGGAAACTTTAAGCTTTAAACGCTTTCCAATGGAAAGCAAACGTGAGGCTCCTGGTTTAGTTTCCCGTTTGTCACTTTTTTAGGATTGGCACTAGGCAGAAAAGGAGACAAGATACACACAGTGGAAAAATAGTTTCCTTCTCAATGGCTGGAGTTATTTGTGTAAAATAGGGGTGTAATTTTTCTCTCTTCAGTCTTAGGAGGTCTGAGGTTGGGGTGAGGGGGAGTCATCTGGCTGAACTAATTCTCCTCAGGAGAGAATTAGTAATTTTACAGAGAATGAGTAATCTTTCCCCTTGTCCTTTTTCATAGTGGACCAGCCAAAAAAAAAAAAAAAAAGGGGGGGGGGCTAAAAATATGCATTTTTTTTGGGGTCCACCTTATCTGGACTACCACAGCGCTCAAGGGAGTTGCAGCATTGCTGATGGATCTTTCACAAGCCAAGCGGGATGCGTCAAAGGGTGACTTTGGCCGGGAGTGCCCAGCAGCAGAGTGTCCCCTGCTGCTTTGCCCGAGGTGAGAGCACAGGGTCCAGGGTAGGAAACAAAAGCCCCCATCGCGTACAGCCAGCAAACAAGTCCAGGCTGGCTCCTGCGCACTCACACGAGCAGCTGATGAACAGTTTTCATCTGCCCCCCTCCTTGCACTCTCTGCTTCATGTCTGACTTACTAAATCCCGTCCTCCCAGGCTTGTTACTAAGCTGGGGCAGGCGACTTGGGGCATCTGTCGTAGAGCGGGGCAGTTTGTCTGCAGACAGGTATTGAGCAGCTCCCTGTCCTGAAGGGTGGGGGACCATCGCCTCTGCTGACTCCTTCCACCGCCATCAGGCAAGCACTTTTCCGAAGGTGGGCTACAGCCAGAAATGTCTGAAAACTCTTTAGCGCAGGACCAGTGGTTGACTTCTAAAACTTCGTATGTGCATCAGAAGACAAAAGGAAAATAAATCTGTGGCTCCCTCTGGAACACACAAAAGAGCTTGGGACTCTCGTCTGGAGTGAGAGATGATCTTGTGAAATTTGGGCTGTTTGGTGAAAAGTGCCGGATGGCTCCAATTTGTGATGCTGGATTGACTTTTTTTGATCAATTGGGGTTGATTTTTCCAAGCAAGTACCTCTTGTTCTTGCTCAGTTCACAGGCAGGTCTCTGGGTTGAAATCAAACAGCAACTACCCATCTCGTATTAAACAGTATGTGTAGATCACTGACACAGAATTCATGCTGGGTATCTTATAATTTCCCTGGCCAGTCAGATAGATATGTTTCCACCCCCCTCCTTGCAACCTAGACCCCTTCTCCAAACATTTACATGATTAATTCTTGTGTAGGTTGGTTGTTCATCAAAGGGGATTGAAGGGCCTGAGGCAGGTGCTGGCACTCCGGCCCAGTGTGGGGTGGATGGAGCTGGCACAGGCAGGGTGGGAGGTGTCATTGCTACATCCCCACAAACTGAAGCACGTCCAGACAGAGCAGTCCCCGGTGTTCCTGGCTGGGATGGGTGAGGATTCCAGCTCTCCCGTATGCGAAGGTCCCTGCAGTGGTTTAGTAAAGCACTTCAGGGCCTCTCAGGGACAAGTTTCATTCCCTTTGAGATTCCCCAGTGATAGCAGAGGAAAGGAATCCTTCTAGGTTTGCTTTGCATGCGAAGGTATTCGGGAGCAGTTGATCAAAACTAATTTCCTGACATCGTAATTGCAGGAACAGGCGAGCCCAGATGTGCCATTTGGGTAAAGCCATATTATTCTTTAATTCCTGTCAGCTTTCATGGGTGGATGTGTGAGTGGCCACATGACCAGGGACTCTGCTGCTGCCATGAGGTGATACCTCTGCCTTTTCTAGGCCCTTTCCTTTCGCAACCCATACTTTCTTTAACCAAGTGTAAAAAAAAAAAACCCAAAACAAAATACAGCCCCAAAATGAAAAAATAACCCCAAATCTTCTCCCTGGAAACATGCAAATACATGGGAAAAAATAAAGTAAGTGAAAGGCAACCAAAGCAGCCTTTCTGGAGACTGATTTCTAGTGCCACCAACAAAAAATCAGCAGTGACACCCCCTTCCGTACAGGCAGGGATGGTGTCAGGCTGAACCCACAGATTTGCATTTCATCCCCGCTGCGCTGCAGGCAGGGACCTCCCGGCGGAGAAGGGCTGGGCAGAAGAGGCGAGTGGTGCTGCTGGTGGCCTGTAACGTGAGCGGGTGGTTAATCCGTGTGAAAACGTGCTGCCATTCCTGCCCCCTGCTCATACCCCCACACACGCTGTTGCCCTCACCTGCCAGCTCCTGCCTCTTACCCTGGAGGCCCTGCGGAGGCTGGCATTGGCATCATCATCACTTGCTCCCTTTGCACAACGTGTGGCTCGAGGGACTTTCACACGCCTGGACGCCCACCTAAGGGTATTGCAAAGTATCTGCTGGTAAAATGCAGCTGACAAAACAATAAACCCTTTGGCAAAAGCCCTCTCTGCTTTTCCTTCCCCTGCACCTGGTCCATTAGCATCCCTTCCTCCTACAGTAGCTTTGTGATCCACCCCAAAAAGCAGTATATTTGAGTCATTTGGGACCAGCAGGGCCTGCAAGGTTTCTGCCAAAGGCCGTTTCTTGTGAAGAACCTTTAAGGCAGCCAGCCTTTCATGCTTGGAGGGATCCCCGGTATTGCTGGCTCTGCTGTGCTTGAGAACTGCAGCAATGTGATGTGGCAAAAGTTAAAGAAAATGGGCCCAATGCCTTGTAACACTTCACAGGCTAAAACCAGTCCAGCTTGCCTGATCCTCTGCATGTCTCGGAATGCAACACCCTGCATGCGCTCATGCCAAGGCAAACCCGGCTGGAACAGAAAGTGGGCTGTATATGGGTACGGGGGTACTGTCTGGCCGAGGTTCCCCCTGCTGCCCTCCATGACATCCCACCACATGGTGCAGGGAGGCCAGGACCTAGGACCCACTCAACTCCGGTGATGTTTGTGGAGGAGCAGGTGTAGGTGGATCCCAGGAGTCATTAGGAAGCAAGCTGTGATGAGGAAGGATGCCGTGTGAGCATCCTTCCCTTCCTGCCCTTGCTGCCAGCAAACTTTCCGCCCCCTTTGCGCCTGCTTGGTTGCCACCAATTCCCAGCCTCCTGCCCCTCGCCCACAGTTTCTCACTGGCTGGCTGCTCCCTCTGTGCCCTGCGTGAGTTTGACAGCCCATCCGGAGGTGACAGCCAACCTGAAGGGCAACAGTTATTTTCAAGTCTGGAATCTGATACCATGGATGTGCACGTCCACCAGCAGCCTCAGCAAGCGCAGATGGGTTACAGGTGCAAATGGAAGGGCTCCTTCTTCCGGGTTCTGAAGTTAAGGGACAGGTGCCCCTCTTTGCTTTTAGCTCTTCTTATTAATAAAGCCCTTCTTCCCCTGTCCTAGCCATCTTTTGGTGCTTCTGACAGTTCATGCCCATACAGCTTTGCTTTCTCCTGCCTTCATTCCAACCCACCTTCCCACTAACTCTGCTTTGTGCCGAAATATTTGTCTCTCGGGCAATCGGCAGCTTCACCCTCTCAGTGTGCCAGCAGCCCTGCAACCAGGGAGAGGGATGTGCTTAGAGAAAAGGCCGGCTCTGTTTTAGCAGGTGTCAGACACCCTGCGTGCACAAGAGCTGCTGGTGGGGGAGGCACCGTGCCAAGAGTTAGCATGAGACAGAAGGAAACCAACTCATGTTTTTGTACAACATAGCACTTTTCACTGTGAATACACGTGTGAGGGTGGGTGGACGAGAGCCTACAAAGCCTTTCGGAGGAGGTGCTGGGGGGGACCTGTGGCAGGGATTCCTGCTCTCTTGCTCTTGCTATTCATCCCACCTCTCTTTTCTTGCTCCCTCTCTCATTTTCTCTCCCTTAGTTCATTTTGTGCCAGTTCAGTGCTTCTTGACAGGAGCTCAGGCTGCAGTTTTAGCAGGACCCGCTAGTGCCAGCAGGGAAACACCCTGATCTTTCCTCCTGCTGGTTTTCCCTTTTTCTTTCTTCTTGGATCAGCTTGCCCAATGACACCCCTTTACAGGCAACAGAACACCCATCTTTTTGGTGATGGGTTTCACAGCTGCCTGCCGAAATGCAGGACTGGGGTGGACAAGGCGCTCCAGGAGCCGAGCTGCTGCTCCTCAGCATCCCCACCTGACCCCTCGGCCAGGCCACAGCTCCTCTGGCAGCAGCTACGGGCCGGGTCGATGGAGAGGAGCTGCTGGCCAAAAGCAGTTTTTCTTCTCTTTTCAACTTTATTGGGGCAGAGGCCATGGGACAGCAAAAGCTCCTCGGAAACAGCTAGACAATAGCGGAGTGAGTTTGTCAGGCTTTTTTATTTTACTTATTGGTAATTTTAGCCATGACATCACTGATGAAGTTGAATACTTTAGTTTAAATCATCTTTTTAACAATAAAAGTGAAGCTTATTTCCCACAGAATTTCCCTTTTGTTCTTTGCTTAAATACTCTTGCTTAAAATGCCCTTTGGCTGTTACTAATTACATCCACGGTTTTCTAAACAACTTAATCTGTGGAAATTAGAGTTTGCAGGGAGGGCCAAGATCTAGTACATCTGAGAGCAATATTCCTGTCCCTTTTAAACATAATTAATTTGCACTGATTCTTACAGCAGTATGAAAACAACATGCAAGATGTACAGCAGAGGATAAAAATACATGTCAGCGAAGCCAAGTTAAATCAACTGCTGTGGGCTTTACCCTTCCCCTGCCTCCTGGGAAGGGCTGGGTTGCAAGGCTCGCAAACATAGGTGTGGGCAGAAGGGCACAACAATAGCCCTCTATATTTTATATGGGCAGAAGGGCACAACAGTTGCCCTCTATATTTCATATGGGCAGAAGGACACAATAATTGCGCTCTGTATTTTAAAAGCACACCATTACCATGGCATTAGATACTGTCACCAGCCATTAGAAAGGGACTGAATTGCTATTTCTGCTCTCAAGCCACTCTGCTTGGCAGACTTGCTTTCAATGCATCGAAGAGTCCTTCACATCTGATGCGGGAGCAATCAAATGATCCGACTAGCCCCCAAAATACAGGGGGCTATTTTATTAAGCAAATCTATTTAAAACCGAAGGGAAAGGTGGTAGTTTGCCTGTCTGAAAACACTGCTTTTCTAAAACAAGCATGTCAGGTCTCCCCTAGGACAGCGTGTAAAGCCACTGCAAGGCTGCTACTCTAAAGTCACTTTTGCAACAGAAATTGCAATTTTTCCTTCTTCAAAGGAAGGGAATCAGTACACTAACTTTTCCAGGATACAGAAGTCAGCACGGTATCCTGCAGAGCTGCTGGCACTGTAGCAGGGGAGTCCCCATCTATATATTCTCGGGGCTACAAAGGTGTCACAGCCAACGTGTTTCTGCTGTTCGTTTTTGAGCAAAGCTGCACACTGGGGTTTTCAGCCCACAAGTCACTGGCAGAGGTCAATGAGGTAGCAGCTCCAGCAGGCACATAGCTGGCATGTATGCGGTTGAAGGGGCCCATGTGGTTTCTCAGTGGCTTTTCTTCAACTGCGTCAGGTGAAGGGAAATTGCAGGTGGGTGCAAGCGCCCACACCTTTCAGGACAGTAGCTTTTTTCAGCTAGTCTGCTTCCTTTTTTTGCTCCTTGATCTTATCTCAGACTGAGCTGAACAGGACGTTGGCTTTGTGGTGCATGAATGGAGAAGGTCTCACCATGAAGGCTTTTCCCTTGAAATCTCTCAATGGTCTCTGAGGGCAAACTGTGCAGGCGTGTTTGGGGCGCTGGTGGTACCCAGCACTCACAGCATCCATCCCACTGCTGGCTGTGGTGCTCTGCCGGGGCTGGTGTCACCAGCTGGGGACACTGGTAGGTGATGCTCTCCAAAGCCACCCACGTTTGGGTGCAGATGAACTCATCCTCAAGCTCTCTTCTCTTCCCATAAGGATTTGGCCAACACAGGACAGCTGCCTTCTCTGCCAAGCCTAATCCCATTTATCACACTGTGCGGGACTGCCGACAGCAGCTGGTTGACATGACAACTGCATTTCCCAGCGCTGGAAATAGTGTTTCCCATTGCCCATCTTTCATTCCTGTAATCCCGAGTGGAGGCTTTGCTCTGTTTTTGTTTTATTTTCCTCTTGAGGACGAAATAAACACATTTCTTAATTTCCTGCTTGGAGCAAAGTGGCTGAGCCAGAACCAAAACCTCCTCTGGGTGCCTGCTCAGGAAAAAGGCGGGGGAGCAGACAGTGCTGGGTGGCTGCAGAGTGTCGTCTCAGTTCCCTCTGCTCCTAAATTCACCTTCTTACATGCCTTGGACAGGACTTCACATAGTCAGTGATCATCCCTGCTCTTACACTCCCCATCTTTCAGCAGTTTTTCCTTCATCTCTTAAACCTGGAACGCTCTGCGTAGCTGCAACCACTGCCAGCAGACAGCCAGCCCTGTGAACACCACTTCCAACCAGCCCTCTGGAGTCCTTTTCTCCCTCTAAACCTTTGTGCATCTCAAGTTTTCCGTTCAAGCTTCCTCATCTCCTTGATAGACCATGACCTGGTCCCCAGCATGGTGCAGGGCTGGCACCTCAGGGACCTTCTGGCCTCGTGCTGGCTGCTGCAGCCAGAGCTTTGGCCAGTGGGGATCATTGCTGGGTTTGCAGGCAAGTAAATTTCAGTCTGCTCCTTTTGGAGGGGCCTTAGCGCTGCTGGCTCTTACACATCCAAGTGCTGGTATGGGCAATGCCATGAGGGAGCTGAACCATCTGCAGGACCTCTCCTCACTGGCAGTCTTTTAGCTGTATGAGGGGACACTGATGGCTGAAGGAGGCAGGGCATGGTGGCCAAACCATTGCAGTTGCATTAATTTCTCCCCCCTGGAGAAACTTCAGGCTGAGATTAATGGTTTCAGCCTGCAGAGGGATGCAGGCAAGGGGCTGGAGAGAAGTTGTACATTTTATAACACGAACTTGCAGTGTTTTAGGGAAAAAGGGCAAAAAAGCTCTCAGGTCCCCAACCCTGGGGCTGCTGGTAGCAATGTTTGTCCTTGCAGCACATGAGAAATCCCCCAAACATCCCAGGGAACTTCTTTGGCAGGTCTTGGAGAGCTGAGCTCAGTGTCACCCCCTTTTCCCTGGTTGGTCATTCCCCACTTTGAGCTGTTCCAGGCCCTCGGGTGGTCAAACAGCTCATGACATCCTGCCTCCCAGATTTCACCTGGTTTATGTGGCATCCTGCGTTCCCTGCTTGAGGCTTTGTATCACTTGGCCAGCAGCCAAGAAGCGCCAGGGCAGGGGGGGGATGCAAGGATGGGAGCAAGCGGGGCCACCCTCGCCCTGGTATAATCCTCACTGAAGCCTTTAATGAGCCTGTGCAGGCAGCAGATCTGACAAAAAAAAAAAGCTTTTCTGATTGTTCTTCTAAAGCTCTGCTTAATTTTATTGTATATTTTTCTAAATTCTACCTATTCAGCACGGTTTTCCATGGATCAGACACCAATCTTGCTATGGGTGGCACAAGGATGGTCAGTGGGGTGGCTTAAAGGTGGTCAGTGGGGTGGCTTAAAGGTGGTCAGTGGGGTGGCTTCTCTCAGTGGCAGAGCTCTCCTGCCAAGAGGGAGAGGCCAGGGAATCGTAACGCTGGGTGGAAAGCCTGATTACGAAGGGAATGCTAATATTCTTATCACCAACCAATCTTCCTACCTGCAGAGTGATGGATGGCAGCACCACCAAGCCTTCACAGCTTCATTTTGCCCTGCCCCATCCAATAGAAACGGACTCGCAAATGCAATTCCTTGAGTGGTGCTAATGTAACAAAACATGCAGGTCCTCAAATGCAAGGATGGAGGACATGGGATGGGGAGGACAGACAGCAAGAGCCTGGAGGTGTTTTCCTGCCCACAAGTGAGCTTAGGCTTGAAGCAGTGCTTCTGCTCTTCCCAAATGACCAGTGACTGGGACCAGCTCTTCCTGCACTCTGCTTGATGCAATCACATTTAGAGAAGTCAGAAACGGCTGGGTCCACGGGGACTGAACTTTATTAGGGCCTCTTGGGGAGGTTCCAGCTCCAACAAGGCATGTAGGCAAGGGCCGGCTGAGTCACGGCTGCGGGAGAGGCTGCAGCCAGCAGATAAAAGGTCTGCATCACCAGGAGCTGTCAGAATGAGTGTTAAATTAAGTGTAAGAGAGACATGTTGTGCTTACAGCTCAATTTACTGTTCCTTTTCACCATGAAACCTCCTACTCATGCTTTTACTATGCCCCCTGCTTTTTAACTGAGCTCTGTCTATCACCAGCTATTTAGCGGCAATATCTGCCTGGGGTTCAGCCCTCGTCCATGTGTGGGCAGTTCTTTCAGGGCTGTGGTTGAAGCGAGTGGTGAACTTCAAAAGGACAACCACATGCAACAACCTTTTTCACCAACTGAGTAAGCGGAGCTCAGGTTGCAGGAGACTCTGAAGCAGGGGTAGTTGTCAGCTATGGCGGGGGTGGGAAGCCCAAAAACCATGTAAGAGGAAGGTAAACTGCAAGTAGAATTGGGATCTGTGGCTGTGATTTGAGGGAGAGGTTTTATTAGGGTGTAACATTGTAGGTGCCATCCACTTCTAGGAGTTTTTGCATTTGCAAAGCAAATTTACCAGTGAAATCCTGTGCAATGACTGCTTCCCTACTGCTCTTGGAAAATTTACCTTTCACTGCTTTTTTCTGCCCATTGCTCATCAGTCCCCCCAGTGGCACACAGAGCTCTGGGTGGTCTCAATGAACCCATTTTCCCTCCCTCAGATTTCCCCTGAACGTTACTGTAGCTGGTGGATCACACAGCTGCTCCTTATCACCAGAAGCTTTCAAGGGAGCCAGCTTGCTAAGACCAGAATTTCTGATACAGAGGAAAAATTTGAAGGTGAGGAAGGGCACTTTCCCAACCACTTTCATTTATCATTGAGTAGTGAAAAAAGTGGGGCAGAAAAGCACTCCCCCTTTTATATTTTTTTCATATGGAAATTATCTCTGAGTGCCAGTGGAACAAAGTGGGGCAACCATGCAGCCAGGTCTCCTTTGGCACATTTGCTTTTCCCACCTCAAACAATCATCTGGACAGCTTGTGGGTGTTTTGGGTTTCCAGCTCTGACCAGGCTTCAGGACATCTGGAAACACCCGTATGGACACAGACCATACGGTACCTGGCGCCCACCTGCTCTGCTGGAGAAAGGCAGGGGAACCTCGTGCTCACATGTCCAGGCAGGACTGGTCAAACTCATAGCTTGCTGTCTGAACCCCAGGGGCTGCATTTTCCTGAAGGTCTTTTTGTGGCAACACCCATTTAAAGAGATCTAGCTCTCTTCCCCATATTGGTTTTTTAGCCTGGATCAGTTCCCTCATGGGGTTCAACGCTTGGTTCCATAATCCATCACGTTGGTGCTGCAGAGGTGGCGGTGCTCTGAGATGCATCTGAAGGAGGGAACAGTTGGAAATGTAAGGAGGAAGCAATGACTCCATGAGCATCAGCATTACCAGTGAGGACCTTGAAACAGGAGATGAGGGTCTCAGACTTCTGTCCAGAGTTCTATTGCACAGGCTGTAAAAATAAAGCCCCAGAGCTGCATCTTTTTCCCTTGAGGACCCCCATTGCCAAACCCTTCCCCATCACCCCCTCAGGCGGCTTTGCTGCTGGGGACATTCCCCTGTAGAGCGAGGTGCTGGAGCTTACGCTGCTGGGTCACAAAGCCCCGCTCACAGCAAATCCAAAACACAAATAAGCATGAACTGAGGCAGCCTAACCTCGCTGACATCTGTGTTTTCCCTCTTGATATCACTAATGAAACAGCTCTTGAGCTGGCAAATACAAGAACATTTTGCCTATTTTGGACAGTGCTTGATTTTCTCAGGATATGGGTCTCCGAACTGCAAGAAAAGAAACACAGCCATGTTTGTTCCTGCTGATTCTGACCTAGGCTGTGTCCAGCTACTTCCACAGTCACATTTTCAGTGGCAAGCACAAATCCCATCATTGATTCACTGGTCTTACAGACCCATCACTAGCAGCAATAAGAGAGGTGGGTACTCAGAAAGGACATAGGCATTCTTCCTCCACACCACAAGCCATCCTGCTGGATATCCTCTGTTCTTTCACATTTCTGCCTTTGCCACAAAAAAACCCCCCAAAAAACAACAAACCAGCATAGCTAAATATTACAGCCTTCTGAAGGTTTTGTGTGGCTCCTCCAGTGTCTCAGCTCACCCAGCAAGACAAACAAGGCTAGATCTCATTATGAAAGGCACAGGGAGGAATACTAATAGCTGAGTTTACCTGACCCTTCCTCTTATCAAGTCTTGTTTAAAGTTGCTGATAACGTTGACAAGTGGTACTGGCAGAAAGTTTCTATGTTGGGTGTCTGCCCAGGGCCTGTGTTGTCTCAGGAAAATTTCAGCGAAAACAACTCAGCTATTTCTCCAAACCTGACTAAGGGAAACAAGTTTTGTTAATGTAAAAACAAAACCACATCCTCTTTCATTAAGATTTTCTAGCACAGCCCCGCCCTGAAGCAGGGACTTGAGATGTGAGGCTAGTCTGTCTACTACCTTCTGCTCCATGCCTGTTCTGATTATAAGCCTTTTAGTAAAAACACAGAGCACTGCCGTCTTGGTTCCTATGTCTCCCTCAACACGAGCAAGTGACGCCCCCAAAGTATGTGTAAGTTTGGACGCAACAGAGCTTTCCCAGGAATTGTTCCTCCAAACTGTAGGATACTGTTATGTTACCTGCATTAATTTACCTGTTTTATATATTATTGTAATTACTACATGGTGTTATATTAGTAATAATAATAACAACGTTGAGAGAGACTGTCCCTGGTGTGTTCAGGGCTCCCAGTATTTGTGTTCAAGTGTAGGAGCTGAGTGTGCGTTAGTAGAGGGGATAGTGGGGTTAAAACAAAAATCAGGAAGTGTGGGAAAAAAATCAGTGGTAGAAATTTGGGGAGCAGAAGATAATAAACAAGATCCGAAAAGAGGGAAGGGTGGGGCTTGGGAGGGAGAGGATGGCTCAGGAGCCGGTGGCAAAACAAGAGAGAGGATTTAAACTCGTCTCCGTGCGCTTTGCCAACTGACAGGGCACTGCAGTTCATCTCCCCACCCCGCATCGGCTGAAGCAGTCCAGACCCTTCTCCTGCCTATCAGCAGCCCTGTCAACCCCGGGGGCTGCTGTGCCGAGCAGAGAAAGAGCAGAACACCACCGGCACGGCACGTCTGCCTGGCCACCGAGGGCTGGGACGGGGCTGTGGGCTCTGGGCTGGGGCCAGCTGGGGAGCCTCTCCTGCTAACAACACCCAGGAGCTGCTTTGAGTACTGGTTTGGGCTATCTCAGATGGGATAGCGAGCAGCGGGCCTGAGGGATTTGCCTGAAGGAAGACTGCAGATGCTAGCGTGTGCTGGTAGCTCCTGGCTTCATACGTCCGTCTTGTAAAACACGCCAAGGATTTTCCCAGATAAAAAACCAGGGCGCATCACTTGGCAGAGAGTTACATCTGCAAATAGATGTGAATGAAAACATCCTGAGAGCGCTGCCCTAGAAGCAAAATGCCCAAAAGCTCCAAAACACAAACAGAAGGGAACGGAAAGTGCCGTGATGGCGGTCTGTTCTTATCACCTGCCTCCTCCCTGCCTGCAACCACCGTCCTGCCCCAGCCCCGGAGCCACAAGCGCTGAGCCATCTGCCTCTAGAGCAGGAACCGGGGGAGCGGGAAGGAGCAGATCAATGGCTCTGCACACCCTGGCCCTGCCAGGTAGAGCAGGGTGGTGTGAGGACCTGCTGAGTGGCACTGTGCCATGCCCTTTTAAAACTGTCATCCCGCTTTCCAGCGGGAACCCCAGGCCTTCTTCATCAAAGCATAAACACAGAGCAATTGATTGCACGTTTGTTTGTTTTAAGACCCAAAGTTTATAGAGCTTAAAACTTCCATGTACCACTTTCCCTGGTGGCTCTGCAGCCCAGTGACTTGTATGTGACAGAGAGAAATAAGCAGCAGAGCTCTTTAGCATGATCTAACAGCGGAGCTATCTGATCTGGGGTTTGGTATGCACTGAAAATACCAGCAGTTAATGTACTGCAAACATGGCACAGCGGCTCTTTGCCTCCCCGCTGCTTTGCAAAGCTGAAGAGGATGCTCTCCTTTGCAGTATCTGTCCCACTGGATCCAGTGACCAGCCTTGTTTTACACACCCATCCACCAAAGCACAGCCATCAGTATACAGATATTTCTAATCTTCATTTTAAAAAGCTTTCCTTGGAAAACAGGAAAAAGTCCACCTGGGAAGCTCAGCTTTGATCTCTATTTTTGCCCAATAACGTGACTTCAAGTTTCCACATCTTTAAACATTTGGTTTAGCTACTGCTATGATTTTCTAATACAGTGCATAAATTTAAAAGCTATTTCTGTTCTTGTCTGAAGTTTTAACATTTCCTCCACACCCCAGGGACACTCCAGTGAAGAGAGAACACCGTCGATGTGAAAAGTAGTGATATTTTCTCAGTTTCAGACCCCTCATCTTGTTCAGACCACTCTTACCCCGATCAGACACTTTTTTTTTCTCTGCTCTTAAAGCGCAGCAGGGAAAAGAGGAAACAAAAAAAAAAAAAGAAAAAAAAGGGAAAAATTCTTAAATATTGTTCAGACCACTCTTACCCCGATCAGACACTTTTTTTTTCTCTGCTCTTAAAGCGCAGCAGGGAAAAGAGGAAACAAAAAAAAAAAGAGAAAAAAATGGATAAATTCTATAATAAGAAGACAAATCACTCTTCTTGTCAAATTTATTTGTCTCCATAACTGGAAGAAGTACTTTTTACAGGCTTTTTATTTAAGACACGGAAAATCATGATGTGTCTGTTCTCTACGTGCAGTGCCCAACAGAAGATTGTGCCATTCACTATATGCGTCATGTAGTGTACGTGCCAGGTTTCTGTTCAAGTTTAATTTACTGCTTCTGAGGGGTTTCAGCCTCTCCCTTTTGGGGTTTATTCAAATCAAGCAGAGATTATCGTTGGCTTTTTCCATTTTAGGCAGACAACATCACCACAATTTTTTCAGTGGCTCCCATATAAAAAAACTCATAACAAGAGTGAAGCTCGCAGAGAACTCAATGAAGTATCTGGTACTTTTCCTCTTTCAAAATAACTACTTGGAGGAAAGGTTTTGTTTGGTTTCTTAGGCTTTGTACAGTTACTTATTTTAGGTTGCTTTATTTAGTTTATGCTTTTGTTCCTTGTACTGAGCCAATATTTTCCTTTTCTCAAATTTGAGTCCTCCTGGCTACCACACTGGTACCACCATAACCACTCCTCCTTCCTTGACATTTATATCCTCCAAAGTTTTGTGAATTATCATCACATTCTCTTCTACAGTTGTCATTCGACCAAATTATACAACTGATTTGTTTAAACATTTTAAAGCATGGATTCTCCAGGGAAAATTAAGCAACCTTTTGAAGTCTTTCTGGACTCGAGGCACCTGTACACAATACTCTATACCCTCTTTAGATCGAATACTTTTAATCTTTGGCTTGTTATCTGCCTCCTGGCAAAAGCGTGGTCAGTTCCTGCCAGTCCTGGGCCACTGACCTGCCAGCAAGCTCCGGTGACAGCTCTCATGACCCACCAAGTACACAGGAGGGGATGAGCCAGCCGGGTGCACAGCCCAGGATGATGGGCACATTTCAGGTGCAAGTGCAGATGAGGATCAGAGGGTGTATGTATCTACGGCAGCAAATGATACCGTGCCCAGCAGATAGAGTAGACCAGACATATGGCAACTGCAATTTGTGTGGTTCACTTCACCCTCAGCTGGGCACCTTGCTGGACAGCTGGGGCAGAAGAGATTTAATCTTTCAAGTATCCACACGCAGGCAGCACCACATGAGAAGTGAAGGTCACTACAGGACACAGCCAGAGCAGCGACAGTGAATGGCAGAAACTCTGGCACCATCAGGGCCAGGATAAACCTGCCATGGAGCCAAACCAGGGTCTTGCTGATGAGGACATGCCCACAGGAGGCAAATGATCAAGTGAGCAAGAGAGGACTTCCAACATCTTAGGGAGAAGATTGGTGAACAGTGGCTAAATATCAGTCTACAGACACAGCAGTGGGAACAGGGGTGGTGGGGAACTGCTGACATCCATAGCAGGAAGAGCAAACATGGGGTCTCCCAACATACCAGACCCCACTGCCCGTACGCTGACAGATCGCAAAGATGGACCACTATGGAAAGACTGAAGATGTCTAGAACATGGTGGCACCAGAGAAGGTTGGATTTCTTCACTACAGCAGAAACAGCAATAGAGATGCAGACAATGTCCAGGAGATAAATGATGCCCAAGATACAAGGTTGGACAATATTAACCTAAGAGATGCTCTGAAGACTGGGTTGCTGTGAAAAAAGAACCATACTCACAAAATACGGATTTAATATATTTTTTTCTTATGTTTGGGATTGAATCAAGTGGTGAAAAAACGTGTCGGTCAGTATACCCCTACGTCTGTCACACTTCGTTTTTCTGCCAAAGAAAGTGGCCTGGAAGCAGTCTTTGAAATTCCAGCTCATACCTTTACTAACACACCCCGGCAATAACAAACATACTGAAATAAATACTCCTGCAGGCTACTACCCTATCTATGACAGAAACCAGCAGAAGATTACTCCCAGAAAATTTCAAGAGAAGAATAGGATAATTTGCCCACACAAGAAGTTATTTCTAGTTATGGGCTTTCTGAGGTTGCTCTGTGCCCTGAAGCTAGTGGGATTTTATCACTCAAACATGAAAGAGAGAATAAAAGTAGCAACCTCTAATTATTTTTTCTCCCCTCTAATCCTATTTAAGACTTAAGCTGACTCTTATTCTCAATGATGGTCTGTGAAACTCTCACAAATAACATTATTCTGTAGTAAATACATTTCCTGTACACACGTAACATTATTCTGTAATAAACACACTTCCTGTTACCCATTTTAAAATGTATCACCTTTCAGGTGTATTGAGTCCTCATTCAGTGGAGGACCAAGCAGCACGCAATACAGCACCTTTATAGTTTTCATCATTTTCTGCTTTTCTATTATGCACCCTTTTCTGAATGTCTCCCTGTAAACTAAATAATTGCAGGGGGCTTCAGTATAGCAGTCTCTCCCTCCCTTTAATCATAGCTGTCCTTCAATTCCCAACCTACACCACTTTCTCCAGTATCCAGTTTTTGAAACGAGATCCCCTGGATATTTCGGGCAAAGCTGCCTCCTGACATTACATACCGGCACCACGCACATTTCTGGAGAAATCAGCTCTGCGGAGAGCACTTTATCATCAGGGCCTTTAACCAGGCGTTTAACTCTGACTCTGACAAATGGCCGCCTGCGAGCAGAAGGAGTTGCGGAGTGTTGGCATCCAAGATGCTGAGCAGTCCCCAGTGCTAACAAATCGCCCACAGGCGCTTCTCTGATTTACGTGGGCTCCATCAGGAGAGCCCTGGCCAGGAGCCCATCACTCTTGCTACATTGCCAGCAGCTGGAAAAGTCTCTGGTGTTTGCTGGGCAGCCCTGCCACACAAGGGTATCTTTCTTTGGGAGCAAATTTGTCTGCTCAGTTTCAGTGCTGTGCTGCAGCAGGGGCAGGGGAAAGTGGAAAGCAGTTCCACTTGAATTTCATTCCTACTTCCTTTGTTCGTGCCTCTGTATTTTCTGAGAGCGGCTGCTGTTGCGTTCCCCAGACAGCATTAAGCACTCGTTCTTTCTTTCCTTTCGTTTGAGCCCCTCTTTTCTCAGACATAAATCAGAATACTCTGATTTCCCTTCAGAGCCCTTCCCTCCACTGCTTTTAATATGTATTTTAAATCACATTTTAAAATGTTTATTATCACCATGGTAAATCTTGTTACTAAGGCTGGAAGGCTGAATGTTATGTTAACAAGCCCTACCCACACTAGGGAGAGTTTTGGAAATACCAGGCACGGTAGTTGGTTTGAGGTAAACAGATAAAGGTAAACTGAGGCAGAAGAGAAGCCTGCAGTCAGGCTGGTGAATATCAGCGTGCCCTGCCGTTGTGCCGCACAATTTCCCTGTGGACCACCTTTGTCTGGGCACTGCCATATTCCTGCTCCAGGGCCTATTTAATGCAGCTAAGCTACGTGAAAGTGATCAGCAAGACCAAAATGCCAAAGACACACTTTCCCAGTGGATGGCGATTATTTTCCTCTACTAATTTCTGCCTTTGCAGTCCGTTTCCTTTGAAGCCTGAGGGACCATGGCAGCGTCCCGCTTTTACTGAGCCTCTTGGATGCTCTTGGGACACCACAGTCTCTGTCTAGCACCTCTTCCAGAGAGTGGGACCCCACGGTGCAACTCCCCCGAGCTCTGAAAATAGCTCTGAACTTTCCCAGCCTCTGCATGTGTTCCTTGGAGCTGCAGCCCTGCTGGATGAGTCAGCTCTTTCGGGATGACATCGCAGCTGAAATCAGACCCAGGCTTTGCACAGAGAAATCCAAAGATCCTCTTGTACTCACTTGCTCCACGGGAAACATCTAAACAAAGTAAAGATGTGAGTGTCACACACTTCCTCTCCCCATGCTGATTACTCACCTCTCTGGGGAGCTCTGGGATTGTGTGGGGATCAAATCTCTTTCCAAATCCTCCAGCTGCACCTTCTCGAGCAATGAAAGAAAGCTGGAGAACACAACTCCTCCAAGAGCAGGCTTTGGAGTCAGAATGGCAGCTGGGAAATAGTACAGTCCTGATGAGGATGTGCTAAACCAGAGTGGGCTCCAGCACCTCTTCCTTTTTCACAGCAAGTTGCCGGAAGAGGAAGTTCCATCCAAAAGACTGGTGTGGGACAGGAAAGCCTTCCCTGCTTCCTCAAGTGTTTGACTGTCACAAGCTCTTGCTGCACTCCACATCCCTCTGTGAAAGGGATAGAGTGTAGCGACTGCTGCAAATGCAACCGTAGGCATAGAAACACAGGGATATAAAAACAGATGCAGACCTCGTCTCCTGTTAGTGGCACATTCCTATCACTGGGACGTTACTGACACATAGTCTCCATGTTTCAATTCATCTTTTGTGACTCAGTCTGAACACTGAAGAGCAGGATAACAAGACTGGCCCTTTAAGTGTAATGGTCTTTTGAGAAAATTACCTGCTTTGTGATGTTGCTTATAAATGAAAGGCTAGCAAAAGGGCACTCTGGCTACACGCTAAGTTGCCTCAGATGTTTTCACAACACTTTCAAGTGCAGTGTGATGAAACCTGTTTCCAGGTAAATAAAATCAGTGTGGAAATATTTAGTCTTGCCCCTTACTGGGACACGAGCGGCTTTGCACTGTTCTGAACACAGATGTGAAGACGCCTTCCTTGGCTCTTGAACTAAGCAAAGAACTTTGAGCTGCCGTCAGGAGGGTAGCTCCCCAAGGCTGGAAAAGCTCACTCCTTACCCTGTAATGCTCTTATCCTTACTTGGCTGATAGTTCTGTCTGTCTTCCTTACACAGTTCTTTGATCAAATTGCTGTAATTTTGCTATCGCTTCACAGGTGGCAGAGACTGTAGAGTCCTCCTCTCTGTTCTCAGAAGTTCCTACTTTCTATTACAAGTTGTTGCATTGGATCTGTAGATCCCAAACACTTCACAGTGGAAGCCCAGAGTCACAAGATATGGCAGATCAGAATGTTGCCCAAGATGACAATGCAGCAGCGGAAGGAAGAAGCCTCCCAAACATGCTTCCTAAGACCCTTTCTAATGCCTTATCCATTCAATATGCAGAAGAATAGACCAATAGCCAAAGCTGTGATGTAACGTGTAGTTAGAATGGTAATATTTGTAACATCTGAAAAACATTTCCCCTCAAGCTGCATGGGAAGGTCGCTGTCGGATTAGCGCTTTCGTGTGGCATTGCCTGTTGCTGCTGCACTGTGGGAACAGACCCGGGAGACAGTGAAACAGTAGGAGGGATTCAGCCTAGGGGAATGGGCAGGAAATGGGGCTTGGGGACACATGACAAATTCTCTTACTACAGTCCTCTTCTGCGATTTTGGGGAAACCGCATTCATTGCCGGTGAGTCACATGCAGCTGGACGATGTGAGTTTGGCTCCATCTATGGGAAGCAGTAAAATATTACAGTAACACCAGGGACCACCTGGTGACTGTTCCAGTCCTTTCAGACCAAAAGATAATGGCCAACCTTCAACTTTTCTCGTAAACCCCAATGTATCTTTATCACTGCACTTTTGAACCGATGAGTTTGTAAACTGTGTTGTTTACTATGGTGAACCCTTTTCCACCCGTGTGGATCACAACTTGGAAGCCACAGCCTTAAGTTAATAATTTACGGATTCTTTGATAGACAACACTGTTATTATTAAGTCTGAACTCTGATACTAGTCCACGCGCTTTTTACATGCACTTACCACTTCCTCAAACAATTTTTTTATCGGAAATTCTTGTGCTTGGTCTTTGTCGAAACGACACACTTTTTAAAAGACTTAAATTGCTTTTCCTTTCCTTTTCCTATGTGTTACTCTTTCTTTGAACAGTTGAGCACAGAAAATCCTCTTTTCTTGAAAAGGACTGATAGGAAGATAGATTGCTTGCCCAGAAAAGCTTACATTAATAAAAACATGTTGTTGTTTACCAAACTGAAACTGTTGACCCACTTCAAAACAGAAAATCCTTAGTAAGATAGGAAAACTGGTTGTCTCTAATGCTTTGAACACAGCCTTTGAAGTATCTCTCTAAGATGTTTTTGTCCTCTCCCAACTCCTTTCTGAAGATGCACTTGTACCATGGGAATTAGAGGACAGCAACCAGCTGCTGATGTGCAGGACATGGAAAATAAGAAGGAAACTTTGTAAAGAACATGATTCAATTAAAAAAGTGCAGCTGGCCTCTCTGAAGGCATGGAAACATCCTCCAGTCATCTCTTATACTTGCTTGTCAGGACTTGATTACACCAGGCTGAGAACATACCATCGCCTCCTAGTTTTACAACACAACCCCAAACTCAACTGCTGCCTTTACAGCTCCCACAGGGGCTCCAAAGAGAGCAGGACTGGGGTACCACCACGGGTGGTTGCAGCAGCTGCCTGCTGCGAGCTGGACCACACGCAGAAGGGCATCTTCGCACTGTGCTCCCTTAGGAGCCCAATCTTCGGTGTCTACAGCCCACTACTCCTCCCGTATATTCAAATACAGGTGCCTGAACTCCAGTACCCACTTCTGCACCCTCCTGTTCCTTTCCCTGCCCATCCCTGTCAGGCACACCCTCCTCCTCAACCTCTACCCTGCAGCCTGAGAGGGAAGTGTAGGCTCTGGCTTGAGGCCCCACACAGAAGCTGAGCTGATCAAGTGACTGACGGTGCTTGGTCTGGTGGAAGAGCTCATCCAGCCTCCATGCAGGCAATTATGGCCCGACAGAAACCATCTACGTGCAAGTGCTCACCTGAGCTGCTGGGGAAGAGGCACCACAGAGGTGGCTTCCCTTGCAGCCCACGTCAGTGTCTTGCAGGATCCTGGCCACAGCAGCCGGCATACAAGCCCTGCCTGAGCCCAGGGCTGGCAATCACCCCTATTTGGCCACGTGCCTCTGGGAGGAGTTTCCTCAGGGCTCTGGAAAGCCCCTGCACACTCTCCCTTGCTCGCCACACACATGAGCATCTGCTGCTGTGGCCTGTGCAAACCACTGGAAAACCTGAGATCTTGCTGAGCTGCTAAGATGTGTATAAGTACTCAGAAGCCAAGTTAGCAGAATTCATTAGTTTCAAAAAAATTAAGCTGGAATAGTTAGCTGTGCCAATCCAGTTCTTTCTCCATCAGGAGACTATTTGTCCATCAGCCTAACGCCGAGACAATAAACATTATTAGGCATGTTCTGAGTTGTTGGTTCATTAAGGTTTCTTTAATAGCTTATGGTTTTAAGCAGAGTCATCTTTAGATGGCTGAAGGCCATCCAGCCTTTAAGGTTAAGCTTAGCATTGAGCCATTTTAAGAACTTTACCTTTGGAAACACTCTGAGGGACACCTTTTAGCTTTGTTCTCTTTTGGTGTGTTTTTTTTTTTTTCCCATTCTCCCAGCTTTTCTTTAAAGAGAAAGGAAATCCAAATGCAAAACTGAATGTAATGCCAACTCAGTGATGACTAGGATATCAGGTAAGGAAAATCAAATATTTCTTTGCAAGATTCCAACCTTAGTTGCTCATGGTAGGCACACAAAAGTAACTTGATTTTGTAATTACGCAGTTGAGTCCAGAATTAGTCTGCACTTAGAATTAGTCCCACTGTAACCAGATTGACTTCTGCTTTATTCTGTTATACTTCACTGGTGTTTTCTTTCTTCAGTGTAAATCTTCATCTAACATTTAATCAAATGGAAGTCATTTAATATACTTGATCTGCTGCCTTTTCCAATACTGCAGACTGTTCTTATGCATCTGTTAATAAAATGTGAATTTAGTTCACTCATTTTAAGTCTTAAAGAAACTGAAAGCTACTGAAAATAACAAAGAGGCCTTCAAAACTAAAACAAAAATATAGCTCGCGTGTAGTAAGTATTCTTCACTTTTCATTATTCCTGCTGAAAACAGAAATCTTTTATGGGCAAGCAGATTTCTTGCTTTCTATTTTCCCTATGGTATCTTTATCAAGGTTTGTAAATACCTTTGGGAACTTCAGAAAAATGTAGTAGTTGATACTGAAAACAATCAGCAATATGTAGCGTACGTAAATCAGTAGAGACGTTACCAAACCAATGAAACCTAAGTACAGAAATGAAAGGCAAGGCTTCCACCTCTTAAATGTTCATCTGTCTGAAGAAAGATACAGCCTGGTGAGCAGGACTCGGGCTTGTGAATTGAAAATATGGGCATAGCTGTGAGCTTTGCCATCAGTTTGTGGTATGCCCTTGGACGCATCTTCTCTCCGTGCAGGTCTATTAATGAGTCTCCTAAGCAAATGATTTCAAAAACAAGCCCCGTACCATTCTTGCTAAAACCAGAAAGACATCCATGCTTTCTCATCCACTTGGAGCATTTCTCTCAGATCCCTAAAGAGCTATTCTTAGAAAACATGGGAGAAAAGGAAGGTAAATATTCCTGATTTATCATTAAACCTAAAACTCCCAGAATTACCATCATCCATGGGAACGTTTCATGTTTTTGACTCTACTCTTTCACTGAACTACCTCTGGAGGGCTAACCCTGTCAAAGAGCATGGAGAAGAATTACATTATATCAAGATTTATGTGCATAGCCAAAGCTGAACTGGATCCCTGGGAATGAAAAGCAAAGAGCTGTAAATGTCAGGATTAGAAACTAGGGCAAGATAGCGGCTGGCTGGCAGTAACTGGCTGTTTGGTTCTTCCTAACATTCTTGTATCATCAAGCTTCTTATCGTGTATTTCATAGGTTAATTGTACATGGCACAAACATTTTTTCCTAACTACTTCACATACATTGCTTTGCAGTTATATCATGTCCTCTGGATATGGATAAGGAAAGGCCAATCTTGCCTTCTTTACACCATTTATTATTTTATACCTCCCTCACATCCCCTTTTCTTCATTTTGAAAGGCGATCCTAATTTTTTTCAGCTTTGCACTATGAGACAATCCTTCCCTGGGCATTGTTACAGCCTCTGTCGTGATTCATGTCCATAACGTCCTTTTAAGATACAGTAAGCAGGGGCAAGAACAATGCTGCAGGTAGACACCAACTAATTATAATGATATTATAATAGTCTCTATAATCCTCTGTCCTGCTCTTTAGGTATGGCATCACTCCTCCCTTTTGTCAACAATCTTGCCCCCCTTAACCAAAGTTTTCATTATGGACACTTCACCCATTTGTGATTTATTTTCCTGGCTCCATATCAACTCGAAGAAAAACCATGCTTTTCCAAGAAAAGCGCCCTCCTTGCCCAGACACGAGGAGGTTTCAGCCACAGGTCTGGCAGTGATGGCAACATGGCACCTAGACCCTCCCTACCACATCTGGGCTCCCCCACAGCTAGGCTCCTGCCACAAGGACTTGGAGTGGATGGCACTGGGCTGGCACGTTGTGGGGCTAGGGCAGGGAGGGTGAAAGGGGGAGGCCAGCCCCGCATCCCGCTGCCCTGGCCTCAGGGCCACCCTGGGAGGCCTCGCCTCACCCGATGGCACCCTCTCAGGGCCTGGTGGGCCCCACTTCCCCGCTGGCACCAGCCAGGCCTTTGCTGCGCCGTTCCCATAGAGCCTTTTGGAAAAACGTCCCCCCGCTCGCAAAACAATAAAACCATAAACCTGGTAAAAGCTAAATATCGGCCTGCCCCGCCACAGACCCGCCCCCCTCCATGCACTAGGACGCAAGG
>KZ505643.1:1171424-1187241 GCA_002844005.1 Limosa lapponica baueri
GAAACGAGGGGGCGGGCCTCGCGCCGCCGCCCGGACCTCTCTTCAGCGGCGGCTGTTGGTGCGGGGCGGGGGGCGGTGGCGGCGCGTGCCCCTTGACGTGCCCCCCTTCCTCCATCTCCCCCCTGTCTGTGTCTGCGCCCCCACGCCGGCAGTGGCGGGGCCCGGCGCGGCTGGACAGTGCCTCGCTGGGGCACGGCCGCTCCCTCCGGTCGCGGGCCGGCTTCCCTCCCACCCACCCCTCCGAAGCCCCCGCGCCCGTTTCCCCTCGGCCCCTGGCTCGCTGAAGCCCCGCTCCGGCCTCTTCCCCGCCCTCTCCCCCTGAGAGGGGGCTCGGCGCACCCTTTTCCCTCTCTTGTCCCGAGCCTCTCGTGTTCGGTAGGTCTGAGGCGGGTTTGGTGGGGTTTTTTGTGTTTTGTCCTCAGTGCTCTATTTCCGATTTTACAGGCCTGGTAGTGGCGAGGGTTGTTTGCAAGGGTTTGTGCAGCAGCAGTCTCCTGCCGTCCCCGCTGCTCCATGCACACACTGGATTGTATTAAGTGTGGTTAATTTTCCCCACTGAAAAGGTGCTTGTCCATGCTATGGCTGGATGCATCTTTCAGGTAACATCCTCGTGTCTCAGATGTCTGTCTGGTGGAGACTAGATCTCCCTCTCTGTGACTGTAAAACCTTGTATCAAAGAGAACTGTAATTTCACATATCCCCCAATTAAGGATGAAAACTCTGACCATTTTCCTTCTCTGTAAGGGGAAATACCTTCCTGAGACCTTTATGATCTGCATCTGTGTACCCTTACACTGCATCCTGCAAACCATGTGCTAACCTGGTTTTGTGTGGTTCTGTTTTACAAGATGAACCTTGAGTGGGCTGAATAAGGGTTTTCAGGTTGGCTGCTGCTTATAGCGCTTCCTTTCTTGTATCACGTTTGTCCAGACAATATCAGGGCCTCTGCCGTGAAACTGCATCTTAGTCTACCATCAATAGAAAAACATTTCGGAGGCATTAAAAATGTTTCTGTTTACGTCTGTAGCTTCTTTGCTGGATTGTGGAAACCAAAACGTGCTTTTTATTTCTTGGTAGAATTTGAAGACAGCTGTGGATATTTGGAAAATATAAAATGTAGCTGTTCCGGGCTGAATGTGTCTATCCCAACATTTCCAGCGTGGGCACTGAAACAATTCAGTATGCAATTCTGTCTTTATTTTAAATTTGCATTTGAACATCATCTGACTTACTGAAAGTGTGTTTTCTAACTGTGTGTTGGTTTTACTTTCAGGTAAATATACAAACAAACTTTCAGCACTGATTTCAAAGTATATCCTGCTACTTGCACAAAACACATCAGTAGGCTTTTGTAAAGACACTGTTAAAATCCATTCTGTAGAAGTGCTAGAAGTGTAATGCCTTCAGGTCTTCATAAGTATTGCCAAAAATACTTCAATTATTTGTGAATATGAAATGAGAGGGACACCCATTTGTTCCCGTTTGCTGCAGTGATTAAATGAGTGAGCTAATGGTTGTGATTAAATAGAATCTAATAATAGATTTTAAAATAAGTGTATGATCTGAAGCTGACTCTGAACTCCTTTTCTGTTCCTGAGGTTTGTGCTTTCTGTTGAAAGGAAAAACGCACTCAGGGCTGAAAGCAAATGCCACAAGCTTTTCACAAGTAGGCAAATTTGCCCTTCTTAATTACCAGATATTAACTTATTGAGCTCTTTTCAGTCCTTCCTCAGTTATAATTTAGATACTAAATGTGATTTCAGAAAAAGAGCGAAATTGCTAGTTATGGCTTCTTGGGCATCATATTGTTCTGTACAAAATGTAAGTAGTGCTGTGTTTGCTGGTTCCAACAGTTGCAGAAGCAGCTTTAATTTCTATTTAATTAAGGCAATCCACTCTAATGTTATGTGGGAGAAGACCCCCAAATCTTCAGGCAACAAGCAGACATTTTGACATAGGGCTAAGAGAATATGGTGTGTTTCCAAAAGTAGTCTTTTGAATATGAATATGAAATAATAGGAAACTCTTGGCTTTGGGGAGGAGTGCTTGCTTGTGAGTGACTCTGGCTCCTGCTGGCAAGGTAAAGGAGCAGCATTTTTCACAGACCTTTTCATCCTTTAACCTCCAGGTAAAATGTATGTTCAGGCAATCAGAACACCCCTTAATTTAATAATAATAATAAAAAGCCCTACTGGATTTCCTTTACTGTTGAGCCATGATTACATTATTGTGTGGTATTTGGTGGGGGGAAAGGGCAGCTGCACTAAATACAAAAAAGGATCAGAACAAAAAGGGTTTGGATGGTAGAGCAAAAAGCAGATAAATTCTTAGGATGTGTCAAAACATTATCACAAGATTAATTGTTACACTAATTTGGAATGTGCAAAGTGTCTCCATATATGCTTTTTACCTCAAAAACACAATTTATAGCAATTCCAAGAGTCTTCTGTCTTTACTTTCTATAATCAGCTGTCCTTCCTGTGTTGTAGATGATATAATCGGACTATCTCAATGTCTGTTTACTTACTGATAACTCAGTATTATGATTAAGATCCCTTTTGAAGAGTACAGTTGACTTCTTCCGTGTAAAAAGAGGTAACAATTAGTAAATTTTATTACACAATGCTTTTTCTTTAAAGATTTTTTGTTTTTAAATCAACTGTATCCTGAGGGTCAATGTCTTTTCCTGAGAAACTGTTGAAGAGGAAGCAGAAAAAGCAACTGTTCAGCGGTCTGAAACCGTCAAACACCTACTCTGGGAAAGCCTAATCTAATTATTTCCTGCTGGACACATTGCTGAACTAAGACTTAAAACAGAGGATGTGGTTACACAGACATTTCTTTTAGCGTTGGGGCTGTCTTAAACAGCTCATATTCCTATCTGCCTTTTTTTTTTTTTTTTCTTTCTTTCTCCCCACCGTGTGCTGTCACCTCAGTAGTGATGGTATGTCTGTGGGGCTGCATGCTGATCCAGATTAGAGACCTGATTTTTAATCTGTGCATGTTTTATTTTCTGCCCCTCAGCCCCCAAAATAAAAGGAGGGGGAGGGCCGAAGGAATGCATAGCTAGAGTGAAGGGGAGGGAGCGCAGAAGCGGATTAGTAAGAGCTGCAGCTAAAGGGAACGTTTTTGGAACCATAGTTTAAAACTGTTCCTATGATTCTTCTTTTACGTGTGTGTCAAATAGATGAAATGGATGAGTTTGTGTGAGCTCAGAAACTCATTTCTTTGTCAAATACTCTGATCAGTCCTTCAGGGACATAATGCATGTGGTTAATGTGTATATTTTACCTTACCTCCTTTGAGTGCTTTATGGAGTGCAAACACTGTTAAGTGGCTTCTTCAAGGGAAATGAATGGCATTGGGGTGAGGACAGTTTACATTACCAGGCGTAGGTATGCCATAGTGGTCAGTCAATGCCTGGAGATTTTTAAATGCAGGTTGTCCTTGTGGAGGGCAAATGGTGCATACAGCTTATATAGGAATCTGCCATCAGTCTGGTATTAGGTTTTCAGACGTTAAGAAACAATGCTGGTAACAGCAGCTCACTTTCTTTGATCCTTTTCCATTTCTGATATGAGACACTTATTTTCCAGAGAGATAAATTTTAGAGTTTGTCACTGAGTAAGGTACTGTAATTGTTTGAATTAAGTTGGTTTATATTTCAGAAATTGAAGTAACTAATCTAGTTTGTACAGCATTCCTTTTCCCTTCCCTCCCCCATTTTCTTCTGTGTGTGCAGCATCATTATTCTTGTGTGAAGAAATATTTTGGATTTAGGCACACAGCCATATTGATAACATCTCTGTAAGAAGGTGAAATTTAACACACAGTCACAGGTCTTTTTAAATCTTGAAAGCTGAAGGCTGAGCTTTTAATTGGGGATTTTCTTTTGTTACCTTAACCTCATGCCATCCATCTGCTTTCGCTCTCCTACCACAAACCAGCATGTCAACTACTTCTACTTATCCTTCTTAATTAACTTGTGCTCCCTATTTCAGCTTGTTTTGGCCCTGCTAATCTAGAAAAGCAGGGTTTTTGCGGAGCAAACCAGTAACATGGTAACTGCTGCTGCATGTGCTAGGATGTTATGTGTTAACAGCTGATCGTTGGGGGCTGCCTCTGTGGAAGTTCCTAATTCACTGATATAAAAATTTTCCCCTGGACGTGGTCAGGAGCTGCTGCTGCTGTTGTCTCTGCTTGCCATGGGTGCGTATTGAAGTGTGTATGTACCACAATGCAAGAGCCTCTGGCATAAAGCAATGCAGAAAATTCCCTATTTTGCCATCTCCAGCAAGGCAACTAAATGCACTGACTACACATCATCTTCAGAGCACCTTCATGTTAGGGGAACAGGAGACTGAAATGATACATTTAGTTTTGTGAAATTAATTTTGTTTTGGGGCAGATGTCTGCATCACAGATTATTTCAACCTCAAATTAATGCTTCCTGTCATACAGGGCAATCATGACAAGTCCTAGCCACGCTAGGAAGGGGGTGTGTATATACTGTGGTTCCTTGAGTTCTGACCCTTTCCGTGGTTTAGTAGAGACACTGAGGATATGTCTTGATTGATCCATATGGTCGACACCCTGTTTAGACTTACTCAAATGAGATCATCCTTTACAGGCAGCCATACCCATGTTATGATGAACTCATTCTTGCTGCAACTGTTTATATGTGGCAAGGTACAGCTCTGAGCAAAGATGGGACAGGATTCACTTTCTGTCAATTATAGGGAAACTTTTCCTCCTTCAGGAAGAAACTTTTGGAAAAAGCATTGAAAGACTCTAATTGGATTGTTTATTTATTTATTTATTTTAAAAATTATTATTTTTGTCCTCTCTTCTGATTTTTATAGCAATATAAGCAGTTTTCCAGCAGAATGTGATTATAGTCTGTATTGTAACTTAATTTCTGTTCCATTGTGTAAGGCGGACCCAAACCTGGGTGAGAGGTTTCTCTGAGTGACTGGTAAGGCCAAGTTAATGTTAGGCCTAATATTACTGTGTCTCTAATTTTGCTCCCACATGTTCTGTCAGGCATGCTTTACACCAACAGATCGCCTGGAGTCTGAATCTTTTCAAAGCCTCCACCTGAGAGGCAGTATGGCTGGTTAGGAAGACAGGATATGAATTCTGCATTGCCATGTTCATAACAGGCTTGCGAATTATGTCGGTGAATTTCTGTGTTGTTCAGATGTGCTCAAACTCCAAGTCACCAGCAAAGGCAATAAGCCGTTGTAATCACTGGAATAGCAGCCATTTGGCTTGAACGTGTAAACACTGACATATAAACATTTCCATTGGATGGAGAAGTTTATCAGCAAGATGAGACTTCTGCATTTCTTAGAGATGACACTATTTTTTCTTCTGAAAATCTAGGACAGTGCAGTTTTGCCTGCATTGACTGTATAGTGAGAGGAAAAAGGAGAGTTGGAGGAATGTTTTGATTGTTCTATAAGCAAAGAATAACAAAAGCAGTTCAACTGTGGAATTCTGCCAGAAAATGTTTCAGTTATCAGATTAATCTTTGCCCACTTGCTGCAATATAGAAGGAGCAGTAAAGAGCTTGTCTTTCATTACAGTTGTAAGGCTGTTCTGCTAAATTTTTGTGAAGTCTGACTTGTTATTTTGAAGGTGGGGTGTGTCAGTGATTTCTATTGTTTCATCCTCAAGCAGGATTGAAATTCCAGGGGGTGACTGGATAAGGATAATGATAGAAATACACTATACCTGCAGCATCTCTTAGCTTAATGGCACACATGTTAGAAAAAAAGTCGAGGATTGTCCATGCCCATTGCAAGCCAGTTTGTCTCCTACTTGGGGTTCAGATGACTGAGCAGTAAATCGCAAGATGCAATACTTTTACCACCTGCTAAGACTGAGCAGGAACTTCCTTGACAAATAGGACTGAAAGTTTTAAAGTTGACCTTCTATTGGCCTGACCATCTGGAATAAAACTTTAGTTCTTAGTAGAGAAAGGAAGATAAATATATGCTGTCCTGGAGGATGAGTTGCGTGTGGGAGAACAAGGATCTCTGGATACCTGAGAAGGCTAGTGGAAGTGCTGGAAACTCAGAAGAGGTAAATAAACTGAGGCAATGAAGTTATTGAAATAATTTGTCCTGTTTTCTGAGCATGTGTTAGTGTATACACATACACACATGGATGTTCTTTTCTGAAGGGTAATGCTGTTTTTGCAAAGATGCCAAAAATCACTGAGTGTACATGTGTATTAATACAAGGTCTTCTGTATTGTGTCAGGTGAGATGTCTATCCAGCCTGGTGTCTTGTGTTGGCAAGTTGCTAGTAATGAGTGCCTTGGAAGGAATCTAGAACTGGGGGTGTACAGAGAGATTCTTTCCCTTTCTGCCTCAGCCTGCCCTAAACCTGGTTAGGGATGGCTTGGTATGTTCTTCAGACCTGAAATATTCAGCAGTCTCAAGTTTTTGATAGAAAAACATGCTGAAGAAAATACAAAGATATTCTGACTGGTTACAGGGTCCCACTTCTGTAAAAGACTAGCAGAGGTCCTGTACCAGCTGGTAGGACAGGCTCACCAAGTAAAGGCTCAGTGTTGGAGCTGTCTTGACCTACATGAGATTCAGGAGAACATGTATCTTAAGTGCTGGAAATAAAATGCAGCAATAAAAGTCCAGCTTTATCACTGCTGTTGCAATCTTAAATTGGAGGAGAATATCCAGTGAACCAAGATTACTGGAAATTAGGGACCGGCCAGCAGAAATCTTCACATGAAACACGTCTCTAACTTCTCCACACTTCTATGCACTCCAGTAAAGATTTAATATATGGATAAATTTCACACTTATATTTGTGATTTAAAAAACAACATCGAAAGCAAACATTCCATACCTAAATTTTGATGTTGTGTACTTAATGCTGTCAGAAGAATGCTCCGGAAAAATTATTTTATCAGATTATATAATAAAGCACTTTGTTCATCTGATTGGGATATCAAATGCCTAACAGTGGTCAATTGTTTACTATTTTTGTGGAAGACTTCCCTTGACTTCTTGAGGCCTTTTTCTTGCCTTTTAAGAAATCTAGGATCCGCAATTCTGTAAAAAACTGTATTATAAATATATACTTTGTTTTGTAGCTTTGTGTCATTATCATATTTTAATTATGGTTGTATCAGTTTGGCTGCTTTATTAAAGAAAATATAATTATTTGTTACAGGTTCTCACGTTAAATTAATTAAGTGGCTGTAAGTAATTCTAAATATTGACTTGATGACAAATACTGTAAGAGGTGGGAGAATGACTTCTTGATTCTGTGGTAGAGCCATGACTGATGTGTGCTGACACATTTTAATCAAAGAAAAATTGAAACATTTCCTGAAAGGGATTGTAAGGGAAGTTTCTGAAGTAGTAGTGTCCTTACTTTTTTTTTTTTTTGTATTTATATCAGTATTGTAAATCCCTTCTCCTGTAAATCATTAATTGGAGGAGAGTTGACCAAGTAGATGTGCAATTCATTACCTGTAGCTGCTTCTAAGCAGCTTCCTTCTTTTATTTGTTGGGGATCAGTGAACTCTTTCAAATTTTGCAGTACCCATGCTAATTATCCAAGTGTCCAGGCTAGCTGTAGTAATTCTTTCTTCAGAAAAGACTAATCAGTCTAACTGGTCTTACTCCTTCTGATGTTAAAGTAGTAGACAGATTTTTTTATATTTTTTTCCCCCACTCCAGCTATGTTAATGCTTGTGTCCTAAGTCTGTCCAGTCTGAAGTTTGTATTTGGGGAGATGTCTGGGTTTCTTTTATTTTCTCTTATCAACAGAATATCATGGCATCTCAGGTGCAGTTCTGTGCTTCTGGTGTCTAGTAAGCCCTAAAGTCTGTAAATCTCAGAGGAAGAAATGGAATGGAAACTTTGTGTTAAAAACTTCATATGATGATTTGTAATTTTTTTCTTAAGGTGGCTAAGGAGGTAGGAGTGAAAGTATGGCAACTACAAATCAACTTCCGACCCTTTTTATTGCTGTTTGAGACAATGGTCTTCCAGAGCCTCCGAAGTAATTATTTTCTAGTCAAGTACTGCTTTGTATGCCTGTTAAAACTGTATTGCCAGAGAAAAGTAGTGTGTTACTTCAGCACATTTATGAGTTTTTAAGGTGTGCAGAATGGTTTCCTCCCTCCCCTGCCCCTTTCCCCAATGAGATTCCTATTGCAGTCTTGACAAATCTCTGAAATGTACTTTTTTACTTTTCATTGTTTTTGTTTGGGTGGATAACATGGTGTAATGAACTAGTCATAATAGTCTCCAACTTCTACTATCCAACGTTTAGCAATGACTTCAGTACAAGGACGGGAAGATTGAGTGTGTCGTTTGGTGAATATTCTGGCGTAGTAAATCTCAAACAATGCATTCTTCAGAACTGACAAACCGATAGTCCTAAAGTAAAAGTTCTGCTCTGCAAGTAGTGTGAGTATATGTACACAAGTGTGGCAGTCTTTGCAGTATTTCAGTCCAACTTCTGTTGTGTATGACAAATGAATTAAAGATTATATGAGTCCTAGATAAATCATTTTGCTCCTTACTCTTAAAGGAGAAAATGGACAGGCTCTGGTTGTTTGGTTGGTTTGGTTGGTTTTGGGTTTTTTTTAAGATCTCTGAGTATTTGTGTCCTGTTTTCCATTTCAGTGACTGGGAAGAGAGCTGCTGGCATGGAAGTGAGCTGGGTTTGTCTGTGGGAGCTGTGAGTAAGGTAAGGATTGTGTTCTCTTTAGTGTGTCTTTAGCCTGGACCTTTTAGCCTTATGTGCTGAACTGAAAATTGCTTGTGGTCACTTAACATGAGGGATAGTAGTGTGTTAGAGATGGAATATTTTGAATGTGTACTAGCATCAGGTGTGACAGCTGTCCAGCGAGTACTTTATAGTGTAAGAGTATAAATGGTACACTTGTGCCCTTTTCACTGCTGCCTAGCAATTAGTCAGGTTGGTCATAAGTTAACTGGTACTGCGTTGTAAACTTTTCAGTGTTACTGATACTTGGTTCTTAGACTGATTTATTCATGTATATAAAGTCAGACAATCTATACAGTAAAACTGTAATGTCTGGAAAACTGTAACTGAGCTTACCATGATACAATAGTATTCATTAAATTTACACGTTAGGGAGCACTTCTTGAGTACTTACTACTACTTTTCAATAAATTGGTTAGCTTAGACAAGACAGTAATATAGATACACGCTTCCCTATGAATCACTGAAGAAAATTCTTACCTATTTTTTAGTAGTGGGGAAATCCAAGGGTGAAAAGTCAGCTCTCATAGGGGAAAAGCAGAACAGAAGATCTGATCTGGTAACTCTGTCTCAATTGCTGGACTTTCCACTTAAATGAATGTCATGCTGGGTAGCTGCATTAGGAGATGCTATTAAATTTAAAGAAATTTGGATTCCACATCCAGTGTCCATTGATGGTGGGGTAGAGGCAAAGTAATTTCAGATTGGTTTAATTTCTGCAGACAGTTTCATACTGTCATGACTGAAGAATGTGACTGGGGTCAGAAAACTTGCCAGCTCTGCTTCAGGCTTTGGTTTCACACTGTACCTAATGTGAGGTAACTGAAAGCTGTCACTTTTCAGTGGGCTCTGGTTCTCTGTTTGGGGTTGTTGTTTGTTGTTTTTTTTTTTTTTGGATGAGATCTAGTGAACGTGTGGTTGCAGGGTTCAGATTCCTAGCACAATGGGAAAACAAGCACGTTTCAAGGTGTAGCTTTCCATCGGAACAGCAAGCTCAATTGACTTGCTGTGTGACTGCAGAGCCACTAGATTTGAAGAAGGTGAAAATTTCAAATGGCGGTGAGGTGATACAATATGGACCTATGCTCTCAGTCGCAGCCTATGATCAGACTGAATTAGATAAAATGTAAAACTACTTCCTCAGACACACAAGAAAGTTGCCAAAAACCCTTGCCATAAACTCCTTAAGATTCTTAAGTTCTGCAGTTTTGCCTGCTGCTTTGTGCTGACATGAATGCTTGTGCCAGGGGCTGAACTGACTGAAATCTAACTACTTGGCCTTTGTTTTATTTCCTTTTTGTCCTTTTTAAAATTTATTTTCTTTTATTTTAGCCTAGATTGGTTACCTGACCTATCTTTCCTTCCTTGCCCAAATCACCACTTTGTTATGCCCAAGGGTCACCAAATCTTGTGCATTTGAAAACATACTGGGTTTTGTGAGGTCTTATTTCCACTCTCCTCTGGTCCAACGAATTTCTTGTCCTAATCTGCCCTAGATCCACATTCAACATGAGTTCCTTCAGTCCCTCAGTTTTCCTGCTGTGAATTTCTGAGTCAAAGCTCACATCTGGCTGCAGATTTTCAGCATTCCCTTTTCTAGTTTGCTGCAGCCTCCCTGCGTCCATCGGTTGTTGGCATCCGTTGCCACATGCCTTTGCTGCTGGCTGAATCCGTTGCTTCATCTGCTTGCCCCTGCGGGGTGGGGAGCAATGCTTTGCCTCCGCCATGAAGGAAATTTTAAAAAATGCATCAGACAGCAATGGCAAGGAAGTCAGTCAGAAGGTGGTGGAAAACAGGCAGTCTTCTTCTAAACACACTGTAGTTCATCATGCATTTCTTTGGCACCAGTGCAGGCTTAAACAGCTTGCTCCGTTTCGCGGCTCCCTCTGTTTTGCTGGCATCGCTGTTTGTGCGGCCATGGCGAGCCACTCGGGGGGAACAGATCCTCCTGGAAAGAAGTGGTTTTTTCTAGATTATTTTTCATCTGGTCCAGTACATGTTGTCTCTCTAAGATTTATGCTGGTTTCACAATGAGGAAGGTATGAGAGTGGGAATGTGTAGCAGACTGCTTAAGTTGGCACCACTGCTAGATGTTTAAGTATGCACTTTGACATTACAGTTAATTTGAACTTTCAGTGAGCTGCTGTTGCAAAGGCTTGTCAAACCTCTATGCAGCTGTGCACTTCTGCTTCTTCTTTTGCATCAGAGCTAGTGACTGTGCAGCCACAGGGCATGTCCAGCTAGCTGACTGATCCTGCATAAAATGGTTTCTAATCTTTTTGCAGAGTTAATCGTCTGCTGGTTCAGCTGACCTGAGTCACCCCATGGGTGCACACTTCATTAGGTCAGACGAAAGGGAAGCAGCAGGAACCAATAGCATGGTAGCAGAAGGCTGGATTCCTCTTTTAATTATGACATTGAGCTCTATTATGACCAGGGCCTAAAATATACAAGTGTACCCCTTGACACGAGACCTGAATATTGCATCTTTTTTTCCCTCTCTTTTGTTCTTTGGACTTCAGTTGAAATTGTTATTTCTTCAGTAGATATTATCTTTAGTCTCACAAACTAGGTGATTATCATACGTCTCAGTGTGTTGAATTAAAATTATGTCTATAAACTGCTTCAGTATTCTAAGGCTCAGCGTCCTATGGGCTTAGAAGAACGTCTTCCTCATTCGTGCTCTGAGCTTAAATAAGAACTTCAGAAATTGGGTGGGGAGTTCATTCTTTTTGAGCGAGTATTGTTTATTATAAATATCATTGTGATTCTCAAAACTAGTTTTGGTATTATCAGCTCTTCTGTGTACCCAGAGTTCCCTGAGCTTGAAAGCCACAAAGTTCCTCCAAATACATATTGAACCATGAAAAGTATTTCTTAAAAACCATCTGGAATGACAAACTACATTTCTCAGCCTGATATTTGTGGTTTTAAGAAATGAATGTTTGATGATGATTTTTTCAAGACCTCTTAAAGACTTTCTGTCACTGCTGGACTGAGTGAAACAAATGCTAACATCTTATGAAGGAAATACTTAAGGCTTGAAAAATAGGGTTCTTGATGAGTGGTTGTTAAAATCATGTGTGAGGCTGTGTTTGTCTACAGCAGAAATTCTGCAGTTGATCGCTTTGCACTAGTTATTTTCTTTGCATCTTTTCTCCCTCAAGTTCTAACATCTCTATACAGCTGCTCATGCCTTTTGTCTGATAACATTTCTTGCCATTTTCTTGCTGGCCCAAGCATGTTTTTTGACTGTTGTACTGATAGATTTGCTGGAGGCAGTAGTGGAGAGACTTCGGGTGATGATTCAGATGTCCTCTGTTACTGTAATGTTACTGGCACAGTATACATACAGATTCAGATTCTTTAGCTCAGAGAGAAAGTTGTGCTCATCCATGTTTTACCAGCATCTTTGTTCACATGTTGCAATCTTTGCATTTTTAATAGGGGCTTTGTAAGGTAGTGGCTTCTGAGGCTTGTGATCATGGTAAGATGGACAGTTTACACCTTCAGGTCACTGGTTCTAATCCAGAAAAAAAATTGGTTACCTTTTGACTGCTTTTACCTTTTTTTCTTCCCCCCCCCAGTGACTGTGAAAGTGAAGGAAATTGATGACTGGTTCATTTTTGCAGAAGACAAATGCATGTGAAATATGTGTGTTAAAATAAAATTCCGTAATCTAAGACGGTCTCTCTTTAGTGGTCTGCATGGTTTGGTTTCTTAACTTAAGGTGGTTCCTCAAAAACAAGCTATTACATTGCCAGGGTACAGTCTTTGTGAGGCTTACATTGTTGCTGACTGTATTGTATATACTTTATCGACAGTGTCATCAGTTTAACTCTCAACTGGAGAAGTAATTCTACTGACAGTTGTGTGCCCGGGTAAAGTTGACTGACAGGAAACAAAGCATTTTTTTTTCTTAATACAACAGTCTTCCTGTTGGTGACTCTTCTTTGATATCTAAAGATAAAAGCAGCATCTCTCTGATCATTACAGCTTCTCAAGCTAATGTGATGCTTTGGCTACCATCTGCTGCAAACTTCACTTCTCCTGGGTTACTTTTTTGATTTGTGATGGCCTGGGGCATATAGTTGCCATTGGGCATGCCATGGCATTCTCTTCCTCTCTTCTCACTCATTTCAAAGATTTGTCCACTTAAAGCCACTTTGCCCCAGCCTTCTCTTGGCTGGATCATCTCAGCTGGCATAATCATTTAACAGAAGGCTGCTCTTAAGTTTAAAATAAAAAAACCTGACTTCTCAAAATAGCCCAGCTGCACACACATGCTGTTGCTGTTAGGTGCGGGGGGTTGCTTAGCAATTCTTAAATTGGTAGGAAATTGCTATTACCCTGGCAACTCAGCCCCAAAATGCAAACAAGGGAAAGCTGTTTATAGAGGTGTCTTTGCTTGCTTTGGGAATTGTGAGCTTTTTTTTCTCAGCCCCCCCCCCCGCCCCTCTCTGAATTTTGCTTACTTATTTTTAAATTCCTTTTGTTTCCTATGTATTACTCTCATTGTTGAGGTTTCACATTAGGGAAGGTGGTACTGTTCTTTGGTTCATTTAAATATTGACTGTCAAGGTCTTGATTATGCCATGAGTTGTATATTGCCAAAGTCAAGAGAAGTCTAATGCATGAAGACCTAGTGCATGTGTCCATGTCCAACAGGAATGTCGGATAGGTTAAACTATATAACAACACCTTAAGGAGACACTGCTATCAAGAGTAGCCACCCTGTGGCGACTTTATTTCCTTGTGCCTCATTCTCTCTCATTCTAGCCCAAGTTCTTGTGTGGCTGGGTGGCAAACCAGATTAGGAACTGATGCAGATAACTAGTAGCTTGTGTGCGTGTGGCCAGGTTAAATTCAACACAGGTCAGTTCCTTGATCTGGTTCAGCCTGTGCTGGCCCACAAGGAGGTGAGGAATGAGCAGGCTGGGCTGTTCCTTTTGTTGGCAATGCCAGTTTAGTGTCTAACCAGAGGATGTGGTCTTATGATACAGCTAAGTCGATCTAAGCTAGCTCTTGCCAAAAAGGGCGGTCTTGGATGCATGCCTTCCTTGCTTCCTTGTGCCAACAATGGTGCTTGTCTGGCCTTATGATGGGGTGATTAATGGAGCTAAAATGGCAGGAAACTAATCCTAATCCCGTTTCCCCCTCCCAATTTTCTTTTCATTTAGTTCCATGAAATAGCTTACTGTGGGTCACACAGGTTTCGGTACTGCATGGGTCTGCCTGCTTTGTTTTCCTTTCACCTCTCAGGTTTTAAGCCATCCTTCAGTGATTCTGGACAAGCAGCTTTACAAGAAGTTTCTATAAGTAAGTTTGTCATATGGTAAATGCAAAGTAGAATACTTTTTTCACCAAGGAATAAGCTAATCAAGTTTACTGTGTGTTTACTGTGATATGGTGTTACGATGGCAAGATGATGCACCTATAAAGTTACCATGTAGAAGTTGCAGAGCAATTTAGTCTTTGTAGTTTGCAGGTTTGATAAAGATCATCTTTTCCCAAAAATTTTTACTTGCTATATTTTTTTAATCTTATCAGTTGCACAAAGTTGACTCTACCATGTTTGTCTATCTGAAATTGAAGTTTCTTAGATGCCTCCAGAAGTCAGAAAGGGATAAAAATTATTTATGTAGTAGTGTGTAATCAGTTAGAAGTCGTGTGTAATGTTTCTTTTGAGCGGCTCCATCTTGGCCCTGGTGCTGTGGTCCATGCTTGTATTGTTGAGGCAGTGGTTTTGTGCTTTATAGCAACATATTTGAGCATTCCTGGCTCCTGAGAGCTCACTGTTGCCCCTGGATTATGGTGACACAGCTGTGTGTGTAGTTGGCAATGGAGTAGGTTGAGGAACTGATTTTGCTGAATACCCAGAAAGAATGGCTGGTTTTCAACTAAACTGATTCTGCAGTTGGAGAAGGGGCAGTCTAGGGACAGAAATGAACAGCTGGACAGTGGAGGACTTGAGGGTTGCTTAAGCTGGTGTTGCTGCTGCAGAACATCTGTGGGATCACAGGTCCTCATGTCCCAGCAGCAGCTGGCCCCAAAGTAAAAAAATGCCCTGACAGAAAGCTTTTGTCTGGTTAGGCAACAGATCCAAAGCCTTGAGGGTACTCACCCTGAAACCCTTGCTGAGGATAAGAAATACTTGCTCTTAAGACTGTCCATCAGCTTCTGGATGACTCACTTAAGGATCATGGTATGTCACATTTCTTTATGGGAAAGTTTCTAGTTTGTTCCGAAATACCAGGAAAACAAACATTTTAAAATTTTAATTAGGTTCTAAATATTGATGTTTGTAACTAACTGATTGATCGTTCTACAATGACAGTTATAGAGTGGTATAACTGTCTGGGAAATCTAAAAACAGCCTCACTGTTGGTTACAGAACAGGATTCCATGTCTTTCACAGAACTTCCAAATAATGCAACATGGATGATTATAAATCCTCAAAGCATCTTCCAAATCCCTCTATGTCCTCATCAGACTTTTAATTGAAAACATTAAAATAAAACTCACCCAATTATAGCTTTTACTGTAGTCTTGTGGACCGGATGCATTTTTTTATTACTTGTTTTTAAGCGAGGATATGTTGCATGCTAAGACTTGGCATTGCTCTGAAAAAAGTTCTTTTTCCCTCAGGTAGTGACTAGAGGGTTGGGTGTAAGCAGGTTCTCTCCCCTGTGCTGTCCTGGCACAAAGGTGATCTGAAAGGTCCCTTCCAACCTACAAAATTCTGTGATTCTAAGCACCGGTGTGGCTGCACAGCAAACTGCACCAGGGTCCTATTTGGCTGGAGTGTGAACCACAAGACTAGCTTTTACGTCTGGGTCAGTTTTTTCATTAGTTTATCGTGTGTCACTGCAGATTCTTGTGCTGGCCTGAAATAGGAGGGGTTGTGGAGGAAGGAGAAGGTCAGGATTTCCTAGTGCATTTAGTGGTTCATCCCACTTTTGTTTCATTTGAGCTGCAACCCTGCTTGGAGTAATAGAGTTGTTGTCCAGGCTGTTTGAGATGCACAGAGTCAGACTGTGATTTT
>KZ505643.1:1187251-1300847 GCA_002844005.1 Limosa lapponica baueri
TTTTGTTTCATTTGAGCTGCAACCCTGCTTGGAGTAATAGAGTTGTTGTCCAGGCTGTTTGAGATGCACAGAGTCAGACTGTTTTTTTTTTTTTTTTTTTTTGCATTTTGTGGAGGTGTTCCCCTGTACTGTCTTGGTTCAGCTGTGGGTTTTTATGGATGAATCGATCCAGCTGAACATAACCTAGGAAAAATTGGATTTCAGCTGAATCAGCTTTCTGATATGGTTTGCAGTGTGGCTATGCAAGCAGCACAGCTGGCACAATGCAGGACGTAGTGGCAGGGTAAGAATGAATGTCAAGGCAAGGTTTGTGTAGGCTGCGTTACCTGTGATGTGGGACAAACACTGAATGACATGCCAACTAGGATTAAGAAGAAGATACCTTCCTTCTGTGTTGTCGTGTAAATTAGGAAACCTGCAGATCCAGGTACAACTCTAGTGAAAATCCAGCCCCTGGGCTGAAATTCCATTGGTCAATTTACTGGAGAAATTCTGTTTTATAATCCTAGTGCTAATTAACACCACTTGGTATGGTATCACTCAGGGTTACACAGCAAACTGGTGTGTGAGCACTGATCTCTTGCTCTGTTGTATGTTGTGACTGGCTAGGCTAAACTGCTTTTAATGTAGCTTAGTACTGTGCTTTTACATAGTGGATATGGCTTCTGTGGACTGGCTAATGTGAATATACCTAGATTAGGAAAAGAGATTCTTTTTTACAATACTGTTGTAAAAGTGGTGTTTGAAATGTGATTTCAGATTACAAACTCCTGTTTAAAAGAAAATCCAGCATGTCAGAAGTTCCGAAGTTCCTAGATGTTTTCCTAGTTGAAGCGAATCTGACTTTTTGAGACACGTCAAGTTTTTTTTCCCCATGTGGGAAAAGGAAAGAACTCTTTCTTTTCTAGGATGGATTGAGGGGGAAACTTGAGTCTTCTGCCATGCCAAATGCCTTGCTGGGTGGTTGTTAGATGTGTCTGTCACCTGCTTGTGGATTCATTCCTGGCTGCACTTGTCCTCCCACATGGTCTGACCTAACCATCACATGGTACTAGGCAAAGTCTCCAGTGATGTCTCCAGTACATCTCCTTCAATAAAGCAAATTGGCTTTGGCTCCTCTAAGACGGTGGCAGCAGTCCTTACCAGCAGCTTCCTCACTGAGCAATTTACTCTTCATTTTAGCCCCTTTCCACAGGCCTCCCATTGCTACAGGGACAGGGCCTGAGGCCAATTACATTGGTCACGATTTAACTCTTTCCAGCTTTTGCAAGGATTATTATAGCATTATTCTAAATCTGTGGCTTAGGGGTGTGTGTTTCCAGGCTTTCTGTATACATTATAAAGAGAAGAAGGGCACAATCCCAATTTTTTCTCTTTGCAGATTACCGTTACAATTTGCTCTCAAAAGGACATGAGCGATGTTTGCTTTGGACAGGAAATGTATCAAGGAGGGGATAGACACTTTCTAGCCAAATTGTAACTGAAGTAAAAGTAAATACTTCATATGGCAGCCAGGTTTGGCTCAGTGTAGTTTGTTTTGTTACAACAAGCACCAGCTTTGGTTGGTGGTTTTTGTTGCTTTCTTTATTTTTGTCTCCACCCTTCTTTTCCTTCCTTCTTTTCAGATCATGCCATAGGGTCCTGGGAATGAATGTATGACAGCAAGGATGAAATAGCGTGTATTCATTACCAGTAATTCTTATTGTTGCCTTGAATATAACCTGAATAACTTTTTGAAACAAATATAGTGCCACTTAATAACTTAGTTCTGGGTATTACAGAGCAAACATTACTAATCAGGTGAAAAACTGAAATGGAAGTGGGGAAAACGACTATTTGATCTACTTTATCAGCTATTAATGTGTTGAAAGTTGTCACACATTCAGGTTAATTGTAAGTGCTAAGTGGGGAATACTTACTTAATAAAAAAAAAGTATTGTTAAAAACGTTGCTCCAAGTTTACACTTTCTGATTGAATTCTAGAGGATTATGCTAACGGTTTTTACCTTGCTTCTTTGCAGTTTGGCTTACCTGCATCTTTTTGAAGCTGAAGGTTGGCCTCTGGAAATGCCTTTTGCTTGATAAATTACTACAGTGCAGCAGAGTTATGTAGTGGTAGTCTTCTGAGTTTAGACTGGTTGAAACAGCAGCATACTTAGAAGCAGTAGGCTTCCTTCTTCATGAATCAAAAACAAATAGGATTGCCCTTGTATAATGTCCGTTACTGTTTAAATGTTGACACAGTAACCATTTCACTGGAGACTTCCAGCTGGTTTGTTTCTGTTTAAATTGCTGAACATAAAAGAATTTTAATTTTAACATAGTGGTGGCTTTTAAACACTTATTTAAAGAATTATGGGAATATCTTGAAACGTTTAAAAATTGCTTTTTCCATTAAAGCCCTTTAAATATTGCACACTTCAGTTACTGTAGCTGAGGTTTTAGACAGGAAAGCTTTTTTGTTTGCTTTATGTGGAGTATTTTGCTTGCATTCATTTTCATTGATAGTGAGCAGGGAAGAGAGAATGGGGCAAGAGAACTATTTTTTTGAAATGCAAATAATTTTATTTGAAAATCCTCATTTGTGGATCCTCAGCTGTCCTTCCAGGTTTATTATGAAGGATCACTTTACCCAATTGACAGTTGTCCTGTTAAAACACCACTGTTGGTATAAAAGGAGAGTTATTAAGAGTTCAGCAAATTTCTAGATAGGCTGACTTCCCTGGAACAGTGAAGACTTCACTGTCTGTATTTTCTCAAGATTGGGTTCCTGAAATATGAAAAGTTGAGAATGTTCTCATACTTTTTAAGAAAATGATAATAATCTTAGTTTCATTGGTAGTTTCTGTGGTGATGCTGTTGGAGATTTACACAAGTTTATAAACTGCTGGGTTTAGCAAGTTTCTATCACTAGTTGGATTTGAATTGGTGATAACACAAACACTGTGCTAAAAAGCGTTTCTCTAGAATTCGGAGATGCCATGATGAACTGGATATATGGGTTAAGACTCTCATGTGAGATTTCCTTTTTTTTATTTATTTTTGGTTTGTCTTTCAGGTTGCCATCACGAAAGCCAAAGTGGATTTCTCCGGTGTGGTGTGCCTGCCCCCTTCCGTCATTGCTGGAAATGGGCTGGACGGAGGAGGGGCTGGCGAAAATGATGATGAGCCAGTGCTGGTGTCACTTTCGGCGGCCCCCAGCCCTCAGAGCGAAGCTGTTGCCAATGAGCTGCAGGAGCTCTCCTTGCAGCCCGAGCTGACCCTCAACCTCCATCATGGCCGAAACCCCAACCTTCCTCCTCTCAGTGAAAGGAAGAATGGTAAGTGGTACAGTGCTCTCATGTAGTATGTCCTCACCAAGGAAGTACTGTGGTGTTGTCATGGTATGTCTTCTGATGGCAGGGCTGCTTCTTATTACTTCTTACAATATTTTATTTTTATCAAGAACTAATAATCTAGAGTTGAAAAAACTGATTTACATTGCTTGATGGGAAGGATTGATGTGAAAGTTCCAGAGAGCTCCAGTGATAAATGCTTTCGATTACTGTCTTAGGTGAATACCAGAAACAATTTACACGTCCTTTGTGGTGACTAAAAGTTGTGCAAAGCTGAGATAGGTCAGTCAAAGACAGTGCTAGCTCATCTTCAGACTACTGTCTGAAGTACTTCAGACTCTAGATTTTTCTTTGCCACCTTGGTCTGCACTTACTAAGAGTGACTAACTTTTCTCACTGCAGATGTCTAAAAAGTTCTGTCAGGCTCGTTAGAAGTAAGAACGAGACCTAGAGTTAAAAGTGAAATATCCCAGTAGGCCGCCTAATCCTGGAGTGAGAATGCCTGCCTATGTTTCTCAATCTGCAAGTAGTTTATGGAAAACTATGGTATGAATCCCTCTGACCATTTGATGAATGACAGTGTAGTGGCAAAATACAGGGTCACTTGGTGACCAGAGTTGCTTGTTTTGGAAGAACATGAACTGTCTGAAGCTCAGGATCACCAGGCTGCCATGAAAGCCACATTGAGCTCCATCCTGTGATAAATGAAACTGATAACCGGTGGCTTCTGTTTGTAAATTCCTCTTGGTGATCTCCCTTTACTCTACTCTCTGGTTGGTGGCTCTCGGCAATGTGAAGATCTTGCTAGAGTCTGAATTCTTGCTATCAACTTTATGTGTAAGATACTATGGATTTGATCGTGGTTGAGTCCTGGGTGCCTTATAGTTTTGGGCATTATATGTATTAGATAGAGCTGCATGGCACAACATACTGGAAATGCTGGGGAGATTTGGAGTGGCTTTATACCCAGAACATAATGCTCATGGTAAAGTGATTTAGAATACGTGAACTGTAGGACAGTAATTTGGATTGGAGGGATGCTTCACTTGATGTTCCTGGTGCTTTACCTCCAGCAACTGAGCATGCCCTTCTCTGAACAGCGTATCAATGTTTTGCTCATTGGAAGAATTAATTAACTTCAACCAAAAATACTGTTCTTTAAGAAGATAAAAAGAGTTTCGTCATTCATGTAGATTATACCATCATTATGTGATTATAGTCATGTTTACAGGCCTTCAAAATAGAGACACTAGAAACTGCAAAAACACAACAAAAATCTTATTATTTGCAGTCCTCCAAGTATAAGATAAAGGTGGTGGTGGTGGTAAATAAAAGAGAGGAAATTGGAATATTAGTTAGCGTGGTAGACTGTGATCTCAATGCATCTCAACTAGTGGCAGACTTGGCCATTTTATGGTTATGAAGGCAAGGAGAGATTTCAAATGAGATTTAACTGTGGTAGTTTTGAAGGTGGTAGAGGGCTTGAAGGCAGCATGGGAAAAATGTATGAGCCTTTGTTTCCCAAACCTGACAGCTGGTCACCTGAAAGTGACATTGTGAATTTACTGGAGGCAGGGTTCTTCTCTTCTTAGTGAAAAGGACATGATTAAGAGTCCTGAATTGGGAAGAAGCATCTTGATGGGACAGAGAAAGGGATACTACTGTTTGGAACCTGTAAGAGTACCTTATTAGGAAAATGGAACTCGTAGCATCACAAGTTGAATGGATACAAGTAGGACACAATAGCATTTGTTATGATCAGAGGAAAGGATATTCTGTTACAGAAATGAAAGAGTCCTTATATGATTCAGTTGTTTAAAAATTGGTATTTTGGGAATATTTTACAGAAATAGATGGTTTTCCTTTATCAGAATGATTTTATTATGGACTGAGCCTTGAAACTGTATCACTGTTGGCTGCAAATCTGCTTGACTGGAACGGGTTGGGTTTACAAAGTATTTGAAAAGGAACACCTTTGCCCATACCTTTTGCCAAAGAAAATTAAGATATTCCCGGAAATGACTCATTAGGTGGGTTTCTTCTTTATCAGGGCTCAGCACAATAGTGGGAATTTTACTGCTAGAGGTGCAGCTTTTCAGACAAGGCATTAAGTCCAAAGTCCCTGATCTCGACTACCTGAATATTTCTTATCTTCAGAGGTGTACAATGCTCTTTTCTCCTAGGCTGCAGTATGTTTTTATGTGTTATTTGTGTGTACATTCATTAAAGTATTGTGGGACAGAAAAGTGCTGCTGAAATATGGTTATCTGCAAACTGTCACAGGATAAAAGGAGGCTTGGCTTAGCGAGCTGTTGGGAAACATAGCTGATGTATTTTGAATTAATAAACTCATTCTTTCAAACGGGAACTTTTCAGTTATCTTGGGGTAGAGGTTGCACAGCTGTTGAAAGCTGTTGAGCTTGTTAAAGCTCCTTTTTTTTAATATGGTGCATCTATGTTGCTGAGCCTTTGGCTTCAAACGTTAAAAAAAACGTTAGAGATGATCTGTCAGTTGAGATGGCAATCTGCTTAAACTTTTGAGCAATCCAAAGTGGTTGTGGAAGCGTATCTAGTGCAGCGAAACTGCTTCTGTGACAACTTGCCAAATTCAAGGTATGAGGAAGATTCAAGCCGAGTGGCAGTGGGAGGGGAGGAGATGGTAAATAAGAGACTTGCTGGAAGCTGACTATCTGTGTCAAAGGGTCTCCTGTTTGCAGTTCTAGACAGGCATTGCTGACTCACAGCTGAACTAACTACTTATGCTGAGTGCTTCCAACAGGTTAACCCTTTGTGGAACTTTTGCTTATAGCAGACTTTGTTTATCTGTAGTTGTCTGTAGAAAAATATTACATGTATTTGTACTATATTCTTTACTTCAGGCCGTGATTCTGGAACATAAGCTATTAGCTGAGTTAAAATGACGTTTCTTTGGCATGTGAAGCATCATGGATTTATGTATCCCATGGGAGAGCTGGGAGTGCAGTCCTGTTTGCACATGCTGCCATATGTCCTAGGACAGTGGGTTCTTTTTTTTCTTTTTTTTTTCCTCTTAGGGAACAGAAAGAGACAGTTTCTGGGGGTTTTCTTGTTGGTTTTGTTTTGGTTTAGACCCAGTAATAAAAGCTATTAAGGATACGTGTGAAGTATTGGAGCCTAACAGATAAATAGGAAACAATTTCTTGTCACTTCAGTGGAAGGAAACCTTATGTAGTAAGATGTTAGAAAAATATTTTGACACAATTATTAGGTTCTATTCAGACATCAAGCTTAACAGAACATTTAAGGTGTAGTTATTTAATTTGTCTTTGTGCTTCACAGTGAATTTTCTATCCAAAATTCACATCCCTTCTTTTTTACCCATGTTCATCAAAGTCTCAACTTTCTATAACTATGAGAGATTACCTGTGACTGACTCATTTGTTGCTACACAAGTCAAAAAAAGGTCATTACAGAGTCATCTGAAGCTCTTAAGTGTATCTTGATTTTTCTCAGTCACCTGTACTAAGATGCCAAGATAGCTTTTCCCAACCCTTAGGGCATGGTTAAAGGAAGGCCCTGAAGAATGTGATTACAAAAAAGAAAAAACAGGTGATGAATATACAAATGTTATACAGGTTGATAATTTTTGATCAAAGTTGTCCTTCTATTTAACTTTCATTTGAAATTATGATAATTGCTCTACTAGCTTATTGACCCTCTCTCTTGACCCATTTTTGCCAGATGAATTCATAGTTATCTTTTTCCAGAGGTCATGAAGAGCATTGTGTTAGAAGCTTTCAACAGTCCTGGTTTCTTCTCACTGTAGGCTTGTTTAAGATGAGGTAGCATTCTTTCGAATGAACTGTTGCATTTTATGATTACAGGTTTGGACAAAACTTGTAGCAGCTTGTCAGTTTTTGGGTTTACTTGATCTGGGTTGTCTGCCTTCTACAAAGTATACGTGCTGGTGGGAAAGAGACTAGTTGGAATTTGTGGAATTTCAGTATGACTTGAAGTCATGTAACAGGCGTGTGCTTTAGGTATCAGGAGGTGCTCCTGTTACTGTAAAGACCGACTACTGTACAAAGCACGGGATTAATTGTAGCCACATAAGCTGTTAGTGATTCTACTTGCTTACAAATTGGAGAGATGAACTCTTTAAATGGCTCTGATGGAGCTAATTTAGTGCCTATGCCCATTTACTGTTAAAAGACAGGAGTAATATTTTAAATGTTTATTAGGGCACCTGGTTTTATTTTAAAGAATTGTGTAGGTGATTACTCCTATAATTCTTTTATTAGGTTATATGTTCCTGTCTCCCTCCCCTTCTTTCCCATCCTGGTTTGTCATTATACTGAATGCAGTCAGATTCAGGATTTATTTCAAATATAACTTACTACAGTGACTTTGCAGATTTTATAGCTGTCTTCTTGCTACTGTGACTTTAAAAACATTGATGGTGTTTTCTTAAAATCATGTCATAAATTGTTCTTTTAAAAAGTGAATATTGTGACTTGTGAACTCATTTAAGAAGTTAGGCATGTTTGCTTATCAACAAGGGTGGTGTTTTGTTCCTGAGAAATGGTTTTAGAGACAGGATTATTCTGAAATTACTTCCTTTTTTTAATTTTTTTTTTATTTTGTTCTAGTGTATATATGACTTGTAGAATCATGTGAATCAAAGTTACATTTAATTACCAAGTGGTGGTTGCTGCCTCATCTAGAACTTACATGTGAAGAAGATTAAGTCTGTATTGTAACAAAAGGATCAAGACAGGAAATAGATAGCTTTCTCTGATCTGTCCTTCACACACATTCCAGTGAGGCTTGCTGTTTTCTCTTGTGTGTGAGTAAGGGGAATGGTTGTTAGAATAAAAACAACCAGTCTGTCTTGGATAGATTTGTGTTAAGAGACTTTCTGTCCCAGGAGACTATAAATTTAGCATGCTGTCTGAAAGTTTCTGATAGAGCTATGAGATTCAGAGTGTGGTAGAAATGACTGGCCTGTTACGGTGGGAGCTACTAAACAGCTGGGAAGTGGTAATCTCTTGAAATATTTAAAGCAAACTTCTAAATAGTGATGGGGGAATAGTTGAACTGGAAGGAGTAATGCTAAAAGAGGCGTTGATGTGGTGGCTTTAACAGGTTAGCACTCAACACAGTTTTTGCTTGTTCCTGATCAAGTTAACAAGATTGTAATGCCCTTCTCCAGTCACTGGTTTGTAATATTCCTCTCCCTTCTGTTTCTCCTTTCCAGTTTCTCTGTTATTTCAGTTTGCGTCTGAGATTTCAAGGTTCAGGGCTGATGGATGAACATTAGACATAGAATTTGATAGCTCTTTAAAAAACATCCCTTTTTCATGAATTTAAGCTGCTTGTTAAAAATGTCAAGCACAGATCTGGGCAGCTGTTCTGTCTGTGTGAGTAAGAGCTTCTGTTGTTGGTTTTGCTGCTTTAAATATTAAGGGTAGTAATGGGGAAAATAAGACTGGTTCTTTTAAGGGAGAATGCCATTCAGCAAGATTCTCAGTCTGTTCTGCTTAAACACTGAGTGTCTTCTTCACGCAAGAAAGATTAAACCATTTCACAGTAGTCACTTGCTAGTAGTACTTAGCAAATTGAATCCTAGCTTTGGGTGATAGCCTGCTTCTGTAATGTGTGGCTTTCCTCATGAAAATGTCAAGTTTTCTATAATTCCTTTATACTGGGATACTATCAGCCACTTCTGCAGGCTGTAACTCTCCCTCTGCCACAATCATACATTACCACAAAGCATAATGAAGGAATCTCTGCCTGAAGACACTCTGTAGTGCAATCTTCATCTTCCTTGCTGGTCAAATAAGCAACATCCTGGTTAGTGCTTTACATTTCATCTGTCTGGTCGTGGTCACCGACAGTGCACTTGTACGTACTTCAGAGAGTTAAGGTGATGTTCCTGGACACTGTAAGAAAAATTTCCTTTCCTCTTTGCTCATGCTGCTTCCCCTTATATTTCCATGTATTATCACAGAAATAAGTATACATTCTGCTGGAAGTTGATGGTTTCCTTTATTTATGACGAACATAGATATTCGGGGTAGGTGTTACAGTGACTTATTTCTGTCACTAGTGTCTATAAATGCACCACTGCAGTTCCTTTCCATAAGGATTGCATAGCAAGAATGAACATTTAGGCCTGCAATTTTTGCCTAGTCTGGCTGCAAATTTAGGACTACACAGGTGGTGTTTGAGTATGAGAGAAGCCCAAATGAACTGATTCTTGTCCTTTTGAAACACACTATTGTTGTGATGAGTATGGAAATCAGATAAATACTACAATATCATCATGGTAAGGGATTTTCCTGTATTGTTTAAAGCTGCTGAATGACTTTCTGCTGCCTCCTTTGAAGCCCCAGATGTGTTTGTGTGGGGGAAGGAAGCTAGGTTGCTAAAACCTGCCACGCTCTTATCTCAGCTGTGGAGCAGCTGTTGGGGAGTTCTTGCATCTGAGTACTAGAGAAGCCCTGAAGTTATTTGAGATCAGAGGGGTCAGAATACAGCACTAAAGCAGTTTTGAACACCTAGTTACTCATCTTCATAAATACTATTGTGGCAAGAGAGGGATTCTGACTTGCTACAAAGAGATTTTAAATCTAAAAATTCAGTGCTTCAACGCGGAGCTCAATATATTTTTGGGTTTAGTGCAAATATATGCAGTTACTTACTTACACGACCTAATGAGAAATGACAATGAGCCTTGGCGAAAGATGGGGAATAAGGGAAAGCTGCTCTGGGGACAGAAGCGTTGGAAATTAGTTTGTAAAGATAATTAAACTATCTGTTGGGCAAATTACTTGAGACTCTTTAGAGACTGAAATTGAATTTCCTTTCTGTTGGGAGCTAGAATCATCTAGTAAGGAAAGACTTAATTCTGGTTTTGTCTGTTGGTCCAGTAATATTTGACAGTAAAAGTTTTGTCCACTATCCCAGATCATTTGAAACTAATCATCTGGATGTGGGAAACAAGGCTTTATTTTTTTTTTTTAACCTCTAGACAGGTTGGATGGAGGGTGTGATCCACAATTGGAAAAGTCTGAAGGTGAAAGGGCGTTCTGTTTGTTTTTTAAGAAACAGAAGCTACCATCTAGTTGGAAGAAGTTCCAATCCTTGGTTACAGCAGCTCAGGTTTAGTAGTCTGCAAGGGCAGTTGATAGGGATAGGGGAATAGTACAATTATTAAGAAGAAGGACTGGTAAAGATTGAAGAAAAGTAACTGATCTATCAGCAGGATGTATATGTTTTTGGCTATGATGTTTCAAAGCTGAGGATGTCTGCATGTTTATGTTAACACTGGGTCTCCTTGTCCTTGGAATGAAATTGCCTCATCAGCAGAGCCCCTTAGGGGATTGAAAGTCTACTCAAGACGTCATCCTTCTCTTTTAAAAGGGGAAAAAAATGCCAGTTGTAGTGTCTCTGACCCCTTCCTCCTCCCTCCCTTTTACTTACAGAGCATCAAGGGGCGGGCCTTACTTCTGCAAACTACACATCTTGCGTTGCCCTTTGAGTATTCATTTTTCTCCTAGCAGTAATTTGATTCTGGGCTGTTCCAACTTGCCTGTAGTGAATAAGCAGAGAACTGCATGCTTAAAGACTGAGTTCGCAGTAGGCACAGTTTTCATCATATAAAGATGAGAATTTTTTTCAAGTTCTAAACAAGATTAAAATTGAGACATTCTCTTGGATTTTTTTTTCAAACATATTTATATCTATATCTGTCTATTTATAAGGAAAGGGCTCTAAGGGATTGTAACTGTTGAGAAAAGGATCAACATGACACTCCTGGAACCAGAAATGCAGATGACAACACTCCAATCAGGTATTACCCCAAACATCTGCCGTGGGTAAATTTTGCCAGTGAATTATGGTCGCTGAACTATATAGGGAGTGCCAGGAGGCTATGCGACTGAGTAAAGACAAATTAGAGCACTGTGGTAACTTCATGTGCAGGTTGCAGATGGATACTAGTTGGATGTTAAATGCTGTTCACTTTAGAGCTTCATCAGAGATAAAATTATCTTTCTGTTTTTCGTTTGTTGGTCGCCAGTGTTAAATTTAAGTGCCTCATGAAAATTTGAAAATCCCAGTCAAATCTAGGACTAGTTCTAAATAAATTTCCTATGTTTAGCTCTTTGTGCGGTTTATTGTTAATTATTTTTTGATGAAACATATTCTTGATACTTTGGAGAGATTTTTAAATTGCATATTTTGGGGAAAAAACCTGCTTTTCCCAATGCTTGTTTTATGTCTTGGAAGACTGTTTCCTTGAGAATGAAAATGGTATTGTCTTTATACGATTTGTCCTAAATACTGTGGCCTTTTTGTGATACTGTGCTTACCTTTTAGATACGTACTGAGTTACATTTCTGACGTGTAAGACATGCTAGAGTGAGAATTATCTGTTTAATGACAGTATGATGTACTTCGTAGAGCATTTTTATCTGAGGCCTTAGAACATTCTGTAGTCATGAAACTTAACAAATATATATAGATTTGAATGTCTTCTGTTCTGTGGATGGGAACAGAGTCTGACTGTGACCTTGGTAAGATCCCACCGCAAACTAGTAGTAGCCTAGGAGTTTGGGTTTGCATTTGTGTACTCTTAATGTCTTGTAGCGTGTTGCCTGAAAAGCAGCACATACGTAATGGCAAAAGTGTCAAGACAGACTTGTTTCTGGAAGTTAAATGCCTTTTCTTTTCCTCAAGTAGTGACTTGGAAAGAGACAATCACTTCATAATTTAATATAGTTTTTTTCATAAATTGCTCTTTTTTTCTGAATTTGTGGTGCTGATTTCCCCAACTTAGAATCTTACATTTAGTAAATGATCTGTGAAGACTGTGAATGTCTATAAAGATCCTGTATGACTTTCATTTTATAGTTCTGACATATGATTGTATTTTTTATTGTTTAGAGAACCAAGGTATGTTTTCTCCACCTCTTGTCATAGATAGGAAAGGTAAGCGAGGCATTATGGCAGGGCTGCATCTTATATGGAATACATAGTTTTTGTCTCCATTTAGAAGGGTGTTTGGACAGAATACATCATTCCTCTAGTCATAGTCTTGCAGTCTGTGAATTTTGGAGGTAAGATTTAGACATTAGCAAGGTGTTTGGTATTGAACAGGATGTGTATGGCAAGACAGTATCTAATATTTGTTGTAAAGAAGTTTTTTTTTTCTTCATATGTCAGTTGTTATATAAAGGACTGAAAAAAAAAGTTTACCTCAATGTGCTTTGTTTCTAATAGATTTTCTAATTCTGTTAATGTTTTTTGCCAACAAGGAAGAGCCATGGAATTTACATTTCAGGGTTCTTGTAACTGAATGTGTGCATGATACTCTGGGGAAACTCGCAGAGTAAAGTAAGACTTGTTAAAATTAGGGAAACAGCCTTTATATTACTATTACTTTTTTAAAAAAAGTTTATTTGTGGCTGTGTTTCTCATTTCTTCCAAATTATGAAAACTCTTGAGGCTTGCATTTAATTCTTAGGGTGAGAGTTTCTCCCACTAAAGAGTACTTGTGTGTAGCTTTTGCTTAAGTCAGCTAACCCTAGTCCTAGATTATGCAGTGGCATTCTGTAATGTTGAGGCAATTTCCCGGCAAGCTTAGCTTACCTAATGAGGGATACAGATTTATTGCACCTCTTCCATCAGTGGCAGCTCTTTTTTCTCCTGGATCAACCACTGTTGGAAAAAATATTAAGAAAGAAGCAGGAAAATATTTATGCAAACGGATTCACAAGATTGGCGGGGAAATCAAGTATGACAACAGGATGGAACCATGTGCATAGCAAATTTTAAAGATCAGTCTTGAATAATGGAACTATATTACAAGCTTCTAGATAAGGAAAACAGCTATTTGATGCTGAGACCAAATTGTTCAATGTGTTTTTTTTTTCTTAAAAAAAAGTCATATTTAGTGACTTCAGCTGCTGCTGGTTGCTACTGTTATTTGGTTTAGTGAGGTAATTAAGTTGTGCATTGGGCAAACTACTTGAGACTTTTTAGAGACTGAATTTGGATCTCCTGTCTGTTGAGAGCTAGAATCATCTAATGAGGAAAGACTTAACTTCTCAAGGCTTCTTGGTCCCGATGTTCATCTACAGAAGCCCTACTGGAAAGATAGAAGCTGGAAACGGTTGTGCCAGTCAACTCATCAAGGTTTCTGAACAGCCATTGAAGAAGTAGGAGAATCATGACCTAAGCTGGGTAAATAAATTATCCTGATAGAGCTTAAGCAGCTTGCATTCCCTAGACGAAATGTTCTCAAAGCATGCAAACTATGCTTATTTAATGTTTCGGTACTAATAGGAGTCCATTCAAGAAGTAACAGTATGAAGTTGTAGTTGCCATAGGAAATAATGTTTGTATGGTCCATGTTGATGGGCATATAAAAAGCAACACCTTTGACGCTAAAGATGAGAAAACATTCGTAATATTTTAGAGAAAGAACTGAGGAGAATACAGCTTTACTATTTTGGGAGCAGAATAGCTTAAGCAGGGAGGGGTTATTTCTTTAGCACAAAACACAAAGCAGGAACAATATGACTAGTGAAGTGTGTGTTGTATTAACCAGAAAAAAGTAAACATCCCTGTCAAACTGAAAAAGGGAAGAGTAAAAAAATCACTACAAGTGATGAGGGCTGAGGAATAAAAAGTAAAAGTGAAAAACATGCCGAAAATACATTTCAAAAAGGCAGAAGACTCAGAAAAAAAAAATGCAAAAATAAGAGCAGAAGCGTAACTATTTGACATCTCATTGGACTACTGAACTTGTTTGAAGAACTGTAGTATTACTGACCCAGTCGTTCAAAAAGTGGTCATATACAGTGAGGTGAAATTCTACATTCATATACAAGAATAAAGTTTTGGAAACAGCCCTGTGCCAGTTTGTGTGTTTTCATTCTGTTGAAAATGAAGCTGATGTGCAGATCTATTTTTACCAAGCTCTTAGTGGTGGGAGCTCCCTCATTAGCATTTTACTTCAAGAGTCACTTGGTTCTTTTTGCTGTCATGGCTCTCTCAGCATCTGACTCATTTGTTTTCTTTATATTTATTTGCTGATTCCAAAAGCTTGCTGTTTCCTTCCCATTATCTACTTCAACCTAATCTCCCTATGTAGCCTCTTTTTTTGTTCCTCTGAAGCCTTGTGTTATTCATGTCACTACCTAATTATCCCATATGGAGATCTTGCAAATTCTTTTGCTGTTGGTCACTGTTCGGTCAAGATATGGACTGAATAGTTTGTTGATATGACCTGGCTTTGTTCTGTAACAGGCTGTTTGGCCCACTGAAACAATGAGTCATGAATATTTTCTTTTTTTTTCTTTATCTTTTTTTATGAAGAGGGAAGAATGCTAAAAGAATACTTTTTTCTGATACAATCTACAATCTAGTAATGCCCAAAACTTTTTGAACCGCCATTTGAGGGTCTCATGCAAGTTAGGGAAATATCAGGAGTCTTGGGTGTGTTGCTGGCCACTATGTGCAAATTTTGTGCCTAAATGGCAAATACAGACTTTCGAAAATGATGTCACTTCTTTTTTTTTTTTAATTTTAGTTATTATTGTTCACAAGTTTCTTTTTGTGACTTCTGGCAGGTTGCTGGGCAGAAATTTGTGTGCAGTACCCATACAGAGGTGCAGTCAGCCAGATAGCTAAACCCTAAATTTCAGATCATTTTTTGCAGACGTTTTGTGTGGATAGATAAGAGTTATGGCCACTTAGGGTCACTTAGAGTCTAACAGTGCATTGCCACAATTAATGGAGGTTAGCAGTTGGCCAAATGGGTACTTTTGTTAATGAATTCCATTTGTTCTGAATTTCGCTTTACCTATAATTTCTTCATTTACTATTCTGGGTAGCATTGGTTTGTTTATATGCACTATATCGTTCTTTGAACTGTCTTGGTACATGTTGCACCTTAATAACTGTCTCCATGTAATCTTTATTTCTTTCTGTGAGTATACTGAAAAAAAAGTAGTGATCTATTGGATAGCATCTTTGGATTTTGATATGTTGTTCCACTGACCTGCTGAAAAAAAATCGTAGAATCTGTTAGACATCAAGCAGAAATGCGTTGTTCTAAACTGTTAGAAGTGCAGTTTAGATGAACAATAGTATTTTTCCATGCATATATAGAGAACAAAAGAAGTGGTTTTTTTGAAGTCAGCACTGTAAATGACCATCAGAATAATTCAGTTCTCTGTAGTGGATAAAACTTGACTTCTCTGGTCTAATTTGCTTTGTATCCAACTGGTTCTGAAAAAGGAACAGTCATTTTAGCTGAAAATTAGTCTCATCTTGAATCAAATGTAAAACTTCACTAATTTTCAGGGAGAAAGTTGCATTTTTGAGCTACTTTATCTGATTAAGGAGATATTAAACTCAATTTAGGACAAACTGGTGCTGATCCCATTTATTCTTCCTTTCAGAACACAGCTCCCAAGCTCTTTCTCTTCCCTCTTTAAAGTATTGAAGTTGATGTGCTTGAGACATGTCAGCTAAACTACTTTTAATGGGCAGAAAGGGGACAGCATGTCTGTGTATTCATAGAAGGGAGGTGTCCCCCTCTTCAGCTCTTTCAGGAGTGACAAATGTCAGAGCTGCAGTTTTTTTGGTTGGTTCTCTCTTTTTCCTGTTTTAAATAAAGTTTAAATCCAGTGTTGGCTGTTGATGCTCGTAAGAACAGCCTCTCATTCATGCACTAAAATGACTTCTAATTTCATCTTGTCTTCTTCAAGCACCTGTTAGAAGGATTTTTTCCTTACTGTTGTTTTCATTCCCTAGTAAGAGACTTTTCTAGTTGTGAATCTTTTCCTCTAGTTTTTGGCATTTCATTTTGTTTGAATAGTAGAACTTAAAATGATGAGGTTTTTTTTTTTTTTTTTTTTTTTTTTTTTTTTTTCCCCTCCAACTTGGAATTTTGAGATTGCAGTGAGTTCTTGAGTCAATGCAAATCTGGATTTTAGTTTTGGATGGAGAGTGGAGGCGAGGGGAAAACATTCCTGGCTTCATAGTTTGCATCATCACCACTTTAAAAATAGAACTTTTGATTTCAGTTTGGAATCCATGGCATTTGGAAATGTAACCTTTTGTATCTAGGTAGCAAGTTCCAGGGGAGTGTAAAGAGCTCCCTGGTTGCCGGTACAGTTCCCTCAGATGTGTATATTCTGAGTAGTGATAAAATGACTCTTCACTGGCTTTTAACCAGAATCCTGCATGTGATCCAAAGACTGAACAAAGTTATGTGAGCTTCATCGTCATCATGCAGTGGGGAATTCTTTCCGAAGCAGCAAATGGGACGTTCCTGAAGTCAGCTTTAAATATGGAAATTTTTATGCCAGAGCTACTAACTGCATGAAGTTCTGAGTTGGCTGGTATAAGACATGGAGTGAGGAGTGCACAACTGTAAGCTGCACATTGCTGAGTTATTCCATTCATGAAAGATTTGAACATAACCTTTTGCTGCCTTTCATCCCTGTGATTAACTATTGGGTAATCAAATCACAGAGTTGTTTTGTAAGCCAAACTAGAGTTAAAAGGATTGTATCAAAGCTAAATGTAAAGGATGCCTGCCTTTTTCTTTTTTTTCTTTTTTTTTTTTGTCAAGAATGACAGCCCGCAATAAACACTACTCATTAGAATCACTTAGTTGAGCAGTACCTATTTAACTTAAAATTTAAGCAAGAAACTGCTCAAAATCTATTAAAACCTGGAGTAAGTATTTGTTGAAGTGCTAAATTACCTTTTAAAAATAGTCATTTTTTCTGTATCTTCTTTGAAAATACTCTGTTCGTTCACTTTATGCAGCGAGTGCTACACTACAGGTTGAGAAAGTCGGAGTAGCAAAAAAACACCCAGGCAACTTTTTGTCTTTATCCATTCTGTGAACTAAGATCAACTTGCAAGGGCACACACAGGCTGTATTTGTTCTAAAACAGTAAAGATGTGGTAGACACAAAACAATTATTCACCGACTACTTTGTTTCCTAATCTTTGTTATGGCTCCACCTTACTTTAAAATGTAACTACAGAGATACAACTTTAAGGTAGGGCTCTGTGTGTGTGTGTTCATTTTAACCAGTTTCCAGTCTACATACTAAGATTGTCATTATCATCTTGTGTTTTTTTTGTATCATTCACCAATTGCTATTAAAAACTAAATGAAAGTTTAAAATGCATGAAAACTCATGTCAGGTTCTATATGCTGTAACTTTAATCAAAGCAGAATCTTCCTTGCTGGGAAATTAATGCATTATGTTTTATGGGCCCTATTTAATTGCTGTTATCATATTCTGTAAGTTACCCACTCATTTACATGATGAATATGAATCAACCTTTCTTTAAGAACATAGTTCAAGTGCATGAGCAAAATGAAGTAAAAAAGCATTATTTAAATCAGCTTCTTATTTGGGGTCTTTAGGCACGATTGTATAAAAATGACTTAATGATTATTTAAATAGGCTTAGACTGATCATTGTTATCTTTGTGGCTCATACTGATCATAGTCATCTTTGTGGCCTGCCACTAATTTAAGTTCTGGATTAATATCTGAACGTGTGTTATGCTGACTCTCTCTAAACAGGAATGATGATTGCACCACACATGCTTTGCCTAAAGGGATACAGTGCAGACACATATCCGTTCTGTCTCCCAGTTACCTGGTTACTCCTTGCTATCCAGTGTTTGCCAGATTTAAGAGATGACTAATGTTTAACAAAGTGCTCAAGTTTCCATTCCTGTGTGATAGCAGAAATTTACATTAGGGATTATTATTTTTTGTAATAATGGGATGCATGTCCAGTCTACATTTTGATTATAGGCATTAAAATATGAATTTTTTATAGCTAAGTATTGATATGAATCAGTCTGTAAGGTATGCCCAGAGCTGTATAGATCAGTGGTGGGGACTACAGGTACCTGTTCATGTTCTGGAAATTTCTCTGATGTTGTTGATGAATGTCTTGTTTGATGTTCTGTGGAAACTGACATAGATAAATATTAATATTTAACTGTTTGCCATCTGCTTTTACCAGTTTCAAATGACTCCTGCAGCACAAAAAAACTGCCATAAAACCCAAACAAAAAATGCCACAAAAAATCAAACCCCAAAACCTGAGGTAACCTTCAGCTTCCTGTCGTGTCTGGATGCTCCTTGTTGCTGAGCTGATGGCACCTCAGTTCAGACTTACAGCACCCTCTGCTGTTCTGACCTTTGGGCTCTTCCAAGAAGAGACTGACACTTCTTTCAAATTGTCTTTTCAACTGGAGAAACCTCAGCTGGTTATCTTGAAGAGGTCTGAATTTTTTTTTTCATTTGTGACTAAGAGAACATGAACCCTGCTTTGTGGAGTTGAAACCAGAATCTTGATCTTAATGGAAGAAATATTGCCCCCTCTCCCCTCAATTTCTTTGTCAAGAGAATTTTACTAATAGAATCAATATAGGAAAGTAGTTTAATTACATTGGTGCAGCTCTCTTTTGTAATTAACCTTAGTGTGCTTTAAGAACGTTGTATAATTTAGCAATAGTTTAAGTAGGTAAGGAGCCATAAAGAAACAGAACTGGGATTATCCTTCAGGGTCACAGAGCCCACTCCCCTGCTCTTGCAAGTAATCAGGTCATATGCTCCCCTTCATAATTTTATCAAGCACCATTTTAAAAAGTGCTAAATTACTCACTCACTAGCAACTCATATTGGAAAGCTGTCCTAGAATTTCTCTCTGGTTAAAAAACTTCTGGTTTTCAATATTAAAGCATGTGTGTCAGTATCTTTTCGTCCAAATAGCTTTTTGTAGTTAAACTGATGCAAACCTTAATGCAGGTGAAATATTTTCACTAGAAGAAGCTGCATCCACTTACAATATCCTGAAGTAGGCAAGCGCTAAAATAGTGTCTGCTAATGTGACCTGCTGAATACTTTTTTGTGTCTTTCTATTCTGATGCTTATTTTAAATCAGATCCTCTAAGTAATGGTAATGATACTTCCTAGGCATTATGCACAGCATTGGAATCCCAGCAGGTTAGGAACCTATTTAATTATCCAGTGTGAGAAGTAGGTTGAGAAATGTATTTATGGTTCTTTGTAGTCTTTTTCATTTTCTTTGCCCTGATTGTTTTTTCTCAGAAATGAGTGTATCCCAAATAAAGAAGATGCAGCTTCCAGTGAAAACACAAGCTGGCTCGATCAGCCTGTAACAATAAGTGACTTTGAGATTATTTTTTTTCCTTTCCTTGCCTTTTTTTTTTTTTTTTCTGCTGGAGATACTCTGATTGAAGCTGGTTTTCCTTGTCTATGTCTTTCAATATTTGAGATTTGGATTTTGCATTCACTGATGTCAACTCAAATTAAATATGTGCCTTTTAATAATAAATTGAGTAGATTTGATTTATTAAGGTTACTATCTGACACTGAGGTACCACCAGTTAAGAATTAAAACTCCCAAAACTTTTGCTTAAGCTCTTCAGAAAGTACCTTGAGCTTGACTTATTGCAAAACACTCCCAAGGCTTAGAGCCTTCAATGTTCTTTCACTGAAAGCTGAAATAAACAGAAGACACTTTGCAGTACGCCTGTGCTGACCCCACGTCACCTCAAACTAAGCAAGAACAAGATCCAGATTAGTAGGCTCCTTATGGAGAAACCTCTGTTACTAATCTTATCTTGAAAATCCAGAGACTAATGTGTGAGTGTCTGGAACAGCGTAGTGTATGAAAAGTGGTTTCTCGAGCAGCAAAATTTCAGCACATTTAAAGGTCAAAACATCCTTAATTTTAAGCTAGGAAGTTACTGGCAACCTAAATGAACCAGAAAAGAATAGTACTTGTAAACAGAAATGCACTATTCTAACTTTAACTTCCGTATTGGGTTTTGTGTTGGTTTTTTTTTTTTTAGTTTGTTTTATGTTGTTTTTTTTTTTTAATTTCATTTTGATTTCCATATAACTTTAAATGTACTACACACAATCTTATTTCTGTAGGTTTTTTTTTTGTTATGCTTTGTTCTCTTTTCTTCCTTGTACTGGGTTTTTGCATGATGGTGGCAGACTATAAGTGACTGCTTATTATAAGAGACTCTTCCACTCCTCCCAGTTTTCCTCGGAGAGAGGCACTCACTGTTTGCTGTGGTTGTTGATTTAGTGCCTGGGAAGAATGAGGTTTTTTGGACCACTTCCTCATCACTCTCTCGCTAAGGGAGCCTGCGTCATTGAGAAATGTTTAACCTTCTGGCCCTGAAGCGGGACTGGAAACTTTGCTGCAGAATCTAGAAGCTAAAACTAGATCTTGAAAATGTTATTTATGCGAACTACTCTTTTCCTTTGATTTAATTAGGACAGGAGATTGCAGAGCTTGATTTAGAGTTTTGAATAGCTAATAATTTGGAGAGTGAGCAGGAGGGAAAAATTAGTTCTTTAGTGAAGAACAGTGACTAACTGATTTAGAGGAGGAGGAGAAGAATTGGGGGCAGAAGACGGAAAAGTGTGGGAGGACTGTGTGGGGAAGGGCTGTCCTAAGATTGTAATTCTGACATTGTCAAACGCTTAAGTAGTTCTCTCTAATTTGTGTAAGGAGGCTGGTTGTGCATAATTTTATTCATATAACATGATTGCTTCAAGATGCTGATAGCAGAAGCACATCCTGAAAAAGCATTGTGGAACAAGATTTTTGAGACTTAAACATGAGTGGGTTGTGGAGATCTAGGGGCCTAAATTGTGGTAGGAGCTCTTATTTCCAGAGGTTTGATCTAGTAACAGATTCTGCCTGTAAACTTTGGTATGACTACTACATGTTCAATTTTCCCAGACTGTCCACTTCTCCCCCGACCCTTCCATCCCTCCAGACTACGGGGTTCTTCTGAGACTTGTGCAGAATTTCCCAGATGTCTGGCTGCCCTGCTGGAACTACGCCCCAGTAACTGAGATGGCAGAAGACATTCAGAAATCCCAGGCATTTCTGCAGCATCATCATAATAAATCTGACATATCTTGAAAATGTTGTGCTTTTGCAAATTAAGTATATAGTATGCTTATAGTACAAAGAGTAATCCTGTCTTGTCCACAGAATGTTGGATTTTTTGTACATGCACTGGCAATCTACACAGCATGTGCTTGTGTGTTTATCTTCAAGATATTCCAAACAGAAATGTGACAGCTCTGTCTCCCAGGGTCCAATCTCTTTATGATAAAGAGATTGAAACTAAAACGAAGCAGCTTGACTCAAGGGTGAAATAACAGGAAATGGTTTGAACTGACCCAATGATTTGTCATGACCAATGGAAGGGAGGGAAAGGGGCTGTACTTTTCTTCACTCCTCTGTTTTTCATCATTAGCAGCTCAGTGCACCTGCTGCTTAGCCCCTGTTAGCTTGGATGTAAATTGGACAATTGGACTCTTTTGTGAGCAGTCTAATTCACTTTGGAAAACAAAGCCATTAAAAGAAAACCAAACACTTTGGAGCTGGTTCAGTTAGCTGAGTTAACACACTGAATCTTCTTCTGAAACCTAGAGCCATCAAAAAGAGGGAATGATGAGAAGTGGAGCAAGTTGCTAGATTATTTCATCACAGTACTGTCTGTACTGAATAGTGAAACTGAATGAGGTGGAAGAGAACCAATTTCAACTCTGAAGTCATCAGTAGGATGAGAAAACTTCTGAACACCAGGTCATGGAATCAGTAAAAAGTGGCAGTGGCTGAGCAGTAAATGTAGGAGAGAGAAAACATCAGGCAGCAAGGAAGATTATACAGTGCGTGACAGACTCAAATAATTAAGAAATATATGAAATTAGAAGTGGGTGGTTTTTTAGGGTCCAGAGTACATATCACTCTGGAGAATATTAAAAATATGTGCATTTCCCCAGAAATTTTTATGTTTTGTTTTTACTCTGAGGTTGCTATGTATCTATGAATGGGCAAGCAAGCCTCTGGAAAAAGGGTTGTTACGCATCTATCACAGAATGGTTGAGGCTGGAAGGGACCTCTGGAGGTCATCTTGTGCAACACCCCTGCTCAATCAGGGACACCTAGAGCCAGTTGCCTAGGTCTATGTCCACATGGCTTTTGAATATATCTGAAAATGGAGACTTCACAAACTCTCTGGCAACCTGTGCCAGTCACCCATCACAGTCAAAAAGTATTTCCTGACGTTCAGAGGGAACCTCCTGTGTTTCAGTTTGTGCCCGTTGCCTCTGGTCCTGTCACTGGGCACCACTGAGAAGAGCCTGACTCTGTCTTCTTTGCACCCTCCCTTCAGGTTTCTATATACATTGATTCCATCCTCCTGAGCCTTCTCTTCTCCAGGCTGAACAGTCCCAGCTTTCAGCCTTTTCTCATAGGAGAGATGTTTCAGTCCCTTTATCATCTTCATGCCCCTTTGCTGGGCTTTCTCCAGTATGTCCATGTCTCTCTTGTGACATGGTGCACCCTCTGAGCCCAGCCATTCAGCCAGTTTTCAATCCACCTCTCTCTCTCTCGTCATCCAGCCCATGCTTCCATCAGCTTCTCTGTGAGGATCTTACAGGAGACAGTGTCGAAAGCCTCACTGAGCTCAGGGTCCACAATATCGACTGCTCTCCCCTCATCTACAACGTGTCTCCACGTCATAGCTCAAACCTAAAGACAGGTTTGTCCAATAGCTGTCCCATTCCAGCAAAAATATTTTCTGATAGGAGGGAGTTGTAGGTTTATAGTAATTTCTGGACCTACTATTACACGGTTGCCAAAAGTAAGCATATGGCAATGTCTATACTGTTAAAACTGTTTTTGTTCTAAAGAGTTTGTTTGTAAGTGACTTCTGTTAAGCCAGCTGTTAGATGTATTGGGAGCGAGCAGCCAAGTCCTGTCAGATCATAAGAACTGGCAGGCATATAAAAACCATATCTTTTTCAGTTGCATGTTTGTCTATTCAATTAGATCATCAACCTTTTATGCAGCCCCCATTTTAGTTGTCCCTGTCTTGCATCTGGATTCATAAAATAGATTTAGTAGCCAAGGCAGGATGCTAGGATTTCTAATTGCAGTTCTGACACACAAACTCTGTGTTACCTCTTTACTTGTTTCAGCCCAGTTTATCAACCCAAAGGGTTTTTCATAGAATTGTCTAGAATCTGTAAATACGAGGTTGTAGCTGGTGAGTTCTGGTAACTCATACTAAAGTGACAAAGGAAGTTCTTAAAGATGTGCCAGACAGCTGATGAAAGATAATGACCAAAGAGGCTTCTCTGCATATTGCTTCAGGTGAGATTTAGGAGGGGGGAAGCAGAACAGAAAGCGAAGGCCTGAATCAGAACGTAATGTTCTAAGCACAGTTATCTTTACAGTTACAAGCACTTAGGCTGCGTGTCTTCCAATGCTTTTAAGCCAGTTGGGGATTAAAATTCATAAGATTTGGCAGGTTTTGCTGGGGCAACAGAAGAGCATACACCCTCACGGTTACTTGTCTTTTCTCTTTGCTTTCATGTCCGGGATTACCAGAACTTTTGGATATGACATAAAATCTGTTTTAAAAGTAATCATGCTTCTTGCAAAGGAGGCCTGTATCTTTGCTTCTTTCCCCCCATCCCCAAGTTTCTTTTGGGTGACTGCGTAGGTCAGATCAAACCATGTGCAGTATTTTATTGTACTTTCCCTACCTCTCTAAAATCTTTTCTGCCTTAAACTTTTGCCAGTGATGGTAGTATCACGGGCACTTAAAAAACTGCAGTCTCACATATGTGGAAAGGTCTTTGGGGCAGAGGTTTGGAACGTGGATATGTGCAGGCTAAATTTAGGATGTAAAGCTACACTATTAGGTTTTGTGGCAATTCACTGTGCATATGAGCTTCCACTGAGGTACCAAGCAGTAAACACAAGGTAGCTCACCCTGGTTTTCACTGAAGGGAACTCTTGTCTTTATGGCTCGCTCTGTGCAAAATTACTGTTTCTTGCTTGAGCCTGTTTTTTGGTGAGATTTTTTCCATCCAGACATGGTTCTTTTCAAATGTTTGAAAAATGGGATTTATCGTGAACAGCACGAATATTTTAGGTGAGTTCAGGTTGTTTGGGGAAAATACTATGTTTTGGTCTGGTACCTGTGAGTGTTGTGACCAAATCATTGGGGAGAGGTACAAATGATGTATGAACTGGGAGAAGCTGTATATTTCATACCAAGAGTTTGTCTTCTATTACAGCCTTGAACAGCTTGAAGGAAAATAACCCTTTGGTTTGATTAATGCAGAATACGATTCACTTAAAAATGTAATCTTTGGAGAAGGAACGGTAGTACCGTCAAAACCACATCTTCCTGAAGTGGTAAGCAATGAAGGCATTAAAGGACTCCTTCCACTGTAGCATAACAAGGATATTTTTCCTGCTACTCAAAAGCTGAATAATTTAGTGGCACTCAGGTAAAAACTATCCCAAATCCCCTCCGTCTTGAGATTCATGCTTTATGTTGCACTTAAGGTCTAAAATGTCTGCATGTGTGGAGGGGAGATGAGTCCATACTAGATCCTGGAAGCCCTTTCCTTCTGTATCAGTGCAGTCCATTCCATGAATTAAATAGTTGTGTGCCTTGACATTGTCTCAGACTTATTTTATGTCATAGCTAAAGATTAAAACTTGAATGTGCTATACATTTTTGTATTTGAAACATAAATTCAGTTGTCAAAGCTGCCATGAAAGCTTGAGATTGGCATCTATCCAGAGGATAGCTTAGAGTTTCGGCACTAAGGGAGGAGTTTGAGCAATTGATGATGGAGCTGATTTATAGATCTTTCACAATGCAAGAACTGAATTTTACCTTGTAAGGACAAAATTATTTCCTGTCTCAAATAATCCTGACAATAGCTGTGTTTTACTGGGGGATGAAATAAGCGACTGCGACAATGGAAGAGGAGAGCAGCACTTCAGTGGCAGCTAACTACTGAATTGGCTTAGAAGTATCATAAAACTTCCTCTACTGCTTTACTTCATCCAAGCCTCTACTACTACCTGACTGACAAAGCATTTGAACCATTTTTAGATAAAAAGTTAACAGTTAAAGAAACTCTACGTCTAAAATTATTAACATTGGCTACTAACGTATTGAATGAATGAGACGGTTTATGGTCTTTTTAGAATTATATCTCCATTACTGCATAGTTGTTTCAAGTTGGGAAGCATTCTTCTGCAACCATAAAGGGTAAATAGACATTTTGATAAAAATCTAGATTCTGGGATTGCAATTCTGTATCAGATTAACCAAGGACACTTGTCATATTGAGTCTCAACAATGTTGTTATTGCCCATGTAACTGACGTGTTTGGAGAAGGAACAGTAGCTTTCTGGGCAAAAGTCACAATCCTGTAGTGAGAGTTTATCTAGTAGCTATTCTGCTAGTACAAACTGCGAAGCAAATGAAGGGTTTGCTAATCCCTTTACAAGTAGTGCGTGAACATTGAGTGCAGCCTGGCTGTTTCCTCTCTTGCTTAGGTAGTTTAAAAATAGACTGTATTTTCGAAGTGTTTGCAGGTAGCCCCTTTGTGCAGCAGGAGGGTTTGATGGTGAAGAAACCTTTCATTGCCAGAAGCTGAAAGGATGTGGGAGGGAGAAGTACGGGATATCTTCTGTTCAACAACCACAGGAATTAGTGACATAACTTCTCAAACTCTTAGACGTGCCTTAACACGAGGGAAAGGATGTCATTCTCTTGTCCTTTCCCAGTTACTCCCTCCTAAAAAGAAATTGCTGTTTTAAGACAAATCCTAATTGTCTACTTTTCTGCTCTGTCCTGCTCATTAACCCCCTTGGTCTGGCAGCCAGAACTACTTCTTTTTTTCTGCTCTTGAGAGCAAAACCAGATGATTTGGGTTTTTCTGTTTTCACTTGTTCATAGTGGTTTAAATCAAAGCCTGAAATATCTGCAAGAGGAAATGTTTTGAAAAGTCTGGTCTCTTGTGCTCAGTGTTCTTCACCGGGCACAGTATATACTTACTCACATGTCAGTCTTCTGCAATCTCTGGATGTTCCTGCCCGTGTGCGGTGATGGTAGTGGCGAAATGCACAGCTGCACGTGTGGGAGCACATTTGCCTACCCCTGGAGAGGTTAAAGTTATTTGGGGTGCATGTGGATGAATTAGCGGACCCAACTGTAGGTGGGAAGGCTGATGAGAACAAATTTAACTTTGTTGAATCTTGGGTGACTTTCTCTGGCGTGAAACCATTGACTCTTTTATAGGGGGAAAACTATTGCTCCTAGGGAAGAACAGGGAACTATAACTTCCTTTATTCTGAAGTAACTATTTTAGAGCAAGATGGGTAATAATTGAGCTAAAAGAATATATGGGAATTCTGTTGTGGTTCCAGCTGGAGCAGCTCTAAGTTAAGCCCCCCCACTGGAGGTACCCGTCCCACATTTGAGATGCTGTACTTGATGTGTGAGCTCTCACTGTGAAGCTTGTTGGCTTAGCAAAGGTAATTTGAGCTAATCTTTCTAACTTTGCACTGGAACAGAGTGAGAGCATTCATACAACTAGTTCTGGGGGCTCAGCAGGGGGTGGTAACTTGAAGAAGGGCTAGTAACTTTCAACTATAAAGAGGTATCTGACAGTGTTTGCATCTAACCAGAATTTATCAACCAAAATGGTAAAAATAACAAATAAAATGTGTTTGGATGTGTATTTTTAATTTACTTGCTTGTTTTTGTTGGGCTCATATGCACAGTGGACTGCAGTTGTTTGGGGACTAGCTATAAAACTTCTTTCTCTTAATCCCTCGCCTTTGCCCCTGCCCTCCACTGTGAAGTTGCATTTCTTCTCTTGGATAGAAATCTCTACATAGGCAACATCATTTTGTAGTCAAGGACTGTATGTGCAGCTTTCTGGAGGGACAGCATTGACAGAACTGTTGCCATTGGTTTTCAAAAGAAAATCCAACTTAAAAAAAAAAAAAAGTTTATTTAACTGACTTGTCTTTAAAATTTACATCACTTTCTTTGGCTATGGAGACAACACGTACTTAGTGTACCAACTCCACATAGTAATATTAGGAGCATGTGCTTTTGTTTGGATATGATCTAGAGTAGGGTAGTCTTCTGAACCATTTCCTTCTCTTCATCACCCTCTGGCATCCCCAGTACAACAGGTCCTGGAGAGAGGGAGGAAAGAGGAGAGCATGGACCATAAGTGAACCAACATCTCTGCTTCCCTTCCTCTCTCTCCTTCCCCTCTTTTCTGCCGTTGTAGCAATAATGCTGTAGTCTCTTTGCAGATGGCCTTTGGTCAGCAGCACTGACCAAGTGAGACCATGGTTTGGGGAGGGGAGAGATGGGAAAAGCAAAGGTTTGGGCTTCCCTCTTCTGCCTCTTCCTCCTCAGGTCTGCAGAGCTTGAGAGAGAGGCAGAGCTGAGAGACTCAGTGTAAGGGAAAAGGGGGATGGGGCATCCCTGCTGCTGTCTCTCCACACCTCACAATGTTGACTTGCCTGGCTGGTTGGAAACTGCTTATCTAAGGAGTTAATCAAATGCAGATCAGCATTGCATTCCTTGGGCTGAACTGATTCTTCTCGCTCCTGTGTTTTGCAGATAGGGATCGCGGATTTCATGTGCTTGTTTCCAGGGAAAGGCAAACTGACATCTTGGCTGAATCCCAAGGAATGGGGTGGGTGGCAGAGTTTATATATGTGCTGGGGGTTCATCTGGCTCTAGCTGCTGTGTAAAGTTCACTTTGGCAGCTGAAAGATGCAGAGAGAAGCACTTTCAGAATTAGAGACAGTGAGGTAATGAGAAAGTGACATAGGAAAGGAAGTGGTGGGGGGGAGGGGAGGGCCCAAAACGCGCCTTGACATCATCTGATAGGTTTTCCAGCCTGTGCAGCAGCTATTTTTATGCTTTCAACTTGCAGTATTTACAGCTCAATGACAGCCAACTTGCCAAAAGTGGGGGTGGTGGTATATCCCAGAGTGGGTTGGGGGACTGAAGAGCTGCTCAAAAGCTACGGCAAAGCTCCAGGTTCCCAGGCAGGCCTGCTGCTGTTGCCTTCTTTTACGTCTGCATGGTGGTTTACCTTTGGCTACCTGTCATGTCTAGGAGTTTTCCGAATGCTGACTGGCAGCACTAGCTGTCACCAGCTAGTTGAAAAGATCAGAGCGTGTAAACTGCAGGCTCATCCTGAGAACTGGAGAAGCAAGAATGTACAGTGCTCCCTGCCTGGTGTTTCCACCTCTTCCTGAAGGTCACTGTTGGTGGGAGGCAGGATCCTGGGAACATCCAAAGCAAACTCACATTACATAAATGTGATCCTTAGCTGAGGAGAAGTGACACAAGTCTCACTGTGAAGTCTGTATTTATTTTGAAGAATAAAATGAATAGAGTCATAAGACATCAAAGCTTTACAGTGATGTAGGTGCAGCATTCTATTATTTTTCCAGATTTTGTCTGCTTGCTAGAAATATCAGAGACAGAACTTCAAATATAGTGGGCTTGTACTTCTTTCTAAGGGTTCATCTGGCTTAGACCTTGACTGAGATCTTTCTCATGTTGCCTGAGTGTGCATATATTGCAGCTGTTTGCCAGTTTTTAGCAGTACGTTATTTGGATTTTGTCACTAAATTGTGCACATGCAGATCCTCACAGGCGTTGTGTTGTCTGAGAACATTACTGGGGGAAGGAAGACAGAGAACCTGCTGCAGACAGGACTGGAGATGAAAGGAAGAAAAAAAGCACATTTTAAGTTGGTGCAAGTGGGTTGTCAGCTTTCTATCTGCTCATTAATTTGAATTTAAAGAATAGATTTATTTTTGGAGATAAAACTAATGATGTGGTTTTGTGTTACAGCTGATCCAAAGCTTAGCCTTTGTCGAGACTGGTATAGTCTCTCTCTCTTCCCAGCTGTGCTCACTAGGCACAAGCTCTGGTGCTCATCCCACCTCTTGGTAATGCTATTTAGTAGGTTGAATTGGGTAATTAAGATACCAGATGAATGTCAGAACTGGTTTTAAGGAGGTTAAGAGTGTGTGTGGCTGGGAGAAGGACAGGGGCAGGTGAACTCAGAAATCCTTTTGGTGATAGCAAGCTTTAAGATGTAGCACCTTGCAGGTCTGATACTAACTTTGCACAGTCGACATTTTGTGTGCTCCTGGAATTTAAAGGTCAAATATCATCTACGGCAGGGATAGAACTTAGCTTGAGAGGTTCACTCTTCCATGTTTCTCTTCTAGCATAGAATGGGAATTTGGAAAAGCTGTTGCTTATATGCTGTCTTGGCTTTGGAGGATAAAAAAGTAAAAGAAGAGACAGTTAATGAATTTGTCCAAAATAGTAAGTAAATGACAGCCAGCATTCAGATACAAGTATTGCACTCTGTGCCCGCCAGGCTTCAGAACTAGCAGCAGTATCTGTGCAAACCATATGTGCACCTGATGTTACTTTTTATTTCTGTGTGAGGACATAAATGTTAATGCAGCACCTTGAGGAAGAATACATTCCCACTGTCTGTATCTCATTTCACACTTGAAAGTCAAGGGATGTAAGGCTTAATAGATGCCTTGTGGGCAGATTCTGAAAATTTGGCCTGAGGTTTTCCAGACCAGAAATCTGTGACAAATGCCTAGGTCCTGTTGATAAAGGTCATCTTTCTGCCAACAGCACTGCTGCCAGTTCCAGGGTAAAGGTTGTGCAAGACAGTGAATGTTGGACATGCATTGGTGTGGGTTGATCCTACTTTTCTGGAGTGGTTGAACAACTGAAACTGTTGTTAGAAATCCTACCTCTGCCATGAAATGAACCTTCCCTTCTACCCTGCTGATTTCCAAAGTAACCGTCAAAGTTACTCATCAGGCCCTACTTGTTCTTACAGTGCACTGACATTTCTGTCCATGTGATCATTGGTCACACTTTCAGGTCTCTTACCAGTACATCAGGATCCAATAAAACAAATTAAACTTTTATTTAACTTTTTGATGCTCGCCAACATCTGGCAGTAGTGTCAGTGTTTCATACAGGACAGGTTGCTCTTCATCTTTACTCATTTATCAGAAGCAGTATTTTGCAAGAGGTACCCCACAAGTGCTTGTTTGTGTGTTGAAGATATCCTCCAACCTGGGCCCCTCGGAGTTTGTCTTCTTAAAGCATGTAGAGCATTATCCAAATCCTTATCAGAGTATTCTGGCCTATCTTCTTCTGTTTTGGATAATTGCTCCCTCTTTCAGAACACTAAATAGCTCTGTAGGCCAAATTTGATGCTGTATGACAAAATTTTAGAATATCTTGCTCAGCAAAGATTTATCTACCTACCATTGAGCCACAGGTGTTTTTTCTTTCCAAGCTGTTCACATAGGATGAAAGGTATGTTTGTGTACATATGTGCAGCTGTCCAGTAATACGTTGAGAGGATCAAATCTTCATCAAGTTGGAGCTGTCAATTACAGCAGCAGAGGATTGGTTATATCATCAGATTGCCAAACCTGACAATTTATTTCATGTATTTCAGCTGTTTAGTGCCTCTCTTTTTTCAGTTCTTAAAGTTTTCTTCATGACGACATGGGCAACATCTTGGGGCTGTTTTGGCAATATCTGGGTATTGGTGAGTCAGCTGGATAGAGCATCCGACTCACATTTCCCAGGCCTCGTGCACTGTAGTGAGCTGCTAGCTCAGAGGCCCTGGTTGGCAAAGCAATAGTAGTCTTTGACCTCCATAGCTGAATCTTGTCATTTCCACCATCCAGATGGTGTATTGCTTGCCAGAAGGAGTAGGACTATCTGGCACAGGATAGTTGTTCTTTAGTTATTACAGTAATTATGGGACTTGTCTGCACAGAGTGTCAGGCCTGATTCAATGTGCAGTTGTGTGTTGCTGCTGAAAGGAGAGATCTGGAGAGTGTGTTTCTTTCTCCCCTCCTTCGTCCTGGCTTTAACGCTCTCGGGGTCTGCCAGGTCAGCTTCTCCAGGCAGCTCTCTGCAGCGTCACGACTGCTTATGCTCACGCAAAAGCAGACTCATCTATTTATGCAGTAATTTGACCTTATTGGCCAAAGTTCATTGTGAAACTCAACCCTTTATCTGACTTTTACAAATCCTAAATTTAAGAGGAGAGTTTGTGTTAGGTATACATTGGTAATTTAGGAATAATATGATTACAGAGCTTTGTATTATCATGAAGAGTATTTTTTTACCCACAGAAACTTAAGAGTTTCGATTCTTTTCTGCGTGGAGGTTGAACATTTCAAAGTAAGAAGAGTTGAACGTACTCAGAAATGTCACTGATACCATCTAGTATCATTATTTAATAAACATGTAAAATTCCATGTATTAGTTTTTAGTTTGTAACTAAAAATATGCTAGATCATTTTGTTCCTCTTATGCGGCTTATGGCAGAGTTAAAGTCATACTTTTAAAATTTGGTTGAACACCACTTTTCTAGAGATACTAGCATCATTATTAGAGACCTTTTTTTCCCTGTGGTTTTTATTCCAGCCTTGCTCTATTAAACGGCTTGGATGCCTCTCAAACTATTTGTAGATGAGAAATTTTTGTCTTGATTGGGGGTGGCGAGGAGGGCAGAATATGAAATGGAGACTGTTCCAATAGTGTTTAAAGTATTCACCTTCTTATTTTTGTAATGTCCATGTGCCTATCTTTGCTTCAGGCTTGTAGGATGACACCAATTACTATCCATCTTTTTTTTTTTTTTCTGGAAACGTACCAGAATGCTTTTTGTCAGATACGTGTATTCATTGGACAACTATTTTTTCTTTTTTCTCTTTTTCTTTTTTTTTTTCTTCTCAGATTTCATTGCACCTTCTATGATGCATGCTTAGTGAGGTTACAAACCAACAAAGCCATGAGCTATACTATTAAGAGTACCTCCTGGCTGGTGCTCGGATGGAGCATACTTTTCCCTGACCACTTCCAATACCAGTACCGTGCTGGGTAGTACATATAACCAAAATTTGTCAACCATATGGCATCTGTTCACAATGCACATTAAATAATCTTCAGGTGAGATGACTGCTTCCATACAAGCACACGTTCTGACGTTTTAGTTCTTGCAGTAAAAGGTTATTGATTTGGGGCTGCTAATTATCTTCAGGTAGATGTTTCTGCTAGGTTGGGAGAAAGGATGTAAGGGAAAAGGCGAGAATGTGTTCTTGTACAGAAGTAGCCTGCTGTTACTGATATGTGGTCTCAGAGCAAATGCATGTAAGAACTCTGTTTCCAGAATTGTCAGTTTAGCTTTTTCCACACCTAAAATTCCATTTCTAATAGTTTAAACAGGAAGGGACAAAAGGCAGCGTGGCTTCTGCACTCTGAGTGGTGGTGTTCTCCTAACTGTGTGCTTACAGTTGGGAGGTGCAGGGGGAGAGAGGGTAGTGCTCAGTCACATGCTATCGCCTGTCTGGCAGGTGTCCGTAGTATGAGCAGAGAAACCAACTGTTCACTATTTTGGGTGAATGAGGTTGGCTGTTACTGCAAGTGGCCCCACGGAGAAGTCCACGCATCTGTTGATAAGCACCGCTCTGCATACTGGGATCCTGCATGCTTATAGCCGCTTGCTGAAACACTGAAGTTTCTGTCTGAGCTTTGAGATAGTAGGAAGAAAAGTTTTGCCAAGAGCCTTGCTGATTTTAATCTTTAGATGTTGGCTGTCAGGATTTGTCTGTGCCTCGAGTACCTCTCTGTTCCTATGCAAGCACAGCCTTGGAATCTAGCAGTAAACTAATTTTTTTTTTTCCACTCTCCCGCTTGGTGCAGTGACCGAAACCTGGTAGAGAGGGATTGCGGTTGGGTCTCTGGTGAGGATTAAGCACCCCTTCCACTAGCCTGGGACGCCTCCTGTGTTACAGAATCTGCCTTCAGGTCCAGGGATTTCCTCTAATATGTTGGATAAAGCCAAGACACTCCAGCCTGCCTATGTTGGGATTGTGCCGCTTGCAGAGACTGTGTCAAAGCAAGGGAAGAGCTGTTCAAGCACATATCAGGATTCATACCACAGCTTACGAGAAGGTTAGCAGGCTCTTTCTTTGTTGTAGGCACTGTATAATTGGTTTGTGGGTTGGGTTTTTTTTATTTTTTTCTTTTTTTTTTTCCTTCTTGCATCTTGAATCTGCCTGATTTTTTGTTTCTGGGCAGTAGTCCAGATTTTGGGTTTCCCACTGACTTCTGTGACCTGTTGTCCCTGAGGGCGCTCATAAACATATCACAGGACAAGGTTGGAGCTCTGTATGTAGTGACTTGCAGTGCCTGGACCTTGGGACAATTTCACTTGGATTTGGAAGTTTTAATTTCGGAGTTTAAATTTCTTCCTCTCCTCTATGTCTATAGGGCGCTTGTGAGCAATGCTTTAAGACAGTTTTATTAAAGGTGTAAAGGCTTGTTCTGGAGCAGCAACTCTGCTTTGAAGGAGAGACAGTATAAGTTTCAGTATGTTGCTGTTAGGAGAGCGTGGAAGGAGTGGGGTCTGTATATCTAGATGTGATTCTATTTTAGATAATGGAATTCTCCTATAAATATATCTCATTTTTTAAGGAGGTTTGACAATTCTGAAAGGTTGTGTAGACAGGTAGAGGTCAAATTTCAGGGAGTGGTATCTGCAAGGAGACAAGAAGATCTGCGGGGATTGAGCAAAGATTGAGAAGATGAAAGCAGACAGTGATCCATTCATAGTGTGCAGCATAATAAATAGCAACAAACAGAAACCAGGAAAAGATTACAGGGAAGAATGGCAGAACATAACAAAATGCCAATGGCAAACATAACAAGATTTGTGTTTTATCAGGAATACCGGATCTGTCTAGCTACAGGTGAAATTTTAATAGGAACTTGCAGGAGTGAACAAAGATCTTGAGCACGATGGCCTCAGAAAAAAAATGATGACTGATTTTGAGAGCGAGTAATGTGATCTGAGAGGAGCAGAAAATTACTTTCAGTGATGTTCTGCACACAGAGGTAAAGTGTGGTAGGAGTTGAGGACAAAATGCCAGATAGAATAAGGTCATGTTTGTTGCAGAAAGATGGCCAGTGTGCGGAAGATGATTTTAGCAGTTGCATTTAGAGACTTTTTCTCTCATATGCAGCTCTAGGCCTGCTCAGTCTCTCAAACTAAACTGTTAAGTTTCTACCCCCTATTTTCACTCCCCTTACCAAGCCTCTTTAACTGATATGAAGAGTTAGCTTGTTATTAGATTTTTAAAATATTACTATTTTTGTTGCTTGTTTTGATTGGAATACTCTTTGTCGAACAAATATGGAAAAGGAAAAGAAAACTGAAGTCACAGTCCTCAAATTCAAGTTTGAAAGTCATAAATCTATTAGTATAGGCAGTATTCCCAGATTACTTTGCTCTGGAGGCAAAGAACTGCAGTACATCAATCTTCAGAGGAAAAAAACAAACCAAAATAAATAAAAAAAAAAAGCCTGAACTTGCAGCTGTCTTGTATTTGCAAGGCGTTGATTTTCACAGAAGGTGAGCACTCTGTGTTTGGATGTGCCAGGATACATCTTTCATCCAGTCACTAAAGATCACAAGCTCTACAGTGGGATAACGTGTAGAATGAGGAAAATGCAGTTCTGTAGCATTAATCAATATAAAAATGTTTGCTGTTCTCTCAAGTTGAAGTGAATTAAGGTCATTGAATTCCTGTATATTTCTGATTATCGAAAAAGCTGTGTTGACTCTGTAAAGTCTAGCAATATCATCAGCCTGACCCATGTCTAATTCATGGTACTCTAATATCATATGTGATGAGGAAAGCTACTTTCTACCGGCTACCAAACAGAGGCTAGGAAAGAAAAATAGATGCTTCCAGCTTCTTTTGTGTCAAAAGAGAAAAGAATAACCCTTTGGCTTTGCTGCTGCTCCATTCAAGTCTTGGGATGCCTGTTGTATTTATGCTGTAGCGTGCACTGTATTTTGCAGAACCAAATCTTACAGGCAGTGGAGAAGCAGATACGCTCATGTGTAAACCCTTTATTGAAGCTCTGGGAATCCTGAATTAGCATTGAGCTGAAACTATAATGCTGTTGTACCTCAGTTTTGACCCCCCTAAAAATGGGGCAGCTTAGTTTTGTTATCACCCAGGACAGAAAATTCATGCACTTCTCTTCCTCACTCTTTTCCACACACAGATGAATGGCTGCCAGTCTGCTTTGCTGGGCAAATAAGGGGTGTCTGTATTATGCTGACAATGCTCATACCTATTCTCTTAATGAGTCTCATGAGAAGTGGCTGGCTGCAATAGCCTTCATCTTGTTTCCTTGTCTCTGGAAAACAGATGGTCTCCTAAATCTGATTTATTTATTTTTTTGAATTGGGACTTGACATTGAAGTTTGGGAACTGCTGATCTTTTCCACACAGAAATGCATTTGACATGGTGAAGTCAAAGAACATACGCTTGTATTTTTCAAAGTATGTGTTGGGGCAGTTATTTGTAAAATTTGTAGAATTCAGGAATCCATAAACATGTTTTCTATCCAAGAATGCCTTGGAATGATTTAGTTTTCAAATACCAGAGCCCTGTTTGCAGTTCCTAGACCAGTTAATAGAACTGTATGGTAGCCCCTCATGAAAGATATGAAGAAGGAATTGCAAGCTTTAGTAAATTTCAGAAAGCCACCAAAAAACTGATTAGCATTCATGTAAGTCTAGCTTAGAATTAAGTACTTTCAAAAGTAAATTCCAACTTTTCCACTTCTATGCAACATCTTTCATTCGTTGCTCTTAAACTAAATACTTTTTTTTTTGCAAGTCCTCCCTTCAAAGATGTTCAATGTGACTCGGGGGCTGACAGTGAAACTCACCTGTCTTTTTCCAAGATTTGTGTCTCAGGGCCCAGACGCACGAACAAGTTCCTGCATGCCATCTGATCTGCGATAACTGTGTGCACATTCTTGGTCCACAGCAAATGTGAGGTAATTTGAGTTAGCTTAGCCTTTGATTAAACTATTAATATCTGTTCAGTACTTTGAAGAGATCAGGAGTCATGCAAGTGCTTGTTAACATATGGCTTTCTTCATGAGTGATCTAGACCTTATCGTCGTAACGCCTCTGGGCACCTGAAGGTAAAGCTGGTCGTTGACCGTACCTCATTCCAGTAGAGGGCAGAAGAACCTGCACGTGTAGACTTGGAAGCTCTCAACACCAAGGAGATCCCCAGCAAGAGGCGGCTGAGGCATCTCACGGGAATGCAGGGTGACGTTTTTCTGTAAAGGTTGATGTGTATCTTCCTAGTTGGGAGTGGACATGAAGATGCTGTGGGAGACGTGAAAGCAATGCCTCATGCAAACGCATGGATGAGGAACATCAGAAACCAGTCACAAAATGCAACAGGCGCATCTCTGAATTATGGCCAGATACATCTCACAATTCAGAATTATTTATGCAAATAGTGCTCTGACACAGAAAACCATAGAAAATGTGTTGAACGTATGGGGAGTTAACCTGCTGTCATTTCTTATGGCAAATCCAGAGGCACGTCAAACATGTAGTTAGATCCCCTGTAGCCTTGTGCTGCAACTACTCGGATGGGTACCACAGTGGCTGTGATTATGCTTAAAAGGTAAGAGGTGCAGTGAAGGTAAGATAATGATATATTAATGTGAGGTGGCTCAAAGCTGCCAGTAAGATGGCAATTTAAATTTATTTTTGCTTAATTCCCAGTGTGCCTCATTTGACTGTGAAGATTTAGAGGTGTTTCAGAGTATTATAACTTTATAACATGAGTGGGAAGCTTGGGGAAAGAGTTAACACTGAATGACCAGGGTTTTTATAAGTCAGTTGTTATCAGTGGAAGGAGAGTCAGCAACATCCCTGGAGTTGAATTCACATATTTTTTTTGGTCCTGCTGCCCTAATGTGTTTTTGGTTTTTTTGGATATGACATGTTTTCCCCTCTTGGAGTTTACTGAACTATTCCTGTCAGTGTAATGATCCCCAGCTGTTGCTTTAGCCTTAGCTATTTTCATGCTGGGAATGGGAGGAGGAGGAGGAGAGGAACAGAGGCTAGCTTGTTTACCACACTGTGATCTACTTCATTTGTCAAAACTCAGCTACTATAATACTTTCTTTAGCACAAAGTAATATTAAAAGGAAAGAGTTGTGGACTTGGACCTGCAAGAGCAAGGAGATGTAAGGATTTAACACATGCAGAAAACAAGAAGAGTAGAAACTGGGTGTGGTGCAATGAGTGCAGCTGTCAGTAGCATTTATGCAGACGATGCTTTGAACTAGTAATGATACCAAGTAAAATTTGCACTAAGTACTTTCCTGCCCTATCAACTGAATTTTCTTCACAGTTAAACTGAGCTTCATGTTCAACGGCAGTGGTGCTGGGGTATTGATAATCTCAGCAACTGGGAAACATGTTAATAAAGCTTGAAAAAACTTGTGTGGCTTTCGAATGATTCATTATTTGATAATTATCTATTGTTTATTTTTTGAAGAAAATATCTGTATATATGCTTTTAAGCAGCAAATAACTGATGCTTAGGCTTCCTGGGAGCTATTGAAAAGCAGATGCTTTTCTGAAAACAGAAGTATGATACTTAAACTCAGATTGCCTGTTTTGCATCCAGAAACAACTTCTGCAATTAACATGCTTGTTCAGAGTCCTTGCCAGACAGATGTCACCGTGACTCTCCTGCTCAAAGAAGATAAGGGTCAGTGGCAGTTGTGGTTTCTGCTTGTGCATTTGGATCCACATCAGGCTGCCTTTGTAAATCTTATCTCGGTACTTCTATCATATATGAGATCTGTCACTAGTCACCTCAGATTTTTCAGCATTCTGTCACACCTGCAAGTCATTGATCAACAACTTAACGAATATCTATACCAAAAATAAGTGCCTGCTTAGATCTTTCTCTTCGTGCCCCAACTCCCATCTATCCAGTCTTTACTGAGCATTGAATTACTGATCTTGTCACCTGCTGCATCAATAAATTTCGATCCAAAATGTTAAAGCAGCACATTTCTTGGCAAGAACCTTTGCAGCCTATGGTAGAAAATGGGGTATGTCTCCTGACATAGCTTAGGTTTATCAAACAAAAATGTGCAGTGAGCCTCTGGGGCAAATTGGGGCAAATTGTGTTCCTTTTTCTTGCAGGAGTGAGTAAGCGAGTGCATAATCTGCTGAATGGCATAAACATGGAGCAGAACTGATGTTTTCTTTGTTTTACTTGGGCTAGTGGAAGTAGATACAATGTTTTTCCCTGGTGGTATGTAAAATTTACTAATCCTGGTATCTCTCCAAACTAAGAGCAGACCAGAAGTAGCTGAAGTACATTGCAATATGTTGATTACTAATAAGAACGACAACATCTTTTTTTGCTTATCAGTGTATTCAGGATTTTTCCTGTTCAATGAGATGGGTAGAAGAACTGTGCAGGTGGTATGGTAGGTAAGGAAGAAGGTATATTGCTTTGGGACATAGATTCTTTACAGAATTGACAGTGAAACTTGGTGAAATCCAGGCTTTCTGGACAATCTCATTTTAATACAGCCTTTCAGAAGAAAGCAGCTGTAAAGAAAATCCTTTGTAAAAAAATAGCTATTTGCAATTTTTCCATAGAAGTGTCCATAATGGATTTTTCTCCATGGTAGGGACAGGAATAAACTGTTGCAGCCATGCTTATAAAGACCTGATTTTGTGGTCTCCATCTCCAAAGGCAGCTCACGGAGCCGAAATACAGACTGGAGTCTGCGGACCTGTCACCATTCTGAGGGTATTTCCCGTAACGTCTCTGCTGCACCCTACCAGCTGACACATTTAATGTCTTTTTGGTAACTTTCCTCACTGAAACACTTGTTGGGGCCCAATCATGGTGCTCACCAGCTGGATTGTTGGGGGGAACTGAGTGATGCCCTCGGGCTGACCGAAGGACGAGATCCACTTTTGACTTTTCTGTGTGGAGTTTCCCCAGATCCATGTTGCCACTTGTTTCTCTAGTATTAAATGCACGGAGACTATAGCTGTGTTTTTTGTAGGAACTGAGTGTGGCAGTAGCTGTGTTCTTTGGTTACTCATCTCTGCAAATTTCACAGCAGTGCTGGAAGCCGAGATGTACAAGCTCCCTTTGTGTAATTTGGTCAGTGTTACAAGCAGCATGTAACCTATCCCTGCAAACAGTTGTGGGTTTTCTTTCTTATTTTAGTGAATGCTATTTGTGATGCTCTTTTGATGCTCTTTTTTCTTCACTTTCACTTTCCTAAGGTTTCATACCTCTTTCTGTGTTGTGCTTATGTATGAAAGTCCTTTTAAGCCTGCTTGCAGCTCAAACCCTTTTCCATGCTCCAATGTCAAATTCCTCCTTTTCAGGAGTGGAAAACGATGTTTTAGAAGTAGGTGCTAAACTAGTAGTACCTTTGTGCTTCAATGAGAGACTGTTTTACTGCTGCTAATAATAGCTCTCACATTGACTGCAGGCAGTTTAGAACGAGGATTGTGTCTTCAGGACTGACATGTGACCGCGAATCTAACTACAGCAGTTGCAAACCCTGTCACCACGTAGCTGTCTCCCCTGCCTCTTTGCTGGAGGGAGCAGCAGAAAATAAATGTGTATGCCCTTCACTTGCTTTTGTTCAGTTTATTAACAAAAGCCCACCTCTATTAGCAGTTGGAGAGAATCTTCCACTGTGTGTAATGAGTGTGGGAGTACCTGCTGCTGCCGGCGGTCTCCTCTGTGCCCTTCAGTAGAGGACTGAGCCAGCAGTGACATTTTAAACATCTGCAGAATTTGTCCACCAGTCTGAAGTCAGTGGTCATGCAGGCCGCCCTGGAGTGCTGGGTTTTTTTAGTTTTCTGATTGACCTGTTACATGGAATTATATTATTTAGATACTTATAGCTATGATAGCACTTAAGAACCACATTAAGCCTCATAGCCAGATTTGTTTTCAATGCTGTGGATCTTCCCTCACGGAAAAACCTAAGAAAGTTGGTCTTGGAGATACGTAGTCCAGAGTTTTGAAAGAAAGTAAATACCCAAAGAGAAAGGAGGTAAAAAGTAGTAGATAGATGTTGCATGATCACAGTTTAAAGAGTCTGAGGGAATTTGGTGTGTTTATGTGTAATGCAGATTCTGGGGATCAGCTTCCATACTGGGCTGCTGTGAAGGAACTGATCTGTAATGTAGAGGGACATGATGGCCATAGCTGAATCTTGTAACTTTTTTACAAGTAGAGGTAGAATTGAAATAGAATTGTAATATAATTTGTACTTAAACTGTAAAGAAGGTGTCAGACTGTTGCAGTACAATGGTCGGGATCTTTAATTGAACCTCAGATTGTGGCATGTGTTCTTTGCAGTCTTTGAGGAACCAGCAAAGATGTTTCTCACTAACATGGATTAAAGAAATATGGTAATTCCTTGTAGCATCCACCTGAAATTCCTGCTAAGAGAAGGTGCTGGGGCTTGGACAAAAGCTGGTGACAGGAATACTAAGCGCATAGGGAATGCTCTGAGTCTTTATTTTGCATGTAATATGCATGTTTGGCAAACCCATTTTTGTTCTATGTCCTGTGAAATAACTGTCAGCACAATCAGCCAACTGAAGCTGGGAGATGCTCAAGCTAGCTAATTTAAAATATAAGGACCAGCTTTCCAAGTTCCCTATATAAGTGGTTAATTACTTCTTCTAAAGAACTGCTGGGTTTGTATTTAAATTTGCATACTTCTAAGTCCTTTTTTCTACCACTTGTGGAAAAACACATTTGCTGTCATTTGCATTTGGTTTCAATAAACCAAACATCATTGGGTGGTTAAGAATCTGAAATGGCCTTGGAGATACAGAATTATTCCATGTTTAAGTGGAAAACCCAAAAACACAGCTCATATGTCGAGGTGTCCCAGCTGTTGCCACAGAAGTTCTGTGGTATCTTGACCATGAGATGATTTCTGTGAAGGGAGCTTTTAACTGCTATCTGTAGAGGGTGCCCTGTGGCAGAAGGAAGGCTGAATCATTGGGCTAACACCACAGTCTCTGAGAAATGTCTGAGGAAGTTCTTTGGCTTTGATCTGAGAGGCTGTTAGTACAGTGGAGTTCTGTGCTGTAGCAGAAATTGCAGTATGGGAGGTGAGCTATGAAGGAAAAATATTAGACCATGTCTCTTATTGCTGAAGGAGGCACGGAAGGATTTCCTCATCAATTTTAGTATTATAACATATCTAATCTATCATGTGGTTTATCAATGTGTCTTGGCTCTGTCTCAAGACTTGATTTTTTTCTGCACACAAAAATGTATTATCCCTTGAACCCAGAGTTTTAAATAAAATGAAAAATTGTTCAGATTTTGATGTATCTCCAAACATATTTTTTCTTTATTCTTCTGCATGATTTTTCAGAAAAAAAGTATGAATAACTCTCATGTCTTGTCTTTAAGGAAAAAAAAAGTTGGAGCTCTTTCTTATGGATGGAGATACCTTTATCTTTACAAGAAAAAAAATTTAAAAGAATTCAAACTTGTTTTTTCTTTTGTGTAGCTTGCCTTTTATCCTGTCACATTAGTAGACAGCTGTAGATCTGATTGCCAGGATATATCTGCCCATTCCTTCTTTTTCCTTCATTTGTCCCCATTTGCCATGTCATATTAAATTATCTGGGAGGATTTCTTTCTAGGGTCTTCTTTGCAAGGTGGTTAAGGGCAATGTTAGTTCCTCCTTGTTCATTGTTTCATGGAAACATATAAATCAGTGTAGACTGTGACTCAAGTTTACACGGAGAGTTGGGAAATTCTCTGTTTTTCCCCCCGTGAGGCTTCTCTTCCAGCTATAGATAGTTACAATGGATATACAGATGGCATCAGCAAGCACTGATTACAGATAATATTTACTGTCTTATGATACTGGTGTGTCAATTTTAGGTAGACCTTTCCACCTAGGTATTTTGTTACAGGTCATCTTGTTGAATCATGCATGGTAGCCAGATTCCATAGATATGGATATGTGCCTAGTTATTCACACGCTTAGTTTTCACCTAACCAGTATTACTGGGGTGAAATGATTTTATAAGAATCTGTACCCTGCATAGAAAACAAACCAACTTTTCCTGTTGACAAGCTGGTTGCACATCTTTACACATTGTATATCTTACTAAATATACCATTTAGCATGTATTTCAGGTTAATTTCTTAAAGTCCTATTCTATTTTAACAGTTTCAGTGAGTGCTGAAATGGAATATTAGGTGTACCAAGATTTTATCATAAGAGTGGTCTTCTATGTCTTCAATAGAAAGGCTTGTGTACTAACAGTAATACATTTATCTGATTTTAAAATTTTTGTTTTAAAGAAGACAAAGCTGGTGTTGCATTAAAATTAGCAATGATTAAAATGGCATTAAACCCCCCTAAATTTTACATGTTTAATGGAAATGACAGGAGTTAAATGATGAAGGAAGAAAGTAAAGGCAAATGCTATAAAATGCACAGCAACTGCTAGTCTTTATTTTAAATAAACGTAAAAAGAGCCCCGCAAAATTCAGCATAACTTTCATAGTAATAATTAAGTTTGCATATATTTAGTCATATACATGAGTAGCACCTGCCAAATAAACATCTTCAATTGCGTGCAGTATTGAGGACTGAGATTGTAAACTTCTAAGACTATAAACTTGTTCATCCTTTTCTGTCTGCACATTTTACCACCCCAGAACATCAATGCCGACTTGAGCCTTTGAGAACCACCAACAGGAGTAACTATTCAGTCTTGTCTGGAGGTTAGATCATACTCTGTCGTGATAGTTGGACTGTGCTACTGTTTTTCTTTTATAATTCTATGTCCTCACACAACTAAAATTGCTGTAAATAGTGGCTTTTTCTTCTAAATGCAGTTTTTGATTAACATTACTTTGATTTCCACATCATATCAAATTTAATATGAAGCCTCAAAAATGACCTGCTGAGATAGCTTCTTGTTATGCGCTCACAGCGTGAGCCAGCTACCATGTGGCAATATGTGAGGTTGGAAATAGATCCTTTTGCTTTTGATTGTGTATTTGCTTCTGATTCCATATTCTTTGGGGACCAGTTTCTTCTGTAGGTTGAGATCTTTGATTCTGCTAAATTAACCATATCAAAGAATCCGTATTTGTTTGTCTCCACTAAGAGAGCTATTTAATGCCTCATAACACGGATTCATTAAAAGATCATACATTCAAGTATTTCACCATCCTTTGAAAACATTTTTTTAAAATTATTCCTATTTCATATTTCTCATTCAACAGCATCCTCCCAACAAAAAGGGACTCTTGCCAGGCCTGTACTTTTTTTTTTTTGTTTCTAGTAGCCAAAACATGGCTACTTCTGGAACGTGGTCATATAGACAATGCATCTATTATGTCAGAAGGCATGTGTAAGCTGCGTGTCATGTCAATGATTTTATATGACCCAAGAAGGTTTTGAGCTGTAGAAGCTTTGAAGAGTGTGATTTTATCAAGACACAAGCCCTTCTTGTCCTGAGGGTGAGAGTCAGTTAATTTTCCCTCTTCCTACACTTTTGTGTTCTTAAATGACCAGTCGCTCCTTTTTCTGTACTTTTCAGCTGCTTTTAAAAGCTTCTGGGCATTTGAGAGCCTGAAGGCTTTTGGAAGCGCTGGATGGAAAAAACCAACCCTAGTGTTATGTGACCCACATTACATCCTTGGGTTATTACTAGCACATCTACTGTGAAATATTTTGAAAGCTGTTGCTTTGGAGTTGAAAGGATCTGTTCTGTTTTTTAAGAATCTCTTGATAGGGGTTTTAGGTCTACAACAGGCAGAATTGTACTCCTGTTCTCACCTCTACAAATTTTTAATGCTCTCAAAAGCTTACTAAGAGGATAAGAGAGAAAAGATGGTGGTGAAAAAAATGTCAAATCCTCTCTACTAGATCTGCCTTTGACGCAGCTGGATGACTTTCTCGGTTGAACGTCCTGTTTGGCTTCGTGCCTACTATCGTCTCTGTTTGACAAGCACAGCTGGGTAAGGAGTTTTATCAGTGTTTCTCAAACTGATATGAGACACCTGTCCATCTAAGCTTATTGTGGTAGAACATGCTGATATCTGCAGCACTGCTGTGAAATACGCTTTCATCATTGTTATGACCTGCAATACGGAACCGCTCCTGATCCTGGTTTTGTTTCCTGTTTAGGATCTGCTTCACAGACCTCCTCTTTGGGTGTAGGGAGAGTGATCCCAATCCTACTTCTCACAAAGAGAAGATCACAGCATGAATATAAATAAGTGGCTATTGCCTCTAGTGTGAAAGGTTCTTGTAACAGTTTAAGAGACCAAAACAAATTCTCTTTCTGTTCTTTACCCTCCCAAACTCCATTTTCTCCGCAGTATGGTTGCTAAGGAAGAGATGAGGAAACTGCCTGCATTTTAATAGCAGCCATTGTTGCTGCAGTAGAGAAAAGAGGTAGTGGAATGTAAGATAGTCTCAAATAGTAAAGAAATAAACTTCTGCTTAACTGTCCTTTGCTCAGGCTTGCTCCAAGCTATTCTTTAAAATGCATTGAGATGAATAGAATTGTATGGCTGCTATTCCCGACACCAGTGGATGCTTGCAAATTGTGAAGATCAAGGGTGTACCTGCTGCTTCTCCTTCACCCCACAGAGGGACATGAATTTTTGGCATCCCCTTCCCAGAGCAGTAAACTGTCATATAATCCCTGCAGTTTGGGTGTCATTTACAGTCTGCTTCACTTAAATGCTTCTCTGTTAACTGCATAGTCTGCTTAAATGCAAAGCCAGCGTGTATTCCCCATCAGCAGTTAGTGGATTAAAATGCTGTTAGGCTCAGAAAATTGCCTTTAAAAAAGGACCGAAAAGTTAGCTTTTCTTTGTTGGTAACCCCCATTCTAGCACATTCTGTGTGGGGGGTGTGTGTGTGTGTTGTCAACAGCACCAGAAAAATGCAGCTGTGAAAAAGAATGAAAAATAGATGTCCACCTCACTAATTTGAGTTATTTTCAAAATTCATTTTAACCATTGTATACTCACTCATTGATCACAAACTATAATAGCTGATTTTTTTCTTATAGCTTCTTGTGGACACTACAAAAAATTTGGCAATACTAACCGCCCTTTGCTGCTTCTGTACAGAAACGTGTCGCAACTGGAGCTTAGCAGATGCTGCTCTTGCTGGTGTATGAACCAAAATCTAATCTGTCTTCCCGTCGAAGCATGAAAGGGCTAATGCAAGTCAACATTTGTTTTGTAAGCGGGCACAGCTGAAAAATGCTCAGAGACCATTTTCGGTGTGAGGGAAAGGTTTTCTCACCACATCTCCAAGGGACTGAATTCACTCATAAATGTAGGATATAACCTTCATTGAAAATGACGGCTGATGTCCTGCATATTCCAGAGCTGAATTTGGCATTGGCTACTGCTCAAATGTGACTATTTAATCAGAAACTAGGAAAAAAATTCTCTTCTCAATGTGATTAGAACGGCTGCTGCTGGCTGAGTGGTAAGTGGAAAGGTGGCTTCACCCGTCACAGCAGTAGTTAGACAGCACTGTGGTATTTAAGTGAGAGGTCCCAGTGCTACACAAACAGCCGTGATGATTTAGTTCAGCAAATACCCCATGTCATCCAAGTCCTCTTTTATGGTTCCGTATTATAATTAAGTTGGTTGCATACAGGCTGTTGGTTTAGTCTAACGGTGTTATACAGATTGTACTGAAAAACTGAAAAATATGTGTGGGCTGCAAACGGTGGCCTACTGCCACGTTTCTTTTCTCTGATCCTCACAAAGTAAACCCAGTCAGAGCTACTCTGTGCTGGGCCAGTGAAAATTCTCTTTAAAAAAATCTTCATTGCTACTGAAAGGTAAAGGTGTTGATAAATTAACTGGCGGGTTTCCATCTCAGCTTGTGCTGTATTAATGGTTTCTTGTGAGTTAAGTAGATGCTGTAGCACAGGGCTTTCAAACAGGGTGTGTAGAGGTGCTGAACAGCATACAAATAAATGACCATGAACCCTTACGAGCATTAAAGTGCATACTTTGCTTTTTACTGCTTTTACTTACGCTTGCACTTTCCTCAGCTGAGATAATGAAGTTAGGCTAATTTCACTTGTTCTTCAGTAGTTTCTCTTTCTAATCACACGGCTTATTGATTGGGTTGCAAGGATGAATTTTTCTATCAGGCAGAGTACTTTCACTGAATTTACAAAATCAATAAATCACGTCTGTGAGCATACAGCCTATCTAGTTAATATGTGGTTTAGGTCTTGCACTCTCCCTTTTTGCACAGATTTTGTAGCCCTAATTCCAGGGAGCTCTGCCTCCCTCAGCCCCTCTGTAGGGTTTCGTTTGGCTACAGCAGCCTTCCTCCCTTCCTCTTCTGTGCTACTTCTCGTGCTGTCTGTTGTAATCCACCATATGGCTGTGCTTAATCATTACCTTGGTTGGGCGACCTTGAGTATCACTTGGGATTTCTTGGAAGAAAAGGTTTTGTAGAAATGTGAGCACACAGTCCCTGTGGCAGTAAGTCTGTATTCAACATACCATGCACAGGGCCTTACCACAGGCTGCAGTTCAGAGCTGTGTGCTTCTCTTCGCTAGTTCTCAAAAAACAGGAAATGCAGTATATTTTTTTAATTTGTCGTAAACCCATCCTGGTATGTGACATAGTCTCTAAGATGAGACTATTTTTTTTGTGCCTTAAGATGCTGAGATGCAGAGGCTGCAGTCTAGTTTCTGTAGCCGTTCCAGTCCCACTATTAAACACAAAGTATAGTCTAGAAATAGAAGAGCCTTCAGGTATGTATGAATAAGGGCAGGCATGCTGGTGCAGATTTAGATGATGAGCTGCAAAAAACACTTTAGCTCATTGTAAATATTTGTTCTTGCTATTGCTTACTAATTGCATTACTAATGTACCCCTGTACTGTGACTATAGAGTTCTAAGTGTCCTTAAAGTGTCCATATGGGTGCAGCCTTGGTATATTAGGCATATACTTCTCTGAGTTGCTACCAGCCATGAGTAGGCAGGAGTAAGCTCCGGTCTTGGAATATGCCTGTGGGTTCCCTCTTAAGACAGTTCTATGGTAAGACAAACAAAAAAGAATCATGATTTGCTGTATTTCACAGTGTAACTCTGTTGATAGTGGCTGTATCACAATGTTATTTGTCTCTTAGTACACCCTCAATTCTTCTCTATCCCTCCTCTTAAACTGCCAGCATCAGTCCTCTATGCCAGCTCCCAGATTTCTCTGGAATGTTTTACTAATTCTTGGAACAGTTCATTAGAGATATAAAAGCCCTGTTCAAACTTTCAAACTTGAAACTGTATTTCAGAAGTTTTCATACTTGTGAAATAAATAAATTATGCCCATTTTTGGGTGGGAAAGTATACAAAAACTGCAAAATGTTGCATAGACTGTGACACAAGTTGAATGAAAGAGGTGGGTAGAAGGGTACCATTATGGAACTTATATTCTAGCCAGCGGAGATAGCTCTCCTTTTATATGACCTGGACTATTCCTAATTTAAAAATTAATTTAAAGGTTAAATAGAGGGATAAAGGAAACAAATTTGTTGGTTTGTGATTTAAAAACTTACACTCCAGTCTGTCTTTGAGTAACTTTGAATTTCTCTGGTCATTCTAGACCTTTGGCTGAGCTCCATGTACAACAGCCTTGGATTGGCTCTTGGGACATCTGTTAATCTAAATATAGGATTCACACACTTGCACACGTAAACAGGTGATCTCCTAAATATATGAAATGGTGTTGGGAACTCCAAGTACTTATTTAAGCCAAAATGAATTCAGGAGTGAACTGAAGTAATCCTTTTTGCCCTGCTACTAAATCCCTCCCTGCTACTAAAATGAAGCTGTATTGGGAAAAAAGCGCCTCGTGTGCTGATTATAACTCATGCTTAATATGTATCTATATACATTCATAAATCCCAGGAATTACTTGGTGCCTATTAAAAGTATCCTGAAAATGACCTTATTCCTCTTCGGCAGTTTAGTCCTCTTGACAGTTGCTAGTTTCTTGCTGTGAAGGGACATAGTGTTTAAAAATAAAAGGTTCATATAATGGGTAGAGAAACACAGTAGTAGATGGTAACTGGTATAGAAATACGATATATTTAGAAAATTCATAAGGGAAGCTGAAGTCAGGAAGGGAGTTTTAAGTCACTTGATGAAGTCTTTGGCTGTCTGGCTGAGGCTGATTTCTAATAAATCTTGGAACAGCAGGGAGACTTCAGAAGAGCGAAAGACCAGTAACATTTTGCATCACTACTGGAAAAGGGTGAGTGAGTAAAGAGTGGCTAATCTGGTATCAGTTCCAGGAAAAAAACTGTGGAAAATTTGATAAAGAATTTAGGTGGTATAAGAATAGCAGTATAGTCATGCTATTCAGCTTTTCAGTTTGTGAAAACATGTCTGCTCAAATGCGATTCTGTTTTTTGGTTACATGAAATTTGGTTGCTAGGAGTTTTGTCTGGGTGTAATAGACTTTTATAAGGTCTTTAACTTAGTGGTGTGGGGTATTTTCATTTTAAAGAGTATCTTTGAATTTAATTAAGTACTGCTTAAGTTGATTAAGTACTGACTGTAATCAAAGAAAGCAGAAAAGCGTTTCTAGTTGGGTCAGCCCAGTGTGGTCTGGAAACAAATGCAAGATGGTAATGGTGTGGACGGAGCAAAGATCAGTGGAGGTATAAATAATGACATTAAAAAATGGTTTAGATCGTTTAGGCAAACGGAGACAGCTGGGCAAAATGTGCATAAATACAGATGAAGGCACCAAGGAGCAATCCCTGACTCCGGGAGGTGAAAGGTAAATAGTAGGTGTAGTTGGAAATGGGAGGTAAAGCAGATGGTAATAGCAAGTAAATAGCAAAGTGGCAAAAAGGGCTAACATACATTGCTAGATGTGTAAGTGGGAAGACATAAGTACTAATGAGATGATCTGCACTTAAAGCTGGGGACATGGACCTGATGCTACAGGTCTGTGCTTTGTCAGTATACATTTAGTGAGATGTGCTAATTTAGGGTATGAAAATGAGTCCCTGAAATGGCTCACTTGTGGAAATAATGCCAGAGAGTGAGAAATTTAATGTGCCGTTACCTAATTGGGCTGAAATCACTTAGTGGCATACTGCTGCTGGAAGGATAAAGTTTTGCTCCCACCTGATGTTAGTGTTAGCAAATACCTGGCTATACAGTCATCCTCCTCAACTCACTAATGAGACAGAAAATTCTTCCCTCTTTTGGCTGGGCTGTGGTCTCTGTCGTGTCAGTGAGTCCAGCCACCAGTCAGGGGAACATGAGAGATGATGTGGGCAGTGAGAGGTTTGACACTGTTGCAGCAAGCTCTTGGATGAAGTGGTTGTGTAGATGTGTCATCACCTGATCTGGGTTTGGATCACCTCAAAACGAATCCAGCAAATGAAGAGCTCTGAGAACAGGCCAGCCATGAGACTGTATTAACCCTCACGCTAGCACAGAAGTAGAAGTGCGATCGCATGCTGGGTGGGAGGAAGAGGAGGAAGAGTCTGGAACTACCACTTCTGTTTGCAGTTTCACAGCCAAACGAAGGGCCTGTTCCTTCCCCGCTGCGTTCCCTCCTCTTTTCTCTGGCTCTTGGCTGATCCCACGCAGAATTAGCATGGTGCTCTGTACACCCTGCCTCCTTTTCTTCCTCCTCTGTAATAAAGGAAGTAGTTTCCTGCCCAGGGTGCATATATTAAGAAATCCTAGTTTGGCTTAAGAAAGAGAGGTAACTTGGTTGCACTGTGAGTACAGAAGTACCTCCACAGGTAGGAAATATATTCTCACTGTTATAAGCCTTTCAAAGAAAGGTGCATCAAGACCCAAGGGAAGTGGAAGCTAGAAAAATCCAAGTGAAAAATTAAATGTGCATTTAAGTGATGGTGATTAGCCACTGTGCAACCAACCAAGGAAGAGATGGACCTGTTGTTAACTTCATATGAAGACCAGAACCCTTACTGGAAGATGTGTCTTAGTCAAATGCAAACTGCAAATAGGAGGTTGAAAGGAACAGGTAAAATGTGAATAATGTGCGTAAGTAGATGAAGTGGCATCTTCTCCTTACATTTTCTGATCCCTGCTTTAGGGAGTGTACAGTATAAATTTGGATAGAATGTATGAAATGAATGCATTGGACAAGAAAAGTCCTTGAGAAAGGAAGCATAAGGGTCATAATGAGATTGTATAGTTGGACTATACAAGGACTATCTTGGCTGTCTGGTGATTCCACTATGTTTGTGTGGACTTCTCTTATGTGGACTGGACAATGGACATAAGCTTTACAGAGAAATTAAAATGAAAACAGGGAAGATGCCATGACATTCATTCCATAAGATTTTGTGTTGAGTGTACTTAGGAACTTGGGCTTGACTGCAGGCATGATTCAGTATCTATTGATGTTCACTCAGGTTGCCCTAAATTGAATCGTGTGTGCGCATGTGTGTGTGCATGTGTCCATATGTGTGTGCACATGCACGTGTGATTTTTTTTCTTCGGTTTTGTAAGGTTCCTTTTGTATGGAAGCTGTCTGACTGTAAGAACAATCTCTATAATATTGCTTTGATTGTGTAGTTTAAAGGGAAACTGCTGTTATAATCTAAATGTTGAAATTATGACTATTCAAGAGATTTGCATTAGAAAAAGATAATTGCATTCCATACAGGTAATGCATACATTGTATTACTCCAAAATAAACAGGAAAAAATACTAGTGATAAGGGATTCCTTTTGCTGTGGAACAAGGACACTTCTGGATACATCCATGATATTTCACTTTCATGAGGTGTTTCTGAAGGTGAATTTCTGAGTTGAGGAAGGAAATCAGCCTTGTAATTTAGAGTAATGACCAATAATTTTGTCATATCAATTTAATCTACGCATGGTAATTAGAGTTTTCAGGAGTCATTAGCAGCTGGGGTGTCACTCTGTGTTTATTGGAGGACTGTCAGCCAGTGTTTCTCTTTGTTTGTTTTTTAATATTAATGGTTTGGAAAGAAGTTGGTGCTCTAGAAAGAATTGAGAAACAAGCCTGGCTTTGCGGATTTTTATCACCCTGCCAAGACCCTGCGCAACTTCCTCTCCCTCTTGCCCGCAGCAGAATACGGAAACCTGACTGCTGAAGGCCACTTCTGCAATTGCAGTGGTGCAGGGTGGGAGGGGGGCCTCTTGGTTCTGCTGCTTGCTAGTGCCTTGTCATCCAAAGAAGAAAACAAGATGCATTTGAGAATGTCTCTTCAGTTGTGTCTTACACTGATGGGTTTCCTTCTCTTCCCTCTCTCTGCTGTCGTGCAGTGCTGCAGTTGAAGCTCCAGCAGCGACGCACACGGGAGGAGCTGGTGAGCCAAGGGATCATGCCGCGTAAGTATCACTTAAACTCTTTGTCTTCATATTTTTATGCGTGTTTTTGAGTGGAGAATGGTTTCACGTATGATTTGAAAGATCAGATTCTCTGTTTCTGCATGAAAAACATCATATATAAGAGCCCCACCCTGTCCCACCCAATTTGGTCCTTTTGAAGTGTTGCTACTCTAGGTATGAGGCCACCTCTGATACTGAGGAAGAGAGTAAGGGCTCCAAGTGTAAGTGTACTCCAAAACAATGTTTTTATTTGATCACAGTGGAAAACAGTCTTCTGGAGAACATGTTATGTTAGATGTGCCTTATATACTTCACACATGCTGGTAATCACTCTTTTAACAGGCTTCCTGCCTCTGCAGTTTCTGTTCTTGTTTGTCAGCTCCCCAGACCTCTGAGGCAGTTGTAGCTTTGTATGCACATATTTCATGAAACTGAGTGAAAACAAGCAGTGCATACAAGATGTTAACCAAGGGGCCATGCTTTATGTAGCTGGAAAACATAGCTAGAAAGAGCCCTGTGGGCATCAGCCAGCCCCCTTCCTGCAGGGGAAGGCAAAATCTGCAGAGCCGGAGAACTTTTACTTGTCTGGGTGGACACACAGGATGTACCCTAATGCCAAGCTTTAATAAATTCACTGTCAGGATAGTGTTGGAGAAGGTATTTTTTTGTTTTTTTCCCCTTCTTCCCCCCAAAATGCAAAAAGATATCTGACAAATAGTGTTGTCATGCTTTGGTACCTCTGAACTAGATAACTTACAGGTAACAACTTTAAGCAAGACCAAAGAGCAAGTGTTTATTTTTGAGATCGTCTCAGTTTCACTTAGCAGCTTTAGTTAAAGGCAATGGATCAGGTATATGTTTTCTTCTTTCAAAAACTTTCCCCTCCCCCATTTCACAAACCTTATTTGAAGACAGTGTAGTAATGAGGAGTTTCTCATTCCTTCTATTTCTGGCATGCACACTGTAATATGACACAGTGATGTGACTTAGACTTTGCTAAAGGCGTAAGGTTAGGCTGTCAGCTCTCTCTCTAAATGAGGAGAACCCGTCAGCAGCACTCTGTCAGCTGAAGTGGCTCTCTGGAAGGGAGTTACATGCTCAAGATGTTTCAGGGACCCCTACTTAAAATTCTATTACCAAATCAAAAAGGAAAGATTGTCCTGTCTGAATATAGTACATCATGCCTGTCTTCTTATTTTTACCTGGGGAACTCGTATATGTGGTTCTACACAATACACTTACTTGCTTTTGGATGAAAGACTAGTGTCCCAGTGACTATGCCCTTTTACTAACGCTTCCCAGAAGAAAATGTTCCTGACTTCTTTGTGGTCTCCTGCTTTAGGTGGATAAGTATGCAAATACTGCATTATGTTATGTTCCGTACTGGCTTTCTTCAAAGTGTGGCTGGCCAAACTTGTGATTCCTGAGAAGGGTCTGTTTTACGGGCCCTTTGAAAATGAGGGCCTCGCGAGTAATTCAAGTAAGGCACCCAGAGTAATTAGTCAGTCTTCAATTTGCTTAAAATGCAGCCTAAATAACTAGTCTTTGCAGACTTGTGCCCTTCATTGCTTCATTTATGTCTCTTACATGTGAGTTTTATGACAGACCAAAGAAGAATGCTCAGTGAAATGTCACTGTGAAAACATTGGCAATGGATTAAAAGGTCCTTTCGGCAATGGTGAAAAACCACTTTCGCAGATCTGTTCTAAACATGATTTGAAAGTAGTTCCCTCCAAGTCATGGTATCATTTAGCCATACGTGCCAACTGGAAATAATCAAACATAGAGAAATGTTTAAAACATTATTTGCCTGGACCATTTTTAATGAGAAGATCAGATGTGAGATAAATTGTGATACTTTAAAGCAAAAGTCCCATTTTTAACCTGAGAAGTACAGAGGATGACTGGAGGCCATGTTCCTCCTTAAGGCATCTCAAAGCTGTGACAGTGTTGCTTCTACTTTCAGCAGTTCAGAACAGACATTTTTAATTTCTGCTGGGAATGTGTAGGTATCCTGTATTCTTTTGTCTCTCTGCCCTGTACCCCCTGTCTGTGAAAACATTTAGGTACTTAATCTTGTTCTTCTGTCATCTTCTACTAAACATGGCTGTACCGGGCCCCATCTCTCCCTCTGGAGTTTGTTAGTCACGAACCAAGCCCCACACAGCCCTTTATGATGATTTAACAGAAATATAAAAGTGGGAATCCAGAGGATGGTTTGGTCCTGAATGAAACAAGCTGGAGCACTCTTGCCATGTGGAATGCTGGTTAGCTTCTAGCCTTTATTTTCCACCTGGAGAGCCTTAACACTCTTGAAAGAACTGCGGTAGTTGTGGTTGCATCTACATCAGCATTATAGCTTGCATCAGGAAGGTGCTTTTGAAGTGAAGCTCCTGATTGCATCTGCCTACTGTACCGTGCTTAGCACCATGAAATGAAGTTTGAGAGTTGGATTAAATTGGGATGAAAGCAAACTGGAAAATACTCTACAGAGCTAATATGCATTCAGTCCATGGGACCAAACTACACCTTGTCTGGCACACCACCTCCTGTTTCACCTTCACATACAGAGTGTGGCTATAAGTTCCTCAGCATCAACTGTTACTCTGTGCAGATTTGGTCTTAATGTGCTATCCTACATGTTAATTTAGATTATCCTTTAATACAGATCAGTTCCTGGATCTTGTAGCCAAACAGGTGTGCAAAAGTCAGTGAAGTAAAACGTTTTGCTTTAACATTAAAAGCTATTTAGTGTGCAAACTCACTTTGGTACCTTTGGTTCTCCCGACTGCAGTCTAAGCCTTAACATGGTGTTTAGGTTGAGCTTGGTGCCCTAAATGAGAAACTGTCTTTCAGGCTTCCATCAACACAAGATTTTTCAACACTGTAAACCTGAGGAGTGGGAGAAGACGTGTTGGTGTCCCGTCAAAGTGAGAGTCACATCACTCCTGCTTTGCTTGTTTGGAACAGATCTGGGAATTGCTTACTTTGTCCACATGTGGAATTTTGTTTATACGGTAGAGAGGAAAGGCAAATGTTTCAGCATTTTTTTACCAAGTACACTTAATCTCGGTTGAATAACTTTTCCAACCTACCAGCCACCTACAGGGCTATGCTTCACTAAAAGATTGGTGTATTGTAGTAAGAAATAAAGCATTTATAAGCAGTGTCAGAGGATTCAAAATAATTGGGTTTTAGGCTTCATTAATTCTTCTTGCTTTTCTGTTATCATTTTGTGTAAACTTTTGCTAGTAGCAGGATTCAGTAGTTGAAGATTAAAATTCTCAGTTGTCCATAGAGAAGAGGTGGGAAGCAAGTCTTCATCTGCATCTGACATGCCTGTGATCTGAGCTACAAGGACTGTATCTAAAGCAAGGAGAGATGAGTTTTCATATTTATTCAGGTTTTGGCCTATTTTCTGATAGTGCCAATAGACAAGCTTTTTTGCCATTTGCATTTTTTTTGTAGCTATGCAGAGGTGATTTTCATCTTCTTGTCCTCATAAAATGCAAGCTAAACAAAAACTGCTGTCTGTGCTCAGCTCTTTGAATTCTGTCAGGCTGTAGAAGAACAGTCAGATGCTGTCTGTTTTTACAGTGTCGGATTTAAAGTTTACAGCTATTGTAAGATTTTTTTGGGGAGTATTAAACACCCAATTTTCCACCCTTGAAAAGAATGTTTAAAACAGTAGCTAACATGCGTCTGAGTAGAAAGACATGCCAAAAGTATTTTCAACTAAAGCAGCAAAAAAATTTAAGGGAAAGATGTTTGGAAAATGTAGAAATACTCTGCCTTGCAAAATATCTTCTTTTTCTGTTTTGCAAGGTTTAAAGCTTCACATGCCCATTGTTTTATCCTTCAGGATCAGGGTCTTGGGCTTCTGGCTGCAAACACAAAATAAAGGCAAGCATACAAGATTGTCATGTGGCAGAATCCTGCAGGAAAGCTGGTGGTGTGACCATCAGATTCACCTAAGCAGAGAAAACAGGAGTAGCAGATCATTTCTGGGAACGTGCCTTGTGCTGCTCTATAGCACTGCTTTGTGAATATCTGAAAGGTGACACAGGCAGCCTTTGAAAAGGGCATCATCTGGACTGAAAACTAGAAGGAGGGTGGCTGCAGTACAGCAGAGAATTTCCAGGAGCTACTTTTTCGCTTCAGTGCGTTGGATGTTTGCCAGCTTTTGTGCTCACATCCAGCTACTCTGACTGCATGTTTGCATTCCAGGATGCGATACATGCAGAATGTGTGAACGTATGTGGAATTCAAACAGGATGGAGTTTGCGCTGCTGTTCTAATGTGGCTGCTTTTACAGGCACTGAGGTGTTTCCATGCTATAGGTCTGTGTTACCAACACTCCAATACAGTTTTCAGCTTGGATGTGCAGCCTCTTAGTTGCCTGAGCATATTTTGGAATACAAGATTTGTGAATCTTGTGCTGATGGGTTTCAGACTCTGCTGAAGAGCGTGTATTTTATCTCTGGACTACACAAAGGGAGTGTGCTGTAGTTCAATCACAACATGGCATGCGATTAGGAATGATTGTAATACTGCAGGCAGTCTAATGATTATAATCTCATTAGGCCTCTCATATCAGTTGCTGCATTTTTTTTTTGTAGCTGTAAGGTTAATAGAGAAAACTTAGTCTTTGTTATAAAACTAAAGTGCAGTATTTGCGTTTTTGGGGGGCTGTGAGACATTGCTTAGAATTAATTCTAAAGGAATTGCCATTTACTGGGGACACTTAGTGATTTGAGGATACAGAACACAGGTTACGCTTTGACATACCCGTGTTGATCATCATCTAGGCAAAGCTTGTACCTGGCCTTCTACATCCAGCACAGCTACCATCACAAGAAAACAAGCATCTTTAAGGTATTGATTTCAGGAAGTGAACTGCTTGCCACCTGTGCGCTTCTAAAGTTAAACCATGTCTCTAGACTTTAACACCTCAACCCCCAAATTTCAGCATACATTCACGCTTACGTTTGTGTAGGGTTGCTAAAAGTGATATTGCCGTGTTAGCCTTTACCTGATAGTCTAACCACTTCTCAATTTTAAAAAAGTAATTGGGTTGATGAAAATGGTGCACTTCCAACTTCATTGCATAGCTCTATATTTAATATTTTATTCATGTTCATATTTTCTTATTAAGCTGCCAGTTTTAAACCTGACACTTGTCAATATAGTATATGGGGCAGTAGTTGAAGGAGACCTGTCCTTTGAGGATATAGTCAACTCCTAGTTTCTGCTGCAAACATTAGCTACAGTAGCTTTCTTAATTTTTAAACTGTTAATTGTGAAATAGGAGCATCTTTTGATTTATGTCAAAGAAAGGAGAGGGAGTGAGCTGTTGGAACATAAACAGTTATCTACACATGTAGTATTTTTCATGGCAGGAACCGTTCTGCATTCATGCTGATGACTTCAGGTGCAATTCTTAATGTCTCAACCATATTTTATCTTCTATGTAAAGGCTAGGATAGAAGATGAACTGCTGTGCCTCTGTGGAGTTTTACTGATTGGCAAGTGTTGCAGTGTGGCTACACAGTCGACTTTTCGAGACTGTTGTGTGTTATCTTTGAACTGCAGATAAACCAATTGCTTTAACACCTCGAAAGAGCTCTTACTGCTTTACCTCTCTCAGCTGTGTAACGTGTTCCCATCATTCTCGCTGCTTTACATGTCAGGTCTTTGTAGTGATGTTCCCTATAGTTTTTGGAATATATTTATAGTAACAAAACAAAATTACAAATTTTTACTTCCCTGCCATCTAGAGTCTGCTGTTCTGCCCATTAGTGACTGCTTCACTTTCATACCTTTTTTCCCCAAAACAAGCTGAAACTGTACTTTCATTTAGGATAAGGAGTTAAAAACAATGGACTGTAAATGTCATTACTCCCAGACTTGTTTAATAAAATGTCCAAACCTGTCAAGTCTTTAAGATCTAGAAATAATAACAATTTTTTTTTAATACTCCATTTAACCTCTGAAACCTTGCTGTTTCCTGCTTCATTGTGTACAGAATGGGACCTCAAAAATAGAGGCTGCAGCAGGACTTGGTGTCATGCTCTGAGAGTTAAGGCTGGAACACTAAGCAGGTATCTTAAAACAAACAAAAGCTGTAGAGGGCACTTGCAGCTGTATTTCTGTTTGTGGCATGTAGCACAGAAATTGTAACTGGTTTTATTTTAATTTGATCATCTACCTGTAACTTGTCTCCCAGGAATTATTTGCTGGTTCTTTGACTTTGATCTCTTCTCTTGAAGCACAATTTCAAAGCCTTGAGGCTTTGTGTGGAGAAGGAGACTGTGCATTTAAGTGCGGAGCCTCATTGTCAGGGGCCTAATAACTGCACCTGATTTGTTTATATTTTTAGATAGTTGTCTGTGTTTGTTTTCCATACGTTTATATCTTGTGTGATTAATGAGACATGGTTGGAGTAGGAAAGTTCATTGTTAGTAACGGAAGTGTGCTGTTTGCCCTTTCTGAAGTTGTAGAAAGAAAAAGCTGTGCTCAGGGATTTGATAGGCTGCATTTCATCCTTGATCCCTGCAATGATAAAAGATTTAACTCTGTTGGTTGCAAGAGAAGCATAATAATTCAGGGGACTAAAATCTGGAATGTAATACAGCTTTTTCCCCTTCATGTTCCCACAGTCATCTTGGGCTCATTCTTACTTGTTGGCTGGGAATGGTCACTCCTTTTTCTTCTCATGGCCCCACACCTCCCCTAGTCTGGACACTGTGTAAAGTTGTCAGAAGAGTTTGCAGAGGGCGATTATCCATACAAGAAGCAGGCATCAAGTCTGGTCTAGGAATGCACGGATCAAAGGGTTCTCAGTAGAATTTCCTTGTCTCCCTTTTCCTCTTCAGTTTGGAGGTGGCATAATCCTAACTGTAATGAAGCTTTCTTTTATCTTTTTATTTTTCAGTTTATGATTTATGTAATGTCTTTTGAATGCCAAGAGTTACTGGAGATCGAGGGAGGGGGTTATACTATCTGTATTTGCTATAAATTTTCTTTGACACAAAACTGTAGCCATAGTCACTCATAGATCTGATAACTGTTACCATAAGCAACAATTTCCATTTTGCTTCTAAAGAGGGGGAACTTTCTGAGAAATTAAACCTATCTGTTAGAGTTTAAATTAGCTCAGTGTTGGACCTTGAAAAATCTTAGCTCTTTCTCTCAATAATTTTGCATGTTTGCATATGTTCCCGTACTTCAGGCTTTTCACACAGTTAGAACTAATGAAAATCTTAGACTTCTGCTGTATCGTGAAGGAGATACCACTACAATAGTTACTGACAGATTTGCTGAGTTATGGACATGGGCTCTGGAGAGGTGCTTAGTTCAGGAGTTGGAAGCAGCTCAGCTGGTGCATGGCTCCATGGTGAGTTGAGCTGAGGCAAGGTACAACAGTCCCGCCTGTACGGATGTTCGCGCAACCAGGGTAAGCCCAGTTCAGGGTGATGGAAAGTGGCTATTTTGTGGAGCATCAGCTTTGTGAGCCTGTATGGTGTGCAGGCTCATGAGTGTTGATGCAGGAGAAGGGGTAGCTCTGTGAGGTTGGGTGTCAGGGAGGCAGGACTTCTTCAGCTCTGGCTCCATAGCAGCTTGAGACTCACCAAACAATCCAGCTAACATGGCCTTTATTTGACTGCTGTCTTCTTTGCTATATCTCTGTTGATTGGAATAGCTCGTTGACAGGGAAGACTCCATAAAGCTGTAGCACTATTACTGTAATGCCATGCTTCGGTAGTGCTGGCAACAGTAACAATGTGGGGAAGAACCCTTCTCCAGCCTTTCTTTAGTGTGAGACCAGAAACACTTGTAATTTTTTAAAAACTATGACATTGTGCTTCAGGTGTCACTGAAGGGCAAAGCTGCATTTGTTTTGGTGCCAGAGATGTGTTTCCCACCTTCATGAAAATGTTTGGATTGTTTTTTTTAGGTCAATCTTAATTTTGAATTTTCTAATTTTATATATTTTGGGATTAGAATAATAACAGTTTACCAGCTGTGGCTTCTTTTCTTATCCTTAACTTGATACTCAGATCTTAGCCTTAATCCAAGGGCTCTCACCAATGCCACGGATATGAAATCAGCAAGAATTCTCAAGTATGATCAGGTCTGAGTACCAGATGTGAAACTCCCTGGAGCTGCATAAGAAGAAAAGAGTGCTGATGGAGATCTCTTTTCTATTGCCTGTGTATCTTTCACCTCCTTTTCATATTTCTCCAGCATACTGTTCTTTGATACTGCCCCACTAGCAAGATGATGGCTCCTTCTGTGCATGTGACCCAGTTTTTGGATACTTTTTTCTTCCATCCTATGAGAGATGATTTTTTGGAAGTGGGGTGGAGATGAAGGGAGGAAGAAGGTGCCAACTGCCTTAATCTGTGGTTCAAATGTTGTGCCTCTTACCAAATGCTACACACGAAATGCTGTGGGGTGGAAGCCCCACCCTGAACTGACAGAGGAAGTCATCGAGTCTATTTGTAGCACTTTATCTCATCTTTTTACGAAAGCATAGTAAACAAGAGAGAGAAACTAGAATTTGGTTGAGAGCGGGGTGAATGGCTGCAGCAGGCGGCCTTCTGCCTTTCTGAATTAAGTCAGCATGTCTGAGGCTGGGTTTGGACATGACAAGACCTTCTCTTTTTCATAGCAAAGGAAAATTTTAGCTTTCCTTTAGGAACTGATCTAACAGCAGCAAAATACTTGATTCAGTAGCCTTGCTACAAACATTGACTGTTGTCTGACCAACTGATTTGCTGTTCAAATATCCCCTTGTTGTCTGTGTTGAGCTAGATACTGTGGTGAAGGAAAGCTCACGTGCTGTCTCCCCTGTCAGCCTACGCATCTGATAGCCTCCAGTAGTGATCTTACCAATTGCAGAAGGTTTTGCAGCCTCTCCTCCCCCCTAGACGCTTGAGCTCATGAGGGCCTGTGAAGACCTTTTACCCTTTCTTTCTTCCCTTCCCTGGTTCCTTGCGAACCTAGGTGTCTTCTGTCAGCTGCATAAGCAAATGCAGGGTGTACGGATATTTTGACCTCTTTTTCTCAGTCATTGGGTCAGCCCCCTTTCCCTGCAGTGTTTTATTCTTAGAGTGACTCAAATTAGTTCTGATTCCACTTATTTCTTACACTAGGTAACAAGAACTTGAAGATCTGCATATGACTATCTTTGAAAGCTATGCAAGGCTACAGTTTGCTTTTGTACTCTGCAGGATAAACGCTGAACAGAAGTGTTTGAACCGTTTTGTCTGGCTTTTTGTCTCTGCTGTTGTATTGGAGATTTAGGTTTGATTCCCGGGCCTTGATTCAGTCTGTTTATAGCAGCACCAGTTTGTTGCTTTGCAGCAATATCTCCCTTCACTCATACATTGCTGTCTTCAAAACGTGGCTTGGACTGAGGGAACACTGAACTCATGCCTTGCAGTTTTGGACTCTGTTTCATCGGAATTAACACAATGCTTTGAAGCGAAGATTAGCGACTTGCATCTCTGTGCTTTGTATGGAAAGGTGTGCATCATTATAGATGGTCCTGTGTGCTGCTGCTTAGCTTTGGGAGGAGTCAGATGGAAGGACAGTACTTGCAATGTATAGCTACAAACATTTTTGAAGCAGGGTGGAGGCACAAAACAGTTGCATCACTGATCTCCAGGGAGATTTCTTGTGGTAGCTAAGGGTGTGACCACAAAGATATTAATGCTTCAGGAATTCTGGTGATGAAGCATCAAAATGCTCTACAACAAGTAGCAGAGAGACTGAACAACTAGATAGATGTGGTAGGAGTTTCATGAGATCCTGTCTAGCTATCCCATCTGTGGTAGGAAAATCATGTCCTGCTGTCAGTCATCTAAAGGTGAGGGGTAAAGCTCATCCTTCTAAAAGTAGATGTTGCAAATTGTCAGATGGTTGTCCAAGTGGGACAAATGTATGGTACAGAAGGGCACCTAGTGGACTGTGCTGTCTCAAACCCTGTTGGTGATGCTCCTGTCCCTTCTGTCACTAAGCCATTTTTAGTGCTTGTTTGGCCATTTGTAACATCAGGCTGCTTTCCTAAGGTAAATGGGGCAATCTGAAGACACAGGGGATGTGGTTCAGCAGCGTGGGGGCTCCTGCTATAGCACTGGCTTTAAACCCAGCCTCTCATTTCTGACTTTGCCTGGCAGGGCAGTTTTTGCTCATTTTCGCTGATGCTGTTATTTGTGGAGCTGTGCTGTAAACCAGCGTACCGATCCAGGTTAAAATTAATCTTTCAAAACAACTGTGATCTGAGTCCACAAACGGTTTTGTCAGCATAACCAAGGGTTAACATGCTTTTCCCAGGCCTAGGTACAGGAACGAGGGCAGAAAGTGTAACGGCAGTTTATTGATGATGAAAATACCATGAACATATCATGTAGAAACAAAATCACTAAGGCAGGCAAAGGGTATACCTAACTGAAATTGGCCATTGCAGAAGTTAATGCTGCTTTTTGAAGTACCTCAGTAGCAGAGAAACATAAAGTAATTTTTTTTTTTCTGTATACGGTGGAGAACAAAAACTCTCAACAGCTAATACTGCTGTTGTAGTTTGGCAAGTTTGTTTTTCCTTCTGGCAGCAGTCTGTTCTCATCAGGGGCTCACCCAAAGCTTTGCTGGCAAAGGTAGCAAAGCTGGCCACCCAGTTAGCCAGATCAAGGATTCAAACTGAGTTAACTAGTACCTCTTTTTGGGGAGAAGCAAGGGCCATGGGCAGGTGCTGGAGATACTTTATGGTCACAGTTCCCTAGTACAGCTCCCTGTGTGTACCACACAAGTATAATTAGGGCATCCAGGGCAAGGCAGAAATGTGTAGGACATGAAGGACCTACCACCAGACTAAATATTCGTTGAACTGCCTTCACAGGAAGTCAGAGTGTTAAATGTCTTTTTGCACTTCTTGGGTTTAGTAATGTGCTTGACACAAGCTTGCCTGATGTTTTTGTAAGCAAACTGGGACAATTCAAAGCTGCGTGTGCAACTGGTGAGAAAACAGTGTGTATTGAGGATGGAGAATGGCTGGCTAGGTAGCAGTTCTGCAGAAGAGGATTGGAGACCTTTCATGATCTGTGAACCAAGCACAAGTGAACATGTTATGCATTTTATGTATACAAAGAAAGGCAAATACCCAAGAAGTGTTACTTAATAATCATTTAGCTCTGTAAAAGCTGATGTAGCCTAGGCTGGAATATGTACCCAATGGAGACCAAATGGAAGGAGTCCGAAAAAGAGTAAACAAGCAAAGGTCTGGGAAACGTTATCTATAAGGGAAAGTTAAAGCAACTGGCTTTGGTCATTTTATATAACAAAAGACTGTAGGAAAAACAAATTTTTCAAATATATAGGGAGAGATGCAAAGAGGAACAGAATAAATTGTTCTCTGCAATGGTTGCAGGTAAGGCAGGGCATAATGAGTATAAATTGTAGGAAGGGAAGTGTGAGTTAGACATTCAGAAAGGTTTTTAATTAGAACATCTGTGCACTGGGATAATTTCTCTGCAACAATATTGCATTTTTTCATGAGAGGTCTTCAAGAACAGGTTAGACTAAGTACTGTAAGGAACAGTTTAGTATATTTTATCCAGCCTCAGCACTCAGAAAGCATTAAGTGATTGGGCTTTCTTCATTCCTAGTTTCTGTGGTTGTATCTGCTGCTTCAGGTGCCAGAGGCTGTGGACATGAATCCTGTGTTGGTGACAGAAGTGCTGTCCCATGTCTACCTGGTTACCACTGCCTCTGCCCCACCAGCTAAGCCGCTCGTTTGCATACACCATGAGAATGAGCCAGAGTAGCTGATACGGCTGAGAACAGTAGCGCTTTGTCAGTATGGGTAATTTTGAGTGGGATGGATAAAGCAGCACTGAGGTGAGCAAGCCAGAAGGGTAGAGGGAGCAGGAATAGTTTTGCAGGGATCAGTGCCAAGTGGCTGGGAAGGGCAGTGCTAGGAGCTGGAAAAGGTGCTTATCTGCATTATGGGACTCCTGTGGAGCTTACCCAGAGTCTTCCTGCTTCAGAGTTCTTCACAGAATTTGGGTTTTTTTCCATTTGCTATAGTAAAGTTAACAGAGTTGCTCCACAGCTCTGGGCTGTGTAGTCATTTCAAAGCCAGAAAAACGTGCAAGGCTTAGTTGACTTTGAATGGAGTATGATTTTACAATAGACACCCTCTTCTGACATGTCAGCCCCGTCCTGGATTGCTGAGGGAAGCACTGAAGGATTTGTGCCCTCTTGACATTTTCAGAGGTTGAATATGAAGTCCTCTGTCATGTTGCCAGAGCAGAGAGCTACAACTCACAGCTTGATTCCAAAGGACTAATCATGAGAGACTGAAATTGTTCTTTACAAGATTCTTCCTGTAGCAGTTTTGCATTACTTACTATTTAATGTGTATGTGTTTGAGGGGAGAGTTTTTCTTTTTTATTACTCAGGGATTCTATTCTTCTTGCTTTGTTCTTCTGTGTGCAAGAGTTTTCTCGGACTACTTGTGACATCAGCTGAACTCCTGCACTTGGCTTTCCTGACCATTTGCTATAGTCAGGGAAATGTCACTTAAAGTTCATGTGCTGCCTCTTACTGACAGCAGAGGTAGGGAGGAAGGGGACAGTAAAGAATTACTGCTGTGCCTGCACATTCCGGTGGCAGAGAGCTTTTGAAGACTCAAGAAGAAGCCTGCTTCACTTGTCTCCAGGGTAGATTTTTATACCAGTTTATGTATCACATGGAATCTTTGCCCAAGTGTACTTGAACTTTTGTTCACTTTTCTGAGATACGCATGCAATGAAAGAAATACATGTTAAAGTTCAAGGGCATGCATATTCACTAGCAGTTCGTGCGACTTGGAAAGAGTATTTCCCAATATTATTTGTCAGTTGCTCTTAATTGAAGTGTGATGGTAGGACTGCCCAGGAGTTGATGTCCCAGATAGCCAGTGAAGTTTTTTTCTATTATTTTTGCAGCTATTGCAAAACCATACCTCTACCCTTACTTTGGTTTATCCCAAAGTGCAATCAGTGTGCTCCCATTTCACAGTTTGCATAACTTTCTCTGGTGATTTCTCTCTATAACCAGATTGTATGAAACTAATCTGAATGGGAACTGTTTGCCTCATCATTGTAGGGATCTGTATACTCATTCACTATGGTTAGTTTTCAATTATTGTTAATTTATTCTACAATAAATTCAATTCTATAGTCTGAATCCCATCTATGCCCTGGTTTGTTCAAAATTCCTGGCATGTGGACTAAATTGTACTTTTTATCCCATTGATACGAACCTAGAGGGACTCTGTCTATATTTAACAGAACGTGTGTCTGTCTTAACGCTTTGTCTTTGGCTACTCTGTTTTAGTCTGTAGGAAAGAGTTTAGAAACCTACACATGCATTAGAAGTAGTTTCTTACATTGTGTTTACGCAAGGGCTTTTATTTTTCAATAGTCTTTTGAGATTTCTTTATGAAGTTACACTTGAGAATATTTAATCATTGGTCTTAAGTGAAAAATAATACAAGTAGACTACATTTCATGCAATTCATTTAGATGCAATACTTTGGAGTTTCTAACTGTACAAGTTTACATTTCCATCTTCAAAAGGCTTGCAACTTATCTTTAAAGCTGAAGCTTTTCAACTTTGCCGTTTAGCTTGATGGTAATTCAGAAACTTCACCAGGCAGTTTTACATATGAATATTTCAGAAATAGGAAAAGAAATTAGTATGTTCCCTTCAGCTAGTTCTGAATACAAGCCACAATGGGATTGTTTTAAAAAATAAGCTGCTTTGGGGATTCGGGAAAACTGTGAGGAGCTAGGGACACTTACCACAGCTGAGTTAGAATTAATGTCACCCTCTTTCTCCAGTTTTACTGTGGGACGTGAGCTTTGTGTGCTCCAGAGGAGCCAGGCAGAGTGAGAGATTCCTCCAGGGTTAGTACGGTCCTGGACAGCAGAGGATCCGTTTCTTAAAACATGATCCGTTTTGGCTCTGGTTTTATACTGGGCCCGAGGGGGCGAGGAGGGCTGTTATATGGAGTGCTGCTGTTAATTCCTCAAGTCTTGATTTTCTGTCAACAGACAGATATACTTTCCTGTCCAAGTATTCCTGTTCTCACGATAGCTTTTCCTATATGGAACAATATATATGTCCTGTGGACCTGCAGAATTTGCAACCAGCCCTTGCATGTACACAAAACACAGGTGCAGATTAAGGAAAGACTTGTAACTTCCTTTGACATTAGAAGGTAGTAAAGAGGATTTACAGTTCATTAGGATCCTCCTCCATCTTTCCAACCTTTTCATGTATCTCTTCAATGTTTCAGTGCCATTCCCTTACTTAAGGGTCCTGGATATCTTACTCTATGTTGAAGCTTGTAAAAGGCATTTATTGGGGGGCTGGATTTGACTCATGTTCTTGGACCCAACTTTGTGAACAGTGATTCGTTCAACTAGAAGTGTAGCCCGTATTACTTTCTTCAGTAGCCCACAAAAAGTCCAGGTCAGTTCCTGTAGCTCCTGTGCTGTCAAACGGAGTATGTTAATTCACATCACTTTATACCAGCTGAAGATCTGGTCCAGTGTGTTGAAAGATGCAGGAGGCAGTTGCTGCGGTGTATTTGTTAACTTAGTTGGCCTGAAGGGGCGTGCAGTGAGAGAACTTCCATCATTCTAATTCATTCTCTGAATGTTTTTCTCTCAACAGCTCTGAAAAGTCCAGCTGCATTTCATGAACAAAGAAGGAGTTTGGAGCGGGCCAGGGTAAGATGCAATGTGCTCTTTAATGTTTTGGGGAAGTCAAGAGTATGTCTTGAGTTTTGGGCATCCCGTATCTGTTAATGAGATGCAGAAGGAAATCGTTCATGTTCTGGATGTAACACGGCGCTATGCAGTCAGAGGTGTATTGGATGGGGTGTTCTTTAGCTTGTATGTGGTGGTGGTTAACCCTCAGTGAACCAGATGTGCCTGAACCCAATCAATATGGTGCCTGGATTTCCCCTGGAGTCTTCTTTCTAGAAGTCACTTCTTCCTCACTGTCCATATATTTACATTTTTATGGTGTCTGTTTTGCCCTTAAATGCTCCTGTCATGTGGAGCTCAGTTCCACCTTTGAGGAAAGTGTATGGTTCTCTGTTACCTGCACGTGCGCTTGTTTAGAAATTAGAAATTGAAAATTTAGTAGAGAGGATCCCCTACAAAATCTTGTAACACTGAAATCACGCAGACTTCTGGCTCTATAGAAAGAGGAAGCCAGGCGTTACACTTCATGTGGCAGCTTTGCTAACTCGGGGGTTTCTTGATGATTTCTGTTCCTCAAAAGGCCTCTGGGGATAGCTATTTTTCTGACTACCCTGCAGAGGAATAAAACCTGTTATGACTGCTGGGCTAAGTTTTGTTTTAAAAGTGAAAGCAACATAAGTAAAAAAATAACAGCTGTGATTAAAACCTGCAAGGCAGTGTTAGCACTTTAAACTCTGTGGAAGGATTGGAACAGTGGACTTTGCATTAAGACCAGTGTCCCAAAGGCTTTTGCTTTTTCCTTCTCTTATTTCCTACAACCTTCTTATTAAGTTAATATTTTGGTGTGGTCAGTTGAGCAAGTATGGTGCAGTTTTCTGATTGACTTTAATATTTATTTTCTCTGAAGGCCCGTTCTGATGGCCAGTACTTACCAGTCTGTTACCCACTGCTCCCAGGTTCCCATTTCTGGGCTGTGCAAAGGTTGACGTGCTCAGTCTGGACAGGGTCATCTCTGTCCATTGCTCTGCAGTGCATTCTCCAAAGACGGAGCTGAAAGCAGTTCTAGAAATTAAATGGATCTTGTTGCAGCATTTAGATTCTGCCTGCCAAGGGAGTGCATGGGGTCTTTAGCTTAACAAGTAACATATCTTTAAACAAATAAGAGAATGCCCAAACCACAAGCCGGCCCTGAATGTCAGCAGTATACGAAAGTATTTGCTGTGAGCAATGGAACCAGTGCATATATCTTTAATGTAAAAGGAAATGTCTTGAATTTCACCCTGACACAAGTTAATGGTGTTGCATGAAAGGGGGAAAGAGGCTTCAGCTCTTGAGGAAGTCCTTCCCAGTTTCTGTTTTGCGGGGCAGCAGTGCTCCCTTATACTGAGGCGATGTACAGTAGAAGGTCATCTTTAGAATAAACTCATTCTCTGGGTGCTCTGGGACAGAAGATATGCCCCTTCTCTGTTCTATGTTTATTTAGATCTCAGTAACAACTAAAGATGGTTGATTCTCTTGTTTGTGCTGTCCAAGATTACCTCACTCTTGGGTCTGATCAAGTGAAATTGGTTCTTGCTTGTCTATTTTTGCTGCAGACAGAGGACTATCTGAAACGGAAAATCCGGTCCCGGCCAGAGAGATCAGAGCTGGTTAGGATGCACATTCTGGAAGGTATGGCACGTGCTAAACAGGAAAACATCAACAATAAACTTATCGTAACTACTTATTTAACTGCTTTCTATTTTGCCTCTGGCCCCCAAATCTTTCTTTCAGTTAGAAGCAGGCAGAAGGTCATGCCTGCTGGAGGATTTCTTGGAGGGATTCAGCTCTGCTTGCATGGAGATTCTCAGGAGAATCTGTTACGTGAATTCAAAATTGTGCAGTTTTGTGTAGCTGAGCAACAATGAAATGGAATTACTGTGATTGCTCCTCTACTAAGGGAAGACTTTGTATCCAAGAAGGAGTGAGGCAGATTTGATCTAATTAGTAAGCATCTCAGTTTCAGAGAGGGAGTGCTATGCAGCTGCTGAGTGCCACATCTTTGGACATAGCTGAAAAGGAAAAGATGACCAAGAATTGGGTGACATCAGTTTGAGAACAGTAATTTTTTCCTATTCTAGAGTCACAAGGACTACTGTAGTTTTCTTTATAACGTAACTACACATAATATCTGTAATATCTTCACAGTGCATAGTTATCTATTGTTATCTGCAACTATTTTCCTGTACAGTTATCCACAGTTACCTTTCTGAACAGAAGTAAAGTACTGCTGAAGTGCATAGGTTGACCATTGCTGGATTGATGCCATTTTATTTACTCTCCCCTAAACAGAGACCTCAGCTGAACCCTCCTTGCAGGCAAAGCAGCTGAAGCTAAAGAGAGCCAGACTGGCAGATGACCTCAATGAGAAGATAGCGCAGAGGCCAGGTCCCATGGAGCTGGTGGAGAAGAACATCTTGCCTGTGGAATCGAGCCTGAAGGAAGCCATTATAGGTATGGCCAGAGGAGGGTCTGTGTTGAGGGCATTTCCCACAGGTGGCTGTGGTTTGTTGTCAGTTCACCTGCCTGTCTAGGGGAACGCAGTCCCATCGTTGGTCTTGTTTCCCTGTCTCAGAATCACAGCCTTGCATCCCTAAGGATTCTAAAAAGCAGGACTCCCTCTGGCCCAGATAGACATTAAATTATAGGGAGTATGGACATCCCAGAATAACATGAAAGCAATTGCGTACCCTAAAGACTTGAAGGACTGTTGAAGATTGCATTCCCTAGATTCTCTCCTTAAAAATCCCTCTCTCATTATAACATGTCAGCAACCTTGGTCAGGGAGAACCCCCTGACTTAGACTGGGGAGAGGAGACAGAATATAAACAGGTGGGATGAAACAAAAGCTGTCTGTGAACTTAAAAACTTCAGACGATTCAACTCCTTTAAAAATAAACCAGAACAGATGTAAATCATGCCAGTGCCATTCCAAGGGCTGAAAGGAATGCTGAGGAATAGCCTTCCCACTGTCTCAGCAGAGCTTTTGCCCGTCTCCCCAGACTGAGCAGTCTGTGTGTGTCTGTGGTTATTCATCCCCTCAAACACGCACCGCTACTTTAAAGACAAATGGGACACAACTGTGAGCAAGATGGAATATTTTTCATGAAAAAGGAAAAGGACAGTGTAGGGGGAGAGCCTGCCTTCACTATTGCACAAGATGTGGTTGAGGAAGAGAAAAAGTGAACTTGTGAACTGGAGAGCATTAGGGATGTGGTTTCCTTCTGGCTTTGACATCTCTCTGGATTTCTGCTGCTTTTACGTTAGGTGCAAATGATAGTATTTTCCTGCTTACCAAGGTTAGTTTGAGATAATGTAATCTAAACAACTCAAGTGAACTTATGTACTGGACATGTAGATAGGAATGTTACTAGCAGTCAAGGTCACCATTTAATCTATAGTCCTTGTTGCTTGTAAGACTAGAGGACATTTGGGATTCTGTCTTGAAGAGGGATTCTACCTTCCACCACATAGGATGAACACCAAAGAAACCGTGACTCAACCTTGCACTGTCTTCTTTGGTGCCAAAAGATAATCAAACAAGCCAGGCCACAGATCTGGGTTTGGGCAGAGTTAAGTAGCTCTTGTTATACTTCCTGATCTTGTCTGGCTAAGAAGCAAGGGAAATGGTTCACCCCAGTCTGCATCATTTTATTCTACTGATAGCAGTGATGAATGTAAACACTCAAAACTGATCCAGTTTGGGCTCTGTTCTCTCATTTTTAGCTGGTGCTTTAAGCACAGCTCAGACGTAACTCTCTCCATGGCTTCATTATCTTTGTGAAACACGTAGTGTCGAGTCAAATAATTTCTTAGTCCACTTTAAAGACCACAATTGATGTTTGTGTTTCTAGTTGGACAGGTGAACTACCCAAAGGTTGCAGACAATTCCTCCTTTGATGAGGACAGCAGTGATGCCCTCTCCCCAGAGCAGCCAGCCAGCCATGAGTCCCAGGGGTCTGTCCCATCACCGATGGACTCCCGGATTTGTGAGCCTCTCCCTAGCACCACTGGCACGTCACTAGCTCAGGTGAGAATGTGGTGGCCTCCTGCAGTGCCCTAGAGCTCCACAGCTACTGCTGATTTGTGGCTGAGGATCCTAAAAAGTGAGACTGAGGGATCCTTAAAAGGTATAGTCTGTGAGATTTCACAAGGGGTCTTAGCTCTGTGTGTTGTTGGTGAAGTCCTCTGTTTATTCAGAAGTTCCTGTAGTGGTGCCATGTGGGGAAGGGGGGCAGTCATTCCTTGGTGATACAGCCTGTGTCAGTGCACAACTGATCTGGCAGGCAGAGCTGGGAGATGCAGGTGTGGGATTTTGATTCTTTTTCTGCCCTAAGAAGTTGTGCTGCTTCTCAGGGACAACTGAAGCAGTGGGTTAAAGGAGTCTAATTCATGACTTGAAACCTCTGCTGCTTCCCTGTAAGCGGACACTTCCTGCACTCTCTTAAACTGTTTCCCTCCTCGTATGTGTATTCATTATGCCATTTTCTGTCCCTGCAGGGTACATCCCAATTGCAGATCAGCGCAGACTCCAGTGAAACACTTTTCCTATCTGAACAGCCACCCCCGCCTCTGCCACCTCCGCCTCTTCTGCCTCCCAGTCTTACCAATGGAGCGGCTCTTACTGCTGCCAAGCCCCCACCAACGCTCATCAAGGTACTATTTTGCCTGGTTTCTTCATTGTTGTGGTCTGAAGGAAGATAAGATGGTTAGTCTGAAGAAGGCTTGGAGCTGGAAGTATTGTGTTAACAGATGCAGAGGAAGAAAAGCTTATTTCTCACTAGTGTCTTCCTCTGATGCTAGTTGTAACGTATTTAATAGGCTTTTCTGTTCCATGATATATTCACCTTCTGTAAAATGGGTCCTGAATGCAAAATGTTTTGAAACAATCAACATTCTCCATAACTAGAGCCAGTGTGTCTGCGCTGGATGAGCAAGTGGTCTGGCGTGCTAATAATGGAAGGATGACCTGCGTTATGGTGCAGTGTAAGCTGCTGTGGGTGCTGTGACTATGCTGCTGCCTGAGTTAGAGAACCATGGAAAGGCCCCGAGGTCAAATCTGGAGAATTTTGAAAAGAAAATCCCAGTATGTGTTCTCATTTACATGGGGTGATACGTTATTTCAGTGTTTTCATTCTTATTTGCTTCCTCCTTTTCTTTTAAATAGCAAAGCCAGCCCAAGTCTGCTAGTGAGAAGTCTCAGCGCAGTAAAAAAGCCAAGGAGTTGAAGCCGAAAGTCAAGAAGCTTAAATATCATCAGTATATTCCTCCGGACCAAAAGCAGGACAAGGGAGCTCCTCCCATGGATTCATCCTATGCCAAAATACTGCAGCAGCAGCAGCTCTTTCTCCAGCTTCAGATCCTCAGCCAGCAGCAGCAGCAGCACTACAACTATCAGACCATCCTGCCAGCTCCACCAAAGTATGGCTCCTAAGTGGCAGCCTCTCTCTTAGGAAGCACTTGCTTCCCCAGAACTGTTATTAGAGACGTTGTCTTCTGGGTGTGAGATGTGGTGGTTGGGTGTAACGCACTCAATTCTGAGGAGTGGCTGAGGGAGCTGGGTTGTTCAGCCTGGAGAAAAGGAGACTGAGGGTAGACCTTATCGCTCTCTACAACTACCTGAAAGGAGGTTGTAACGAGGGGGGGGTCGGTCTCTCCTCCCAGGTCACAGGCGATAGGACAAGAGGAAGCAGCCTCAAGTTGCACCAGGGGAGGTTTAGGATGGATATTAGGAAAAATTTTTACTCTGAAAAAGTTATTAAGCATTGGAATGGGTTGCCCAGGGAAGTGGTGGAGTCACTATCCCTGGCAGTATTTAAAAGATGGGCAGATGTAGTGCTATATATGCTCTCTACAGCTCCCTGAGAGGAGGGTGTAGCAAGGAGGGGTCTGTCTCTTCTCCCAAGTAACAGGCAACAGGATAAGAGGAAATGGCCTCAAGTTGCACCAGGGAAGGTTTAGATTGGGTATTAGGAGAAATTTCTCCACCAAAAAGGTTGTCAAGCATTGGAACCGGCTGCCCAGGGAAGTGGTGGAGTCGCCATCCCTGGAGATATTTAAAAGACGGATAGACGTGGTGCTGAGGCACATGGTTAAGTGGTGGTTTCTGTCAGTGTTAGGTTGATGGTTGGACTCAATGATCTGAAAGGTCCCTTCCAACCTAGACTATTCTATGATTCTGTAAGTTACAGTGAGCCACAAAAAGGGCTGGTGTCAGATGAATCAGACCAAAGCAGCTGAAGTGAGTTGGTTGGCAGGGTAAGGAGCATGGATATAGTCAAAGGCACTGGCGTGCTTTAGTGTCTAGGGTGACACTAGTGACCCAGATGTTTCTGCATGTGATTGTTGACACTGAGGGTCTCCGGTGCCTTTGCACCTTGGTTTTCATGCCTGTGTTTTTTCTTTCCCTGCAGGCCTCCAGGAGAGCAGCAGAGCAGTGCCAGTGCCCCTGCTGTACGCAATCTCTCTGCCCCGGTCAGCAGCACATCCTCAGTATCCTCGGGTTCCAGTGGGCTCATGCGACAAAACAGTAATGCTGCAGTGGGCAAGCCTGGCCCTCTCCCTGCTAACCTAGATGAGATGAAGGTAAATGTCCTGTGAAGCTGCACAGCACCTTTTTTTGCCATTTTCGGTGGAGAGGGCAGTACTGAATGGTGGTGCTGCCCCAGAGCAGGGCTGAGGTGGACTGACAGGAATTAGTCATAACAGCTGGCTTTGCTATCCTACAGTCTGTACCTGAGGGACAGGTTTGTTGGCCTGTAGGAGGGTCAGTTTAGTCTTTTGCCCCATGGTTATGGTAGCTGTTAATAGACAGTGTATGTTCTCTTAACATTGCCCTCTTTTTTTGCCCCGTGTCAGGTAGCAGAGCTGAAGCAAGAGCTGAAGTTGAGGGCCTTGCCTGTCTCGGGCACAAAGACGGGTCTGATTGAGCGTCTCAGAGCTTATCAAGAGCAGAACGGTGCAGCCAGCCAAACAACCCCCGCTCCCAAGCCCAACACAGCAGCCGTCATCCCAAAAGCTGCTGAAGTGGTGGTAGCCTTCCCGGCTGCCAGGCTGAGCACAGGGCCAGCCCTGGTCACCACTGGCATTGCACCAGCAGAAGTAGTCGTGGCCACAGTCACTGGTGGCGGCGTGATGAAGTTTGGCAGCACAGGCTCGACTCCTCCCGTTTCTCCAACTCCTTCTGAGCGCTCGCAAATAAGCACAGGGGACGAGAACTCGGCCACTGGAGACACCTTTGGAGAGATGGTGACTTCACCCCTGACCCAGCTCACCTTGCAGGCATCTCCAGTGCAGTTCCTGGTGAAGGAAGAAAGCTCCAAGTCTGCCTCCTGCAGCGTAAGTGCGGCACCCAGGTCGGAGCGGTGCAGCACCGGTAACAGCAGAGATGCAGAAGTTAGGGACAAAGACCAGATGCTGCAGGAGAAGGACAAGCAGATTGAGGAACTCACTCGCATGCTGAAGCAGAAGCAGCAGCTGGTTGAGATGCTTAGACTACAGCTAGAGCAGGAGAAGCGCTCTCAGCAGTCACTACCGGCCCCAGCAGCTGCAGGAGAAGGAACAGCCCTTGCCTCCAACCCAGCAGCGTTTGGCACCCAGGTGAAAAGTGAAAACGGTTTCCTGAGTTGCCAGTTTGCAAATCAATCGAGTGGCCAAACAGACCAATTCAGCCCTGCACCAACAGCTAGCCAAATGGACACTTCGAACCCAAGCCCAGTGCCAAAGAAAGCCGTGATGGTGAAGCAGGAGGTGCCAGCCGCGGAAGCAGAGCCGCCGTGCCAGTCCCACAGCCCGCGGCTTTTCCTTGGCCACCAAGGGAGCGCCCTGAGCGACCTCATCAAGGGCACCCCTCCCCCCACCCTCATCACCGACTCCACAGGGACCCACATCGTCCTCACCGTGACCAAGCAGAGCGCCGAGAGGCAGGGCCTCTCGCCCCAGGGGAAGGCAGGGAGTAGCTGCCCGGCCTTGCAGGTAGGCAAGGGTTAGATCACATATCAGTGATTATAAATACCTAAAGGGGGGTTGTCAGGAGGATTGGGGCCAGTCTTTTTTCAGTGGTGCCCAGTGACAGGACAAGAGGTAACGGGCACAAACTTGAACATAAGAAGTTCCATCTAAACATGAGGAGGAACTGCTTTACTTTGAGGGTGACAGAGCACTGGAACGGGCTGCCCAGGGAGGTGGTGGAGTCTCCTTCTCTGGAGACATTCAAAACCCGCCTGGATGCAATCCCGTCCAGCCTGCGTTAGGTGAACCTGCTCTGGCAGGGGGGATGGACTAGATGATCTCCAGAGGTCCCTTCCAACCCCTGCCATTCTGTGATTCTGTGATCACATCCCTGCTGCAGGCAGTTGGGTTCCTCTCTCCATCTTCTTGCTCTTGTGGTTCAGGTTACCACAGGATGACTTAACATGGTAGAAGTTCAACGCCGTAAATACTAAACTGGCTGAGTTGCTTGCTACGATGGCTGGTAGATCATGGCTCTGTAAAACAGAGCAGTGTAAGCAGCTCTTTAGCAAAAACACTGGAGTTGGACAATGAGGAACTGTGTACAGCAATGCACGATTGACTGTGCACATCACAGGCTCTTCAGCATTCTTCCAAACACATGGTTCTGCCTTTTGTCAGGCAGGATCTTGGGCTTGGAGGACAAGGGTTTGCTGCCACATTGCACTACTTTTTGAAAGAACAACTATGCCTGTGGTATTAAAAAAAGCAGGGTGTATTTCACCTCTTGTTTTCTATTAGAGAGATTGTAGTCTGAGTGATAGATAGGTCACCTTGTCTACCGAGAGCTGAAATCAGACCCTGGGAGCAGACTTTTTGACTGCTCTTTTTTTTAATGCATGTCAGTATTTCAGTGTTAACAGAGTCTTTCATCAGAGATGATCTACTATTCCCCTGTTGGCATGAGCTCAGCACTTAACAGAAGTGTTCTGAGCGTTTCTTCCAGGAAGGCATAAATATGCCCAGGTTTTATGACATAAGTCAAACCCCAGCATCTTCCATGGCATCAGAGAAGATTTTCATTCTCTACCGCTACATTTCCTGCACCTTCTGCAGAGCAAGTGGCAGTGTCTACCATCAGGGACAGGCACTAAACAGGCTGCATTTGCTGTGTAGCAGGTGAGATGCCAGTCAGCTGTCTAAATATCAGCATCCAGTTTCACCCTTGATACCCCAGGGTATCTCACCTGAACTCCAGCCACTGCACCAGAAGGGCACAGGTCCTGTGTCAGGTCTGCCAGGCCTCGAGAGATATCATGGATAGCCTAGGGACTTAGACTGGTACTGCCTCCTCTTTTAGGCCTCTGAATCCCACCCCCATCTGATTTCCCTGCTTGGTGAAACAGAACGATTGACTGAATTTCCTAAAGAATAAAGAGCGGGGAAAACAAATTTCATAAATCCTTTAAGAAATGCAAACCTTGCTCCGTGTTGTGTCTGAGAAATAGCTTCTCACGGATACCCTTTTCTTTCCAGAGAGTACAATCATCGCCCGCTAAAACTTCCAGCCAACCGCCGTGTCAGCTACCGGCAAGCACCCCTCAGCAGCCCACGCCGCAGCAGAAGCAGCAGCCCACGCCGCAGCAGAAGCAGCAGCAGCCCCTGCAGCAGCAGCAGCAGCCCAGAGGACTAAACCAATCTGTCAGAAAGGTAACTCGTTGCCTGCTCATTTTTCTTCCTTGTTTTTCTTTGCCTGCTGATGGGATTTGTAGCAGCGGTGGGAAGGGGACACACGCACAGAATCCTGGTCAGAGACCATCATCACAGCAACTGAGATCTCACAGCAGCTTCTGCCACACAGTTTTTGGTTTCCAGCTTGAAAGCGGCAGCAGAAGGAGTGCCTGGCACAGCCTCTCCATCCCCCTGCCTCCTGCTGAACTAGCTGCCATCAAGAGCCCATCAGGCGTGAGGTTTCAGGAGTGCTAAGTGTCCGGGAGGTCTTCCTCTGTGGGCTCGCTTGGAAGTGATGTGGAGGCTTTGCAGCAAAGAGCTCTGGGCTGAACTCTGACAATTTACTAACTCCTGGCCTTTGGGCCCACATCTGGGCAGAATTCCAGCTGGTGTTTTAAACAAGTATCATCTAATCATTTCTAGTGTAGTCAGAGTGGGCTGTCCACTTTGCAAAGGGTCAGTGCCTTGGTTTGCTTTGAGACCTTTGAGGAAATGCAGAAGGTGGAACAAAGGCATCTTTTCCCTCAGCCTCCCTTAGCTTCTGTGCCGTGGAGGCATCTGTAGTGATTTTCCTGATCCTTTTGCCTCCCTGTAGGGACAGAAGCCAGCCCCACACCATATTGTTTTTCTCAACACCTCCAAACCTGCAGCCCTTCTTCCCCAATGGTTTCCACAAATGATCCCTGAAAATTGGAGCTCCTGGCAAAGCTGCCCCACCCAGCGTGTCAAAAAAAAAAAAGTATCCTCCCAGCACATCCCAGTGGCCTGTGCTACAATACCAGTTTCCAGCTGCTCTAAGAGAGCGTAACTGCTGTAGAGGCAAAGACCTGATCCACCTTTTAACTTTTCTAATGGGCAGTTGTGTGCTGATTCATCTGGTGAAGCTGAGTCACGAGCACCACTTCCTGTGATGCTTGGGGTTTCCTTTGGAGGTCTCTGGTGCTGCTGAGTGCTCTGGTGCTCTCCACCCACCATCAGGCTGTGAAACTTGCTGCTAATGAAACTTGACTGTGTCCCCAAAGCAGGCACTGCAGAGGAAGGTGGGTAAAAGACAGGTTCTGGATAAATTGCACAGAGTAGGCTGAATACAACAAGGGAAGTGCCCTCTCTTTCCAAAGAGCTAGAGGAATCCCCCAGTTGGACAGATGAGGCTTTCCCCAACCAGCAGCAGCCTGGGGGCGGTTTGTAGCGTGGTTGATTTAGCGTTAGAAAAATCAGCAAAACATTTCCAGCTGTGAGCTGGAGGGGAAATCTGTCTTCCTCCTCTGCAGCCAGGGCATAGTGCACAGAGTACACAGAAGAAGCCAGGCTGCTGAGACCAGAGCATTGCAGCCCTCTGTGCAGCACTCACCAAGAGATGGGGTGATGATCTGTCAAAGCAGCTGTGAGACAGGAGTTGATGTGGACTTTTCCCTGATCGCCCCTTCTGCCTTCGTTCTAAACAGCCCTCATCGCAGCCCAGCTCTCCTGCGGCCCCTTCCCCATCCCAGATGGACCTGGAGCAGCAACAGCACACGTCGCTTTTTGGAACTCCTCCACCTCCTCTCCCTGTTCCCTCAGTCCCAATGAAAGAGCCGCCAGGCTATGAAGAGGCCGTGAAGCAACAGCCAAAGGCCCAGGTGAGAGCAGTTTTTCTCCCTGGTTTCCTTGGAGAGCAGGTGAAAAGTTTTCACTGTAAATCTGCTGAGATTCCTGAGCTGAGCCAGTAACAGAGAATGGAGACACAACTGCACCTTCAATTCCTCATGGAGGGTTTGGGGCAGACCCTAAACTACAGGTAGAGATCCCAAACCACTCACTGCCTGGTGAGTGTTAGTACAGCAGTTCAGACTATACCTTCCCAGTAACAGCCTGGGGTTAGGAGGATTCTGGTGCCTGTACCTCCCTGGTCTTATTCTTGCCAGAAAACAGCTGCATCCTTGGAGCAAGGGAGGAGAGCCAGCAGCCAAGGGTGTTGCTGGAGGTAGAAGCTCCCCTGGTAAATAGGAAGCTAATCCTGCACTTGCTCTCCCCAGGAGAACGGCTGTTCTAGCCAGCAGATGGACGACCTGTTTGACATTCTCATCGAAAGTGGAGGTAAGGAGGCAAAGCCAGCATTTCCCGTAGTCTTTGGGTTTTAGCCTGGGGATTATAAAGCACTGAGGGGAGACTTTGTCATGGCCTAGGCTTCTGCATCCCTGTCAGTGTCATTAAGGCAGCACGGGAGATGTCAGTCAGGCATTAGTACAATACAAAGCTTCTTGGTGGTTTTGCTGCATCAGATCTGGGCACATCTCTTCTGCGCTACTGGAAAGAGCTTGAATTCCCCAGAGACGGGCTGAAAACTCCCCATAGCCAGCCAAGCATGGGCACGGGATGGGTTTCCTTATCCCTGTTGGTGGTCAGTGATGATGGCTCAGTCTGGGAGGTCCCTGTTGCTCTGGTGGGTGGGAGGGACCGTTCTGGTGTTCAGCCAAGCTTTTCCTCACCCTGGCCTGCCTGTTTTCTCTACAGAGATTTCTGCTGACTTCAAGGGTCAGTCGTCCCCAGCTGGGAAAGAACCACCTGTGGCCCCAGCCTGCTCCCCACCGCCCAGCAGCCACCAATCCTCAGAGCTGGCGGTGCCAGTGTCCTTGGGGCAGCCGGTGCCTGTGGGCCGGCTGGAGGACTTCCTGGAGAGCAGCACTGGCCTCCCGCTGCTGACGGCAGGCCACGATGGGCCGGAGCCCCTGTCCCTGATTGATGACCTCCACAGTGAGATGCTGAGCAGCTCGGCCATCCTGGACCACCCGCCTTCACCTATGGACACCTCGGAATTGCACTTTGCTCACGAGCCGTCCGGGGGCATAGCCCTGGATCTGGCTGAGGCTAACTTGGACAGCATGGACTGGCTGGAGCTGCCGGGGGGGCCTGTCATGAGCCTGGCTCCCCTCAGCACTGCAGCTCCTAGCCTCTTTTCCACAGACTTCCTTGATGGACACGATCTGCAGCTGCACTGGGATTCTTGCTTGTAACTCTGTGAGCAGAGACTGAAGGGAATGGGAGTGGGAGGGCACGGGCATGCGGGGGGGAAGAGGCCAGTCAACCAAAAAAAAAGAAAAAAGGAAACAAGCTCCTAGTATTTGTACTCCTCCCCCAAGAGTGTCCTTCCTGCACGAAGCCAGCAGCGGCGGCAAAGGCAGACCTGCTGCTTGAGTGGACAGGCCAGGGCAGGGAGAACGGCTGCTGGTGGGGGAGAAGAGGCTGCAGGAGCTCTGGGGCTGGTGGCCTCCTGCCCCCTCAGTGCAGCCTGACCCAGCTCGGGTGAAAGGAGCCGGCAGCCCCTCTTCCTCCCGGCAGGAGCAGTGATGGCAGCGCGTGGGGCACGGTGCTGCCGGGCCACAAGTTCCCTCACGCCGCGCAGCAGGACATAGCATGACTGCACCATTTCCAGAAGCAACACCCCACGTTTTGCTGGGATTGGCAAATAAATGGGGTTGTGCTCCCCCCAGCACATGTGGTTTAACGGTTACAGAAGGGGATTCTACCTCCAGAGCAGGACACAACGGTGGGAGCGCTGGCTGGGGTCTGGAACAGCTGCTCTCTGCCCCACCTGCTGTCTGTCAGGGGAGGGTCTGCTCTGCCGCTGGGCTGTAAGGAGCTGGGCAGAACAGGCACCTTTTCCAAGTGTAGCCAAAGGGAACCAGGGTTCCCCACCTACCTGGTAATGGCTAAGCTGGTTTCCCAAATATTGCTGAGCTTGGCAGAGGCCTGCCTGCTTGCTTCACTTGCTTTGGGCTGCAAAACAGGTTTTTTAAGGTGCTAAAATCCAGGTCCTTTTATGTTAAAGCTGTCCTTCACTGCCCCAAACCTCTGGTTGGGCCTGGAGTCTGGCCTTGAGGCGTAACCTCCTGTTTGTCCCAGCTTCTACAGCACTTGTAACACCCCCAGGTGAGGGGCAGGCAGCCTTTTGGACTGTCCTGGGAGCACGTAAGGGCCACAGCAACGAGCAACATATCATTAGGCCCCACATGCAATCTGTGTCCTGCCTTCAGCTGTGCTGTTGCCTTCCTGTAGCAGGTGCCCCAGTGGAAAGAAGCAGCTGGGGATGGGAGACCCAACAGACACAGGAAGGGGAAGCGGCACCGCAAACCAGGCGTTGGGTGGCACAACACCGGTCCTAGCTCAGTGGTGCGACTGTAAGCACCCTATTCTGGGGAGAAGCGGGAGCCTGAAAGCAAGTAGTGGGCAGGTAACCTCTGCTCTTCCTTCCCTCCAGACCCACCAGCTAAAAGGCAACCAGCTGCTTGCTGTGAGCTGCCACCCTGTGTCCAGCTGCTGCCGGTAGGGCCCTGGGCTGGTGCCTCAGGGTAGGTGCTGACTGACGAGGGGGCAGATGAGCACCCCAAACCCCCAGAGCCGTGATGATGCTAGGCCTTCTGCAGGGTTTTGTGCTGGAAACCCAGGCCTGTGGCTCTGCCTCTCTTGTGCCGTTACGCCTGTCACTTTTAAATCCCTGTGTTTGTTAGTAGTAACTCACTGCTGTATTTATCAGGTGAGCCATAGCCCTGCTGTGCCCCACACAGCCACTTTGCCACGCAGCTAACCCTGCTTCAGCCCTGGGGTCTGGGCTGCTGGGGCTGAGGGAGGCAGTGGCTTTTGAAATCAAACAGTCTTAAGGTGCTGACCCTGCTCAGGCAAAGGAAGGATAAACTGGCATCCTGTTAATAGCTCCTTGAGGATGCTGTTACCCCTTTCCCCTGCACTGGGCTGCAGTGCTACCTGCTGGGGAAGGGTGGGTGCAGGTGGGCACATGCTGCTCCCCTGCCCCTTTAGTACCTGGTGCTCTTCTCAGCGGGAGGCCTTGCTGCAGGGGTGCAGGTACCTCTGGTCCATGGCAGGGCAGGGGAATGCCAGCCCTGCAGGCTGTGCTATCAGCCACTAGCCTGGCAGCCAAGTGGGGTCACGCCTGTTTTGCAGCTGGGAGAAACTCCTGCTTTCCTGAGCCCTATTTGCTTGTTAACTGCATGGGGAGCCACTTTCTTAATCATTTGCAGGGGGAGCCTGCTGGCAGCTTCCTTCCTCTCGCCCCCTTCCCCCTTCCCAGTTGTAAGCAAGTCAGAGCCTCTTACCTGCCTCTCTCAGTGTCCGGGTTAAAGGACATCTGCTCCCCCCCCCCCCCCCCCGCTCTCTTGCTACAGTATCATGTCCTAAAAATCAGAGTTAACTGGGACTGGTGGACACCCCCTTCACCTCCCTCAGCCCTCCCTCACTTCCCTCCTGGTGCAGCCCTGCTCCATTTTGGTGGTTGTGCTGGGTGCACTGGGAGCAGTGAGCGTGTTAACAATCACTTGACAGGGCTCCCCCCGGGGCAGCTGCCCAGCCATGGGACCAGGTGGGCACAGGAGGCAAGTGGTTTCTTAGGAGAAAAGTATGTAGGGGGGTTGGGAGGATCCTTCAAGTGCTAAGGGTAAAAAAGTGAGGCTGCCCGTGTGTCAAGCAAAATCAGCTGCTTTTAGCCCACAGCGAGCAGTAGCCCCCACCAAAACCAGCTGTGTGATTTCTTTTGTACAAATAATTACAAAGCTGCAACCAGTAAATAAAGAATGAAACTTACCGAAGTGCAATGAGCTCCTAGAGGAAGGTGGGAGCACTCCACCCGCAGTCCTGGCCTGACCATGGTTCCTCGCACTGGGCCAGGCACCCCAGTCTTTGTTGGCAGAGAAATGCCAATGCCTGTTACTAATTTAGCCCTTCCCCAGGGCTGATGGTGAAAGGCTTGAGCTCACAGCTGCTCCCTTTCACCTTTACCCACCCACCTTCATTTGTGAAACTCTGTAGAAATTTAAGTACATTCAGTTTGCCCAATGTACTTGAAATTGGCTGATGGACTTAAGTGCCCTCAAGGAGCCCAAATGATACAGAACCACGAACCTCTCACCTCCTGCAGAACCCAGCTAAACCTGCCAGAGCCCCTTTGCACAGGGAGCTTGTGCCAGAGGAGCGAGCGAGCGAGCGAGAACCCTGTGCCCGGGGGCAGAGGGGAACATGGTGCCTCATCCCAGGAAATATGAGAAAGTCTTTTCCCCAAGCAGTGCCCAGAGCAGGCCTGCCCAGTTCTCTGCTTTCTTACTATTATTTGTTTGAATAATAGTTCAATAGTTCTTTGTCGGAAGAGGTATTCCCCTGGACATACATTTTTTGCACCCGTTGGGAAAAATGGTCTGATGTTCTGCCTCTACCTTGAATGTAATCCTGAATCTTTCTGCTGTAACCACTACTTGTTTGTAAGGTGTATTTGACAAGCGCGCACTCTCCCTTCCACTATGCAGCAAACGGCGAGGGGTGATCACAGCACCGTCTAAAACGGATGGTGTTGGGGCATCGGATCCAGAGCGAGTATTCAACTGGAAAAGGATAAAAGTGACAAGTTAACGGGGGAGAGAATGGATCTTTAAATTGAATTATTTTTTCAGTTACAAATATTTGAAAAAAAAAAATCCATTTTATTAAAAAAATGCCAAACAGCCACGTGCTCAAAAACTTCTCTGCTCTGCTGGGGGAGGGCATGGGGCCATTCTGCCTTTTCCAGCTAAGGGTGGGTCTTTCTCAAATCTGAAAAAAAAAGCTTGAGTGGTGGTACCTTATTCCTTCTTAGCTGTGGGGAGATTCCCTCTGTGTGTGGAAATTACCTACCCTGCAACCAGAAGTAGGTTTTACGGTAGGAGAAGCCCAGGCAGCTTTTACCACCTCCCCCAGCCCAGTAGGCTGGTCTGGACCCCAGCTCTTACGGTGGTGAGGTGACACTGCAGCCTTCCTCAGCCAGATGCCAAACTGGAATTATTTTGACTGAAAAACACTCATTTTCACACCAGTAAGTATGCTGCAGATTCCACCCTCCCATGAGCTTGGGCTTCTGAACACGGGTCTCCCAGGGCCTGTCCCTTGTTACTGTCCTACTTTGCAGAAAAGACTCCACCTGCTTTTCCTGGAGAAGCTTGTTAAGGTGAAGACAACACTGTTGTCCACCAAACAGCCCTGTTTTCTGCCAGCCCCTCTCCCTTTGCTTGGGGCCCTCCCCTTGCAGGACCCCTAAATCCCTTCATTTTGGGTAGTTCCTGCTTGTCAGGGCTGCCACTGCTCGTTGCACAACTTCTCCTGCCCTGGCCACTGCCTGGTCTGAGGCAAGGTCAGTGTGAGAAGCCCCCCACGGTGCCAGCCCAGGTTGAGCAGAGGCCTGAGCCTGGCACGCAGGAGCCAGCGCAGAAACGGGGTTAATAATTACCAATTAGCAGAAATGAAGAATTAAATCTAGTCCCAGCCCTGTCAAAAAAACAAAGCCAAAGCCTAGCACTCTCCGAAGATGCAGTTTATTTACAAACCCACCGAATAAAGGAAAGTAAGAATCTAGTGTCATTTCATGAGTAGTTTGTGCTCACAGACAAGCGCTTTCAGTAGAAAGTCACAGACTCCATATCCAGAGCCACCACCACAAAGCAGCAATTCTCCACTCCTGACCTGCGTCCCCGCTGCCTCCGCAGGGCGAGGAGGACGAGTTAAATCTCCCTGAGCCAGCTCCAACCTGAACCCCATCCTGAGCTACAACGGTGCCAAAATATACACATTAATTTACAGCTTTTTGGTTAACAGTAAAAATCATCTCGAGACTAAAATGACAGCATGAAACACTCTTGTTTAGGGGAGAGGCCGGTTGTGTCTGCTCCCAGAGGAGACAAGGCCCATCCCCTAAGGCCGTTACAGTGGTAACAGCCCGGTGCAGTCGGGCACCTCTTGTCAACACCCCACACACCAGTGCCAGGGAGGTGGGATGAGGCTGATGCCGGTTCCCTGGCTCAGCCCTGACTCCAGGTCAGAGGAACTTGTCCAAGCGGTTCGGGGTTTGCCATCCCTCTCCCCGCCAGAGGTGAGCCCTCGGCTGGCCTGGGGGGAGGATGTCTTACCCCTGTTCCCCTACAGCACCAGTCCCTCACCAGCCCCACTCCACTCGCACCTGCAGTGCCATCAGCTCTCACGGACCAAAGCCAACGCGGCAAGGGCTGCCTCTTCCCTGCAGCCATAGCAGCAGACACGCTCACACACCCAGGCAGCTGCTGGCCCAAGGGGCAGCGGGCCAGGCTGCTCCCCCCCGGCACCGGGGGGGAGGCAGGGCTGAGGCAAGCAGAAGATGGGAGTGGCAGAGCTGGGGAAGGCTGGGAGGGGGCACTTGTTTTTTGTGGCCAGAGCACAGTTGTCCCTTTGCAGCATCACCCTCGGCCATCACCTCCCTCGGGTCTGCAGCCTCTCTCACTGCTGCCCTCTGTCCCAAGTGGCCCGGCAGCCCCTCGAGGGGGATTTTGTCACAGATACAAGTGGGTGGGGTGGGGGAGGGCAGGGGTGAGACATGACAGGGGTGGGGGAGAGGAGTGTGCGCCATTGAGAAGGTTCCCCAAGATGGGGTGGGGCGGGGGTCACCCATCTATGTCCCAGCTGAAGAGATGGTGCTTCACGAGCATGTCCTGCACCCCTTCCTTCAGTGGCTTCTTCTCCTTCTCCTGCAGGATGACACAGAGACCTGGGTCAGTGCACCGCACCCAGAAAAGGGAAGGTTGTGTCTGAGGGCAGAGCCCGAGCCTGCCGAGGTCTCCAGCCTTCACCGCTTCCCACCTCCGCGCAGCTGAACAAGGGAGAGGCCCTGCGGTTTGGACAGCACTGGGGAAGGGAGGGGCCCCCCACTTCCCTCTGCCCCAGCTGGGCAGGGGCAGGCAGCACCCTCTGCCAGCACTGCCACACGGCTCCCGGCACAGCCTGCCCGGGCAGGGAAAGCGGCCCTGTCCACAGCCTCTGGAGCCGGCTCACAAGGAGGCAGGGGACGGGCCGGAGCACAAAGCTGGGAGAGGAGGGCTGTAAGCGAAGCCCGCGGCTGAGAGAGAGGAGAGATGTCCCCTACTCACCTCCCTCTTTATTGGCAGCTCCCAGTCCTGAGAGAGGCTGAAGGCAAATTTGCAGAGGACCCTGCAACAGAAGAGAGCGACGGTAACACACAGGCCACACACCCACCCAGATCACACCCCCAGCCTGTGCCCACAACTGCTGTCACCAGGCACACCATTGCACCAGCTCCTCCGCTTGCCCCAGCACGCCACTAAGCTTACAAGGATGGAAATCCTTGTTTGCGGGTGTAGAAAGGGCAGCACCAGCCACTCATCCTCTGTTTCCCCCTCCTCTTTGGGCTTCACATCCTGCCAGGCTCAGGCTGGAAAGAGAAGCTTTGGAGATGTGACTCAAGTGCAACCCCTACAGAGCCTGACACAGCAGTGCAGGGAGGCACGGGCAGCCCCGGGCTCTGCTAAACCACAGACAGACGTGGCTAAGGACTGTACAGGGGGGTTGTGGGTTCCTCTCCAGAAAGCAGAGTCCTGCCAGAATTTGTGCACCGCCCTCTCTCTCCCTGGAGTAAGAGAACTGTCCTGACCCCCACGCACAAGTGCCACATGGGGATGGCAAGCTGAGCTCCGTTGCTGGACCCAGCTCTAAACAGGGGCTGCAGGCACAGCCTCAACCTTCTCCCTAGGACCGGGATGCAGAGCTCAGATCTCCCAGCAACAAGCTCATCAGTCCTTCAGGCTCAGGGTAAACTCCTGCATGGGGGTCTCCTCCAGCTCCTGCAGCAGTGAGGCAGCCGAGGCCCTCCGCAGGAAGCTGGCTGGGAGAAATATGGCATAAGCCGCTGCTTCTGCTCCCCACAAACCCGGGCCCAGCCATGAACCAGTCCCACTTGGTCCTTCGGCTGTGCTGAACGAGCACTGCCCCCGTGCTGCAAGAAAGCAGCCACGGGACAGCGCAGCACAGAGGTCGAGGAGGCTCCCTTTGTCCCATTGAGCAGCAGCGCAAGGAGAACAGGACACCCCAAGGTGTGTACACACAGGTCTGCTCCCCGCTACAGAAGCTCCCACTGGGGCCAGAGGCAGTCAGGTGGTGGACAGGACAGCAGCTGGAGTGGTGGTGGTGGGCGGTTTGCTCTGTGGCTCCCTGGGACTGGATGTGGCTTTGCAGAGTGCAGGAGGGCCAGGAGCATGCAGTGTCAATGTGGGCCCTGGGATTCAAGCGATGTGCTTTGTGTGAGCTCAGCCATGTTCAGCCCCTAACACCACTCAACCAGGAATCAGCCGGTGAGGGACTCCTTCCTGGCACGCAACAGCCAGACTGTGTCCCTAGCACATTCCCTCTTCCCTGCTTGGACTTAGGGTGGCTGGCAGAGGACCTGGAGAGCAGAGGGGTGGAAAAGGCAGTCTCTCTCCATCAGAGTAGGTGCAGGGGCACCGCAGAGGGTTGCTGGCAGGCAGAGGCTGTCTGCTTGTCACGACAGCTCCACAGGAGCCAAGCTCTGCTCTTGATCAGGCAGGCACAGTGCATCGCATTAAACTGTCTAGACAGTTGCTGCTGCCTCAGCACACAGAAGGAAATCTCTGCAGCAGGGATGTCTGGGCAGCCTACGCTGCTACTCACTGGAGAGGGTCCAAAGCCAGCCACAGTGAGGGCCACCTCCTGCAGGGGAGAAGGAAATCCACCCCAGACCCTGGCAAGGCCCATGGGGATGGACTCACCTCAGCTCGCATTTGATCTGCACCCAGCCAGGACTGCGCAGGAACGACCAAGGATGGAACCACTTCTCCACGGTCTGCAGGCTTGAGCACAGCACCTCTAGCCACAAATGCAGCACCTGCTCACTGCAGCAATGGGATGGAGCCACATTACTTGGCTGCAGCCGGGGAAAGAAGACCCCCATCCCTTTGTCTATTCTCAGCCCAAGCGTTGACCCCAGCCTACAGTCCTGTGCCCCCAGCAGGAACAGGATAAGCCAGTAAACTCATGTGAACCACTCCATGCAATGAAAGCTACTTCATCCATCCAGGAGACAGGCCAGCATGATGAACAAGAAAGGAACAGACCCCACTCAGTGGCTGCAGTGCGTGGGAGAAAAAGACCCTGTGGCCCAACTGCTGCCCTTGAGCCCGCTCTGCCCCCACCCAAGCTCCTCGCACTCCCCACCCTGCCTGGGGGTATCAGGACCGGACGACTCACTTGAGTCCAACGCAGATGAGGGAACGAAGCTTCACGTCCATCTGCGCATGTGCAGCATCGTGCGTCATGTTCACAGCCTGAACCGCCTGTGGGGTGGGCAGATGTGGTTACTGCCTTAATGGGCAGCCATTTGAACAACACAGCCAAATGCTGCCCTCCCCAGAACTCCCCACCCTCACCCAGTGCCACCTGCTAGCATCAAAGGGACCAAGCCTTCCTGATGGCTTCTGCCTTCCCCAGGCACCGGGTGTCTCTACTGCTTCCCATCACGGAAGGTCTGGGAGACTCTGGAGCATCTCCCTAGAGAAGGGCATCACCCTCCAGTAGCCTCCATGGGAGACTTCCCCACATTAGGAGCTGGGCTGGGGGCAGCACTCACCCGATAAAGCAGCTCCTCTGGAGTGAGGACTTTGCCGTCTTCATCAAGCCTGCAAAGATCAGAGCAGAGAGCTAGCTACCTCCAGAACCACCCTGGGCACAAGCAGGTCTCTCTCCTTCCATGCCCCAACAGCGTTCTTGCTATTGCTGAGCCCACAGGTGATCCCTCAGCCATGAGACAGCAAGATACAGATCCAGAAGCAAACCCAGGAGCGCAAGGAAGGGAGAAGAGCTGCTGCCAGCCCCAAATGAGCATGGGCACAGCAGCCTGCTGACACCACACCCACAGGAGGATGGGGCAGATCATGACCCTTCCCAATGTGGAGAGCAGCAGCAGTTTGAAGAGCACGTGGGAGTGAGGGACAGACCCACCCGCTTGATGTGAATAAAGTGGCCTTACCTATAAGTCTTGCAGAGCACAAGGCGAGAATACACAGAGTCAAAGTCCCGTTCCACTTCCCGGCTTGCAGCCTAGCAAGGTAGAGGGACAGTCAGTACACTCTGCCCTACAGCCCCCTCACCCCAGCCCTCTGGCAACACTGCCCCACCAAGGGAACTGAGACATCTCACCTCTTCAATGAACAGCCAGGGATGGCAGGGCCCCCCCAGCAGAGATGGCTTCTTCAATCCATGTTCAAATATGGACTTCAAGGCTGGACACAGCGTCCCTCGCACCAAGTCCGTCACCCCTTCTGTGACTGAGTCATCTCCAGCGATGGAGTACTGAGGAACATGAAGAGCCAGCTCTCAGCATACTGGCAAGGGGGCAGAGTATGGAGGTGGTCTGCTCACCTACAGCTTCTTTGTGCACACCTCTTCCACTCCCAGGTGCCCACCAGCCTTCGCTCTTCTCTTAACCCCTTACGGTCTTGCTGACTCTTGCATAAGGCATCATGTTCAGTGCTACTCCCCTGTGATTTGCTGGCACACCAGGATCTTTGTGCCCAGGTGCTGCCCAGGAGACCACACAGATGCCCCCAGCACCATCCTGGCAGCGTCTGGCATGTAGGAACCGCTGCGCTTTGGTGTGATGCTGACTGAGCCAAGGTAAGGAGAAGGACTTGCACTGAGGGTCTCTGGGACTCTGCAAGCTGCTAAAAGTCAAGGCAAATGGGGGCAGATGGGAACTCCCAGGTCAGCTGGTACTCCACTCTGAGGTACCACCCTGACACGCTGTTAGCAAGAAGGATATTCCAAAATTAGTATGAGTGGGATCCTCTCTATTTCCACAGCTGGGAGGAGAACTCCTTGGCAGTACTGGGTGTGTTCATACACAGAAAGGTGATCTGCATCTAAGGAACCAGCCCTGAGAAGCAGGTGAGGAAGCAAGTGAGATATCAATAGTAACATCTCTTGTGGGGCTTCTTTGGCGGTTTCAGGTTAGCCTTTGAGCCCTTCCCCACTTTCCAAATGATGAGGGGGAGAGGGAGAACAGGGCCTCTTCCACTTCCCCTGAAAATTGCCTAGGCCAACAGCTGATGATGTTTGTCTCCTATTTGTCAACGCAGCCTTGGGGCCACATTGAGGTACCGCTCTAGATAGGTGGCATCTCACCACTGCTGGTTGCGATAGGAACTGAGACACAGTGCCCCCTCAGACACAGCTGCTTGGGGAGAATCCACTGTGGTGACCACATGAGCAGAATCCACAGGCGTAGCCTCAAAGGAGGAAGAGAGCAGTGGGGAGCAGGCAGAAACACTGCCCATGGGACCCTGCTGTGTACCTGCCTGGTGCTTTCTCAAAGCTCATCTCTAGGGCCTTTGCAAGCCCAGGCATCACACTCAGCTACCCCCTGCACCCCTCTAGGGTCCTCATTCTCCCCTTGGTCAGCAGCAGGATGTTGAGCAAACAGGTTTAGGAAGATAAGCTGCCTGATCACATCACTAAGTGCTCAACAAGGGAAATCCATGGCTCTCTTCAACTATGTTTTTTCAGTTATGACATGACTCTTGTTGCTGTGGGTTTTTTTAATTACCTCTTTACTCCGTTCATCCAAGATCTCCACAAATTTTGCAGGAAACCAACCTACAAAGAGTAGACAAAGAGGTGAGCCTGACATAGGCTCTGAGAAACTCCTGCACAGACAAAACCAGAGCTCAGTGGAAGCTGAGAACAAATGAGAGTTCATAGGGTCCACCCCGAAGAAGGAAGCGAGCAGCCTCAAAAATCACAAGAATTAAGGCAACTGCAAGAGGAAAGCCAATTACAGGATGCTGCCCAGAAGCAGCAGAGACAACATGCACCCAACCACCCTGTGCCAGGAGGATGGAGCCTAAAGTTGCTGTTTGCAAGACGTAACCAGGCAGCTGCACCACTACTCTCAGGCCCTGCTTTAACATTCCCCTTATCCCTGGGAGATGCTATGGGTAACTGGCAGAGCCTCTGCTGCAAACGTGCCAGAGCAGTTGCTGTGGATGAATGGATGCTCCACACCTGGCCCCACTCACAGAATCACAGAACTGTAGGGGTTGAAAGGGACCTTCAGAGATCATCTAGTCCAACCTCCTTGCCAAAGCAAGTTCACCCAGAGCAGGCTGGACAGGATCGCATCCAGGCGGGTTTTTAACATCTCCAGAGAAGGAGACTCCACAACCTCTCTGGGCAGCTGGTTCTAGTGCTCTCTTACCCTCAAAGTAAAGAAATTTTTCTTCATGTTGAGATGGAATTTCCTGTGTTCCAGTTTATGCCTGTTGCCCCTTGTCCTGTCACCTGGCACCACTGAGAAGAGTTTGACTCCATCCTCTTGACACCCACCCTTTAGATATTTATAAGCATTGATAAGATCCCCTCTCAGTCTTTTCCTCTCCAGGCTAAACAGACCCAGGTCTCTCAGCCTTTCCTCATAAGAGAGATGCTCCAGCCCCCTGATCATCTTTGTAGCCCTCTCCCCAGTGCAACCCATCCTGCTTCTCACCTCTCAGTCCATTCAGCTCTCCCACCCAACAGTGCTCGTCCTTCTGGGAAATGATCTGAAAAACAGGGAGTAGAAAACACTGGCTGAAGAGAGCGCAGTGCCTGGAGGGCTACAGCTGCTTGGCTGTGTGTGCACAATGAGGAACTACCTTCTTCTCAACTGTTTTGCCAATATTCTCTTCTCACGTGGCCCAGGGCCTTCAAGGGCAGAAAAAGCTACTGCAAACACAATGCTATCCATGTTTTCCCCGATTTCAGATGGGACACCCACAGCTAAAACACAAATGGATGCTTTTTCAGGCTTACCACAGTTCAGTACTCAGCGTTAAACCAGGACCCAGGTGGGACCAAATCAAGGCTGGACCAATCCAGGCTGTACGGCAGCCAGGAAAGGGACTTTGTGGTTGCACTGAGAATGACCCACAAGACAACACTCACAGGAACATACTGCCTCATCCCCAGAGAGCCCCCAGAAACACCATCTGCCTCCCTTGGACTCCTAACTGGGCTTAGAGCTGATCTCCTCCCTTCTTTCCCTGCAGAAGGGGCAGTGCAGCATCCCAAACAAGTTGGGTCTGCGTGGTCCTGCCCTGATCCCTGTCTCATAGCCTGACGCACCGTAATGATGTCATTCTTGCGGAAGCCCAGCTCATCATCATCGTGGCGCTCAAAGTCCAGCAGTGCCTTGGCTCGTCGTCGTCGGTTGCGGGAACAGGCCACATAGTTCTCATGGTCCCGCTGGTGGCTCTCCATGCTGTAGTCTGGAGTCAGATCCTAGCATGCATGTGAATGAAGAGCAGCGAGGAATGAAAAGCAACGGATGACTCCCAGCTGATCTGCCAAAGCTTGTATGCCCCTGTTCCCAAAGCTTTTCCTTCTCCTTCCCAAACCTTTTCCTTCTCCTAGCAGGCAGACCATGTCTCAGCACAGCCCTCCTCCACTAGGGATGGGTTGAGCAACCCTCACCTGCCACCCATTACACCTGTCATGTTCTTACTTGAACCTATGCTCCAGGAGCATTTGAACAGCCCTGTCCTGTGGTGGACACTCAACACTCATGCTTGGAGCACACAGCAGTGCAGATCCAGCTGTTCCCACTCACAATGCTGCAGTTCTTGGGATCCACACACTGGAAGTGCCGTGCCACCTGGAGAATGGCCTCACGCAGGTCAGCCACCAGCTCTGTCTGCTTGATGTTCTTGGCTTTCAGTGCCTCCAGATCATCATCCCCTGGGGGAGCCCACACAGCCAGAGGGAAGGCGAGGAAAGGAAAACAAGTATGAGGTATTTATTTTTTGTTAACATTAGAAATCATTGATTCTACAGAAATAAAAAAGGGCCTGACATTAGAAAGGTCTACACTAAGGCGGGTATTACTGCAAAGCTATTCAATAATGTAAATAACCAATACCAATCTGACTGACTCAAATTTTAAGGAGCTGGTATTTCAAATCACATATGGAACTGGAAGATGTCATTTTTGATCTGTCTGGACAACTCAGTACACCAAGGTACTGCATACTACTTTAGAGAAGTGTCTACACAGTATATAGACAGCTGAATGGTGGGACACAAAACTAGGGAACTTTCAACAACTCTCTTCAACTGAAATTCTCCTGAAACTGAAACAGCTTTTGGTTGAACTACTTCTGATTTTTGCATACCTCACAGGCTGAGAGCATATTCTTCACTGAGTCTTGAAAAACATTTGAAAAACCAAGACAGCCCACTTTCCTGTGTCAGTCTAGAAGTCAGAGCCACAAAACAAAACCTACCATCTACTTAAGACCTCGATCTCCCTAAGAGCCAGATTTCAAATGTTTTGGGTGTATAGAAATGGTCATAAGTACAAAGTACAAGTTACCAAAGCATCTTTCAACTGTCACTAATTCCCCCAGGAGTTTTGACATCCTATTTCAATTTATGCAGAAAGATACTTAACGGGACGGATTCTTTAAGCAGTTAACGTATCTGAATGCCTTAAAAATTGGGTATATGATGTTTGGGAACAATGAACCATTTTCTGCTTTTTCTGAAAAAATTCAGTTTGTTTTAAATTCAAAGTGTATTTTCATACATCTGTTTTTGCTTTCTCTATAATATATTGAAGATGTGGCAGCTTGATTAACAAAATCAACACTTAAAACAACGTATTTTTCACTGAACTCTGATTTTTATACAAACACAGCTTTTAAGCAAGACCCAAGTAAAACATTGACTAGCAAATCAGTACTCTTCTAACAGCGTTATAGAAACCAATATGAATAAAGCGTGGCCCGTGATATACAGCTGCTGCAACAGCTATGTACACATGAAGCTTCTGCTTATTGAAAAGTGATTAACAGTATCATTTAATCACAAGTGATCCTAATTAAAAAGACTAAAACTTTAAGAACATAAATAGAAGCACAAAATTAGATTTAAAACTACATTTATAATTGTTTTCTATCTGCTAAATTAAATTATTAGAGAATCAGACACACAGAGCTTAAGAGAAAAGTGAACTTTGCTTCTGGACTAGAAAAACTGTAGGGCATACTTACTCCCAGTCCAAGCAAGCACTGAAAATTAACAAAACCTCCTCCTCAGTGGCCGGGGGTAGAAAATAGAGCATGTAAGAAGTCTCACTACATATTCAGAGATGCAAAGATTGTAAATAGATAGGTGATCACGCAGACGGCGGGGATTCCCAGAAAATTCATGTTGCTAAAACAGAATGTTGACTAAATAAGAAACTGCTCAACCACAGCCACACTAGCTCCGTGGGCTGCCCTCATTTACGTAGGCTGCTGATTCTTTCTGTCGTCATTCAGTCCCTTCTGGCCGAAATACCGTGCTCCTCCCTCTGTACTTAGATCCACCCTACCTAAACACAAGCAGAAGATACGGGAAGCAAGTTCCACACCCTCCCACCTTAGTATACACATGATACAGAGGAAATCAACTGGGGTTTCCACCAGATTCATCTCACTGTACCCAACATGCCTGCACGTACATTTCCACAACAGGAAACCAGTGCAGGATGAGCCACGTGTGAGGATGCTCTATTCTGAGCCTGCAAAGACTGACCAGCTGTGCAGTTGTGCAGAGAAGGACCAGCTCTCCTGCGTCCTTGTTGCAATGCCCATCCAACAGGAACAGGGCAATGCGCACATCTTGTTCTCTGCCAAACCACTTTTCGCTGTTTCTTCTTTCTATTCCTTCATTAGAAATTCGGTCCAATTCCTTGAATCTCAGCTAAAGAAAGCCCTAGCTGACCTGATCTAGCACAAGCAAGAGTATGGCTTTGAGCAGGAGAGGTTGGAGTACAGACATCTAGAGATCTCTTCCAAATGGTGCTCCTGTGATTCTACGACTCCTGTCCAAGTCACTGCTAAATCTGCATTCACCCTAAGGGAGAAGAATTAAGTTCTGGGTAAGTTCTTACTCCCAGCCAGACAAGGGCTGTGTATATAAGGTGAATTTATCACATCCAAGCTTTCCTTCCCCTCCCTTGGGCTGAAGTTTTCCATTCTGGTCATCTGCTGCAGGATGGTAACTTCTCTATTTTAACCAATGGTTTAATTACTAAGAATATTAGGTAAAAAAACATGACAGTCACTGTACAGAAACCCCACTAAAATGAGAAAACACTATCAATCATCTCAGTTCTACCATTCATACATTTTGAAACTTGAACTTATAATTTATCTTTGTGCGTGGGTATAACTTGCTACCACTTTTATTAAGCTACTCAAACTTGGTCAAGGAGACTGCCTGAGACACAAGAAAGATGCATTTGGCAGCTAAGCAACCTGCAGGCTCACTGTGCACTGACTGGATGACAACACTACACACAAAGAGGTCTGAGTTTAGCTTGCACAAGCAACTTTCCTGCATTTCTTCACTTCTGCATGTTTGACTTTACAGCTTCATTGGTCTTCGACCATAACTTTCATATGTATGTGCTTGTAGCAAGACTGTGACAAGCCTCCCAGAGAACATCAGAAAAGCTCTTCTCTGAAAAGACCATTAAAACCCAGTTTTAGATTTATTCAGCCCATTTCAACCACAGTAGGAACACAACTTGAACCCTGTAAATTCAGTATGTTGTCTTCCTCCGGAAAAACAATTTCTGTGGTGAAATGTCGCAATTTCAAGAAAGCTAACCAGTTGCAAGGAAAGTGATGACAGTGAGGCTTACAATAGAAAGGGCTATTATGGAGTCACAGAAACAATTTACTGTTAAACCCATGCAAAATCTATTCTGGCCCTGTGTTTTCTGAACATCTGCCGGCTCAGCTCACAAGCAAAGACAATTAAGACTCAAAAGTGTTCACAACGTCGAATTCTCAGAGTAAGTAAGGGGGAGCATCAGTCATGTTTGTATTTATAAATTTTGATGAGTGACACATTGGAGCATCCAGCCCTGTCTCGGATCTTCAGATGATGTTCCTGAACTGAGCAGAGTAAGATCAGGAGAGTACAACATCCAGCTTGTTGATATCAGAAAATCTGTTTGACTGTTGGTCAGAGCAAGAAGGACATTACAGCTAGGCTGAGCTACAGCCCACTGTTTGTCACCACTTAAGGTCTAACCATCTAACCCTAAAATTCACTTTCTGAGCTCAGACCAAAGCAAGCAAGTAGAAAACCGCACTTCTTCCCTTCTCATCCTTCAGTTCTGGCTCCCTTCTCTTCCCCTGTCCCAGTGGTTCCCTGCTTTGCTCACTCCTCTCCCTCCCAGGCTGCTATACCCATCAGCACCACGTGAAAGGCACAGGATTGTCCTTACCAAAAAGCAGTGAGGTAATGCCAGATTTCCTGCGCTGAGTCCTGCGCCGCACAATCTGTGGGAGAGGGAAAAGAAAGAACGAAGTGCACGCATTAGGACAGTTCTCAGCAATAAAATAAAGCAATCCTCCACACAGATCAGCTCTGGGCAAGGGGTCCTGACAGCGACCACTGGAGGGGGCAGGCAAGTGAGCTGGCGATTTTCGGCAGGAGTTGTTCTGGTTCTAACACAATGAATCAGCTCTACTGCTTGATATGCTCCATGCGCAATGGGTTATTTATAGCTCAATTATTACGAAAGCATAATTGGAGTTCAAGAATCAACCATGACTCGAGTGAATAATTTTAGTTCTAATTCTACTTGTTGCCAAAAGCAGTTCTGCACGTAATTATATATAAATTTCTAAGTGGATGCCTATTACATTTTAGAATTGCAGGAGCATCTTATGATTAGCACACAGATGAGCATCAAGAACATATCTTCCACGCAGGCTTGACAAACAGGAGCTACTACATCTGCGACTGCAGACTGTAGTCCAAGATTAAACACAGGTGCATTTTTTTATTCAGCTTCTCAAAGGCTGCCGCTGTTTCCTAATTCTACATTCCAGAGTTATTTTTGTGCATCAGTTTCTTACTAATGGATTAACTCCAGTTCCTATTCTGCACGCTGCAAGCAAATTCTGCCAAAAGCATATGCTGTTTCTTTTAGTTTCCATTAATAAAATGCATCATAAGTCTCATTAATGATAATTACAATCAATGTCAATATCCCTTTCACCTGGGATTTATCAACTAGGACAGATCTGGCAGCATTTCATTAGTACAGACCCTCCTCCTCACTTCCCAATACCTTTTCTCCACTGTATGACACAGTCATCCTGGAGCCAAGATCCTCTCAGACAGGAGAACCTCTTGCTCACAAACAGCATTTGGTAGGAAACACAGAAAGGAATGGCAAAAAACGGAGCAGCAGAGGCAGATGGGACTCTGTGCACTCACTTTGGATAAATTGTTGACAGTGGTGCTGGAGTTGAGCAGCTGCCCTTGGTCAGCAATGAGGTAGGCCAAGTGTTTGCGACGCTGGGTCTCCACCGCCACATCTGTCAGCGAGCCAGCCACGCGCATGGCCTCCCGCAGCAGCACATCTGCATCCTCAATCTGGCTTGGGATGTCCGAGAGCGTGTTGAAGATTGAGGCAGAGTTCTCAGACTGGATTAGCTCATCCTCCTGCAATGATGCACTCATTTTGCCACACAGAACAGAGAGCATGACAGCCACGTTCTTCGGGCTGCTAGATGTAATTTTACATTCAGTGTACAGCTTGGGCCAGAAACAGTGCAGATACAACTAGATAATTCCATAAAAATTTCAGTAGAAAGAGTTCAAGCTACCTATGAGAGGGGAACAGCATCTTTTACTATTCGACTGCAGTGAGATCTGCCCCCAAAATTCTAGTCGGCATGTTTCTGATTCACAGCATCCATCATTGAAATGAAGTCAAATCAGCAAGGAAGACAAAACAGAAGCTATTCTGCACCCACTGCCAAGACTGGGCATGGCAGGGATCTTGTTGGGGACAAGAAAATTGAAGCTGCTCAGTCCCACACATTACAGAGCACCTACCATGTAAACTGCTCCACCTTCCCCTTACTCCCAAGCAGGCTCACCCTTGCCCTTCACGCAGCAAGCTGAACCACAAAATTATTTTTCACATAAAAAGGAAAAGATCAGGCAGTTAAATGTAAGCCAGCCAAATCAAAAGTAGTCAGGACAACGTTAATCTCTGGGAGCATTCAACAGTGCCATCAAAAGCTCCCCAGATGACCCCGGCGTTGGCTTTATGTCTCTGCTCAGAGGTGGTGCAAAATCAAGTATCTTGGTTGAGGTAAGATGGAACCTCAGGTTGGGATCTAGACTGAATCGAGGCGGGGCAGCTGATGGGGTTTAATTACAAGGGAACAAATGAGGTTGGCAAAGGAAACAGCAAACCCTGAATACTGTAAAGTGCCTTGGAAGTTCTTCACGGCCCCCAGCTCTGAGGAAGGCAGGAAGTCATCTTCCAGAGCACATTCCCAAACCACACACAGGAAGTGGATACGAAACCTTCTTGCCCCTAAAACTTAGAATTAAACACTGAAGTACTATAAAGGACAAAGAGAAGGTGGGAATTACCTTCATACTGAGCATGCCCAAAGTGAGCTGGAACAGCACCAGAGAGCCCTGGTAGAAGAAGAGGTCCCAAATACGTAGCAGCAGCTTGATGTGGACAACACTAGCAAAAGAGGTGAGGAACCAGTGCAAGGTGATTAAGGAGAGCTCTGTAAATAAAGATACAGAAAAGAAATATGACAAGGGAAGTCTGCCAACTAGCGAAGATGGACTCTCCTAAGTGCTCTCCTCCCAGCTAAAAGATGACCATGCAATTCCCTCCATGGCCAGGAGGTTTGCTCCTAGCCCTGCTGGTTTCCCTTTGCAAAACAAGAACAATAATTTTTGTCTGTGTGTCACCCTGGCAAGAAAAGCTATGGTTTTTAGGGCACACTCTTACCGATGTCGTGCTCCTGGAGCAGCTTGTCCAAGCGGGGCAAGTACTGCACGATGAGCTGTCGCAGGACACGCTGATCAGTCTGCACGCCCATCAGGGTGGTGCTGAAGTAGGAAGCAGGAACCAGTTCCTCGATGATAGCACACATCATCCAGAAGGCATCTTCCTCCTCCAAGAAGAGCAGCAGAGAGGCAGCTACCTAGGATTTTGAAGGAAGAAGAACTGCATATCGAAGAGGAGCAGAACTCTTTCCCCACTTCCTCAAACGGAGAGATGGACCAGTATCTAGGTGACCAACATCTTCCTTCCTCTGCAGCAGCTCTTTTGCAGTCTCCCACTGAAGTGATTCCTCCTCAGTGTAATGCCTGTCCCTCCCCAACAGATAAACTGACTTCTTCCACACCTCTGGACACGTGGTGTCCTCTGCTCTTCCTTCCCTAGGAAAACCATTCCATGTAGAAGGGATTTCCCTTCTGCTCATCTGGCAGCCGTAATGTCTGGCAGCACTGCCTCAAATCTTTTGCCCCAGCATACCCACCACAGACAAAATGATCCCTATCATGAAGACACTCTGAAAGAAGGTTACCATGCCAGTGCCTTGGCAATATCCAATCTCTGGGTAGAGCCAGGCAAGTCCCCGTAGTATCCTGCGTAGCCGTGGCACCCCGATACTGTTCATGTTGGAGAAGCAGGCATTGCTGGGCATTGTGCGGAGCAAGTCCTTTTCAATCTGCGAGACAGCCATAAGCAAGGACAGGGTCAGCTAAGCAGCATCTGAACAACTGCCTTCTGCTCTCTGCACTTCCCCATGGCCTCCTCTTGCCTCAGGGAACTCTGCTTCCCCACACTCACGCGTAGGTCCTTAGGCACCAAGATGGCCCTGTCCAAGCACCTCGGGTCAGTTTAACAGTCTTCACTGACGTGTCAGAAAATGCCAGTGCTGATGGTGACTTGGTGTTTCCCAAGAAATACTCGGCTAAACTCAGCCCCTAGCTTCACCATTGAGAATAGCAGGCATACTGGTTGGGAATTTCATCTGCCCGGATTTCAAGTAAGGCTTCCCAACAAACCTACCCCAGAAAGAAACCAAGCCCCTGGCCACATCTGTGACAGGGGACTTGGAGGTGAACAGCCCACAGATTTCCCTTGGACAGTGTTGTTCCTCCTTCCAACCATTTTGAACCTAGCTTCTTAGTGAGAAGTGAAAATATGTAGCGCTCCATTTCTTTTGCCATAGCCTTTGCCTCCTCCCACAAAAGGAGAGGTCAGAGGAAGAGGGAAAACACCCTGTAACAGTCTTGCTGGTGTTCAGAGACTTTGTATTTGAGTGGAAGCTGCCACTACCTCAACAGAGATGCATCTGTCAGCCATTCACCCTTCACTTCCCTCAGTGAGTATCAGGATGTTTGCCAAGATGTAACGGCAGCACTGTCTTCTAGCCTGCAAGTAGCATGGGTCCAATCCCTTCCCTGCTGTCCTAGGAAGGAGAGGAGCTGCACAGTTGCTATTCCAACAAAACAAAGGAGAAATATGCCCAACAGGATTAAGCTTTAGCAGGGTTCAGCCACGTGTCCTCTCAACTGTCCCTGCTGCACGTGTTAGGTAGTCTCCCCTCACTCCTTGCACAGTAAATCTTGGCCTTTCTCCTCACTCCCTTGTGCCCAGCCAGCACTAGGCACTATCTCCTACCTGTTTGGCAGCAATGGTTTCATCGTTAGAGCTGTTTTTCACGATATCCCGATATGACATCTCTGAATTCCTCTTCTTCTGCAAGGCCCCTGACAGGCGCATCCACAGCTGGGGGGACAGAATGACCAGAGATAGGAAGCATCACTAAGAGAGCCACAGAACACCATAATCTGGCACCCTCCCAACCAAGAGAAAGTAGTCTCCCTCCACTGTCTCTTACTCCAGGCAGGAGAGCCTGCCCAGAACAGGCAGGATTCTTACCTGTGGCCTCATGCTGTGCGGGATGCCGGCTAGCACCAAGGAGCGCAGCTTGTCTGAATGCGGTAGGGTGACCTCAATTTTGTCCCAGGTGAGGTCACCCACGTCGTGGTTGTGTGTAAATTCGAGGTGAGCCTGCCACTTGAGCCTCTGCTGTGGCTCCTCCGTCAGTGGGACCCCCAGAAGCTTGCTGGAGTTTGGCTCAGCACCATCTGCCTCAGCAAAGGGAAGAGAATGAAATGCAGACAAGCGAGAGAGGGAACAGGAGAGGGAACAAACACAGGGACGGGTGGGGAGTAGGAAAGCCATCTGAAGAAAGCACTTTAAAATCATTCATGTCTTCCAGCCAAAGCAAAGCTCGGTTTCTAGCTGCCTTCTCCATGCAGCAAATTTTATGGCCATAAGCACTGGGGCCTTGAGAACTAAGAAGCTGTCGGCAGGCTTCTAGTCTTTACTTACTCATGATTTAGAGCAGAGTGTGGCCGGAATTAAACAAGACCCCAGCAGCAGTCATCCTGCTGGGTTTTGTAAGGGTCTGTAAATCAGGCTGACAAAAGCATAGCAAGCCTCAGAGGTGGCAAGCAGAAGCTATATGCTCATGCAAGTAATGAGGTGCAAAGTGTCAACTTTGGGGATATTTAATCACCAAAAAAGCTTTAAGGACACCTCCAAATTCACAATGAGAGAGCACCTTAACCTGAGGCTGGCTTTCTAAAATAGATCCTTCAGCCCAAGTACAGGTTTGACGTAAGGCACTCTGTCCTTCATCATATAACACAGCTCAACAATGCAGTCCAAATCTTTCTGCTGATTTTATAATGCACAAATCTATCAAATGTTCTGGCTGAAGAAAATCACTGTGTCCTGTCCTCATCTCTGGGTTATTGCTTCAAAGAGGATCCTCTATGACTCAAGGTGCCTCAAGGTACACATGCAAACAACTTCTGCCCTTGCACTGTATAGCCTGAGCCCTGGAAATGTCCTCTCAGAGTGCACTTCTATGTCCCCCACTCCTTTCCCTTCCTCTTTGCAAAGGCAACCAGCTGTTGTAGTTCAACACCCAGTTGCAATAGCTCTCCACAACTCCTATTTGGTCAACTGCCTCTATCTTTCAGGAAAACCACAATGTGGGCTCTGGCTCTACAATTTACCCAGGTGCTAGGATGGGAAGAACACATACTGCTGCCACTCACCTTGGCCATGAATTTTTCAACAGACGGCACATGTCATTGTGCCTGCTATCAGTGCTTACAGGGCTACTGAACGTGACAGAGACCTCACTGTGAACTGGGAAAGTTGCCCTTCCCCAGCACGTAGCTGTTAATGGAAATGGTAACTTCTTAACTTTTCTCTCTCTCATCCAGGGCACAAGCACAAGGGTATGGAAATGACTCTGCTGGAGACCATGCTTAAGGCCAGCATGTCTAATGCACTGAATTACAACAGTAGGATACAGAAAAATGATGTAGGTGGGCAGACAAGACCTAGCAGAGAATGGTTGTAAAATCACCCTGCCACACTCGGAAGGGTTGGACGCAGGACACAATTAAAGGGGAAGGGATGGGACTGGCTTTACCTTCTTTATCAACTCGGAAACCAAATTCATCATAGTGGAACTCTGGCTGATCAATGGATTCTTCTTTCTGAGAAAGGTGAGGAAGGAGAACAGACACTTTCACCAGTTTATCACTGAACAAGTGAACAGAGACATGTGATATTGCCCCATCTCACCACTGTTCGTACTGTGTCCCTCTGAGCAACTGGACTCCTTCCCCTTTTATTTTCAACGCCTCCCACCACAATTCCCAGGCGGAGAGGTGTTGCATGCCATTCCCTTTTTGACTTCTCCATGGAAGTTGTGAAGCTCTGCCCCTTCACACCTCCACAGATTTTTCCAGCAGGGCTTGAGCACAGCATCATATCAAGATCAGAACTTCCCACCCGGAGGGGCATGCAGCCCTCCTCACAGTTAGTCCTCTGTTAATTCTGTACACACATTGTAAATTCAGCTCCCTGCATTGCTCCATCTCCTGCCTGTTGCTTTCAGATCTCTCTGAAAGACAGCAGGCAAAACTGGGATTTGCACCTATGGGGCAAACCCAAATTATAGGCCAAAGGAAATTAAGGTCCATGACCCAAATCTCAACTTTCCTCATCTGTGCTCCTGGTTGGCAAGTGGGCTGTACCCACTGGAGGTTGCAATCAAGCTTTTTTAAAGAGTGCAAGCCTACAGAGACCTTCCCTTTCCTGCAAGCTCACCTGCTCTTCCTGTGGGGTCTCGCAAGCATTGCACCCAGACAGCGCCCAAAAAGCACGCTTCTAGCATAGCTCCACAATAAGTTTAAACCTGCTTCACTGGGCTCAGCTGCCTTCAGCAAACACTGCGGGTAAGTTACAAAATTCCACAGCTGCTTCCTTCCTTCCTTCTCTCCCCACCTGGTGACAAGCCTTGAGGCTAGCATTTCCTGCCACGCACAAGCCATCCAGAGTAGCTTGATGATGACAGAGACTCCCTTGAGGGTGTCAACATTTTTACAGTGGAGCAATAGTTGCAAAACAGTAGGGCAATAATTCACACAAGTTTCTTTGTGCTCTGCAAGATCCTCTTGCAGCCGCATGCAGCCGCAAAACACACACAGTGTAAGTCACAGACCAGCATCCCCAACCAAAGCACTGGAAGAAGAGTGCATCTCTCCCTCCTTTTGCCCTGTGGCTTTCTGAGACCATCAGAAAACACCAGGGTTCCTTTACCTCTGTGCAGAGCCAGAGAACACCCCCTCCGTGCCCCACACCATACCTGGGTGTATTTTGCCAGGATCTCCTGAGGCCAAATGCTGGGCGTGAGTGCTGAGAAGGGACCCCCAGCAGAGGGAGTGTGATGGCCTAAACAGAAAGAGAACATAGAGCCGTGAAAACCTGGAATGACTCCCTTGGAAGATTCAAACACAATACACACTGTTCCAGCAAGAGAAGGACTCTCTCAACAGTATGTCACTAGTACCACTCTAGACATTGAGACAGCTCCCACTTCACCAAGGAAGCAAGTAATTTCAGATGGTTTTTTTTTTTTCCCCTTATCATCAAGCAAAAAAAGCAGAAAGGCAAAATGGAGTTCCCTCTAAGAAAGAAACTTTTAGGGAAGAGAAAGAGTTCCATAGCATCACATGATCTTTCTTCTGCTTGGAAAAAATGTGAGGTCAATGCCAAGCCAAGGGAACTATTACCAAAAAAATTATTATGGAGAAGTAAACGCCTCCTGTGGAGGCACTGACCCCAGCACCAGCAGCACTCCAGAGTTCCCTGAAGCTTTGTCATCCAGGCACCAAAGTGGGAAATCACAGCCCTCAGCAAGATGCTCAACTGCTTACTTTCCTCCAGATGAGCTGGGATATTGCCAGACCATATATAGTGAGCTGAAGCAATAAAACTGTGCCTATCATCTTGGTCTTCTGTGTTCAAGATAAGCACCTTTCTAGTCTCGGGTAGTGTCCCGCTGAACAGCTTCCCTTGGAATAAAAGCAGACCTCAAGTTTTGCAACTGAAGCAGATAAGCATGTCCCAGGTCTTCCACTGCGCACATCACCAAGAAAAAGGTTTATTTGGCTTTGAAGTATAGTCTTCCTCAGGGTTATATGCCCTGAAATAACCAGCTGGACGAGGAAGGAAGGTTTACACAAAAATACAGGGTGGGAGAGTTGGCCACTGTAAGAAGGAGAAGACCTAGTTCCAGTAAAACTTATATCTCAGTAGTCCACAACTGAACTCTAGTAATTCTTCAGCCTTCTGCCTGCCCTAGGGCCATCATTGTACAGCAAAAATTTCTCAGATCACAAAATGAGCCACCCACTTTTGGGCAAGTCTTGGGAGAACAGAACCAAGCAAATCTTATGAAAAATGGGGAAGGCAGACTACATTTCAACCTCCTTCTTCCTCTGTGTTCAATGGCTGAAGCACCTTCTGCAGGCTTCAGCACAGGATGAAAGAAGAAACTGAGATCACTCTCAGTGAAAAGGCAGCTGGGTCACAAAGAGTGGGGCAGTTTCCTCTTCCCCAATTGGACTAGACAGTATGTTAATGTAAAGAATGGCTCTCGGAACCAGTAACTTTCTTTTACTAAGTTGCAGCAGAAGAAAGAACAAGGAACCAAACAAGAAGATACTATGCTCATTTTTGCCAGCTCACCTGACATTGCGCTAGGTAAGGCTGAGTAGCAGAGGCTGTCAGCAGGTCCAGAAATTCTGTTCTCAGAGGTGAGAGGTCACTATCCTGTTATAAAAAGGAAAAAACAAAAAAGTGACAAGAAAATTCAATTAGCATCTAAGAACATGTTGAGTGACAGACAGACCCCTCATACACAACTTCTGCATGGGAAAATTAAATCCCTTAGTATTTAAATTCCCCATAGGAAAATTAAACTACAGAGTTCGGAATTTCCTCTTGGTTTCATACCTACCCATCAGCTAGAAAGAGCACACTGTCATTTACCAAATTCCTTGTGACAGTAACAGTGTTGCTGATTGAAAAAAATGTCAAAAATCAAATCAACTCTCATCACCTTTTTCTTCACCTATTGCGACTCCCGTATTTAATTATGAACACTAATAAAACCACACCATACATCATCATTCTCTGAACTCACCGCCCACAGAGATGGGACTGGAATGGTGAAAAGGGTATAAGGGGGTATCAGGCAATAAGCCTGAAAGAGATTTTAGGGATAGCATCACAAGAGCGAAGTGTGTTAGGCTGTGCAATACAGCTCCCTGAAGGGAGCTGGGAAAGCTTCTGACAAGGATTTTCTGTGATGAACTGGACTAGGCTATGGACAACATGCAAACTAGTATCTCTGCAATGAGCCATGAGCGAGGGTCCTCTAAACTAAATCTGGTGATAAAGCTCAATGAAACAGCCTGCGTAGCTCCCCTCCTTACTTTCCCGATACTAGTTCACAGCAGAATTTTTATAGGGGTTTTCCAGTACAACTATGGAATAGTTCAGTAACCAGAAAGATATTTTCGACTTTAAGATCAACCTTACAACTGTGTGTGGGAGATAGCAAGAGCCACCTCTACGAAGCAGATAAAGCCAGTACTGGGATATATCAGCCACTTGCACTTATTTGGGAAAGAACCTGGGAGAAACTAACATTTCCACGTCTGGGATGCGTTTTCCAGCTTCCCCTTTTCAGTAAGACTACTTATGACTGGAAACCACTAGAAGAAGGAACCCCAGGGATTTATCCAGCAGGCCCTGTCCAAGTTGCTTACAGTGCTCAATAGTACAAGGTTATATTGCCTTTGCATCTCAGTGAGCTTTCCAGCAAGCACCTGCAGCCTGGAAGTGGCTTGTTACAGCACTCCAAGATAACCAGCTGTAAAACACGGCAAAAGCATAAAAAGCATCTGTGTCTGAGAACACAAATGATAAGGCTTCTGCCTCCCAGATTTAAACAGTTCTCTGCAGGAGAAAAGCCGGCATGGAAGAACAGACGCTCTGATCTTCTGACACCAACTCTCAGAGCAAAAAGAAAAAAGAAACCAAACAAGTTCAGCTTTTGTTTCTGAGAAGTAGCATCCACATGATGGCCAGCTGCTTACCCCTGAGGTCTGTAAATGCTCTTCTATCCTTCCCATCACTCTAGCCCCACTTGTTCTCTTAGCACCAACTTTTCCCTCAGCAGCTGAAGACATTATAACAAGAATTACAAAATGAGCACCTGCACACTCATTTTACATGGGAATGCACACCACCATGCTGACAATACTTATTCTCCTTTCAACATTGCTCTGAACGTATTTTGATGCTTTTTTTTTTTTTTAGGGGGGGAAGCTTATCACTGCCCTGTGACCACAGCTGCTCTGTTCCTGAGCCTGCAATATGTTCTCCTCCCCTGCCTTCTCTCAGCCCAGTTAACTGTTTCCAGTGTCTTTTATTAGGAATGCAGTGACTGTTTCAGCCACGTGGCATGTCTGCCATGCTTCTCGTTACCTGTGCCCTGAACCCGTGCTCAGCGCCTCAAGCCTGTGAGTAGGGATCCCCCTCGGTCATTATTAACCTTCTTCCCATGCACAATCACTGCTGAACCAACCTGCTATGGAGCAGCCGGGCCAGCGTGTTAGGCATGCAGGTGAGAAAACACCCCATAAGAAGGGAATTAACCACAGCGCTCAAGAAGCAGAGCAGGAGAGTGCTGAGGCTGAAAGTCCCTCCTCGTACAGGTGTAGCAGAGGGGAACACCTTCTCTTGTCCACGTCACCACACGCTGGCCTCCGCCTGCTGCCTGCCCTCCCATCCCTGACATTAGAACGCTGAACTTGGTGGGCAGGTTTTTCCTGCCCCTGGTTCCTATAGAAACCTTCCTGCAAGCACCCATCTGGGACTGGGCCCAGCGAGAAGCTCACCTTGCTCCTGGCACCGGCCTGTGCAGAAGGGCAGGGTGGGGAGTATGAATCACACCAAGAGATGGCTCCTGCTGTGGCACCAGGAGGCAGTGAGCTGGGGACTGCCTACGGAGCCAGGTGTCCCCAAGAGAAGGTGCCAAGGCCAGTATGTCAGCCCTGCAGGACTTCACCATTCTGCTTGCCATCCCCCTTCCACTCAGCCTCCAGTAAAGCATCACAGGAACTGGGAAGAATGTTCCCTGACGCCACCCAGTGCAAGCCAGGCAGAGGAAGATGATGGGACTGAGATAGTAAGTTCTTTCCTTTGACTGAGGGATATAAACTTAAAGCAACTTTCAAACTCTCCTAGCCAGGAGACAGCAAGTAGCAAAAGGGTCTCCCATGAAGCCTGTGAAATTGCATGCACAAAACTGCTACAGCCAACTTAGCTGTGTTATTTGAGCTGTACACGCTTTTGAAAATGAGAAACAGTAAGGGATACAAAGGACAAAACACATTAGATCCAACAAATATTAACGGCACTCCCAAACCCTCAGAACTCTAAAACTAAAACCAGTTTTCACCCATACGTTAAGAAGCATCCCTGATGTTTAAACGCAATTTAAGTTTCCTACACAAAGCAATTTTGGTCACCCAACAGGTAGTCTTCACACTTTGAAAGAAAAGTATTTTTTGTTAAAATGAAAATGGTACCTGTTATTTGCAGCTTTACTTTTTCAGTTCAGACTCTGAAACAAATCATATCATATCCATTGATTCCAGCCTGCCAGAGACAGCTATAATGACAGTGTGTGTACCTGAAACAGGCGGCTGCAAGGGAAGCACACAGTCAGCATCAGGTACAGCTATTTGAAGCGCTCCAGCTGCAACACCTTTGTCGGAGTTGCAAATACACACGGAGCAGGATTATATCCAATTAGTTTCTTTCCCAGTGTAGGTGTCCTTTCCAAATCAATGTTTGCAAAGGAGACCTGCAAATTTACTTCCACCTGGCAATATCGAGCCTTCTCTGGACACACCTGCTCTTCCATACAGCTGTGATACGAGAGATTTCAATTACCCGTCTTCTTGCAAACACCAGATAACAATCTCCTGCTGCCTGTGTTTTACTTGCTTGGCCTCTTTTGCCATGTGATCTCCACTTAAGCCTGCTGTGGTAACGCCCGGATGTGCTAGGCATGAGAAGATGCTGTCAGGAGCTTTTCAGTAGGATCTTTATTTTGGGAGAGAAACACCTTCCCAGGAGCATTCTTCCTCTGCTGATTTTAGCAACAAAAAAAATAAGAATCCACCAAAAAAGCAAGATACCTCTAGCAGATAAGACTGCGGAAGACAAACATTTTACAAAGCAATGTGTTAGTATGCTGAAAACATTACAACTAGTAACTATGCAGGAGCCATCAGTGAATATAATCAGAAGGACCAGAACAAGCATAACACTTCTTTCTATAATGATTTTCTTCCACTGTCATAGGAACAGCATATGCAACACTGTATGCACTAAATCCCACTGCCACCCCTGGGCTGTCAGCTGGTTTCCACTGCTATTTTTTCCTGTATTGAAAAAAAAAAAAGTTTTGGAAAAGAGAAAAGCAGCTGCAAAGCCACAATACTCATCCGAAGGCCACACGCCTAGGTGTAGTTCTAGAAGCCTCTTCCAGCTCAGCTTTTAAAATCCCATGTAGATTGCATCCAATTTAACACTTAGACCGACTCTTCCTCTCACAGAAATCAGACAAAAATCAGACAAAAATCAGACCCTGCACTGAATCAGGCAGTTTATTTCTGCCCCCTCACACCTGGAAAGCTTTGTTTTCCTAATTAAAATCCTGACTTGCCCAATGAAATGCTCAAGAGGAGCTTTCAGCAGGAAGCCCTTTGCTTTCCCTTCCCCCATCGGTTTCTCCTTCAGGTCAGGCAAAGCCATGTCCCGGAGCTGCAAATGCCATTAGTCCCATGAGTCAATATTTGCTTTGCCGGTATACCATCAGAAGAAAACTCCAGCTTCACAAACAAGTACAGCCCCACACCTCACCAAGGGGCGGACAACATGCAAGCAATTTCTATCCCTCGCACCCTGACACCCTGGCTTTTTAAGTGATGCGGAATCCCACACACCCATGGACACACACCAACTCCGGGTTAAGGAGTCAACATGGTGTGAGTGACCCTGGGTCATTCCAAGAACTATCTGTTTAAGGCTTACAAACCACAACCAGTCTCACACTGCTCTGGGGTTGAGCAACACACTACAAACACGGGAGGGAGGTGCTGAGGTGGCAGCCTTCAGGCTTGCTTCCTACCATGTGACTTGGAATGAAAAGCTGGGGGACTTTAACTGCCCTCAGCCCACTTTCTCGTAGCAGAGAAGGTGAATCAGAGATAAAATAAGAGCCTACAGGCAGGCCTAGGAAGGGGGACGTGAGACCTGGGAAGCAGCAAAGGTGAACTTTATAGCAGCCTTCCAGTACCTAAAAGGGGGCCTACAGGAGAGATGCGGAGGGCCTCTTTAAGAGGGAGCATAGCAATAGGATGAGGGGTAATGGTTTTAAGCTGAAAGAGCTGAGATTTAGATGAGATATTATGGCGAAGATTTTACTATGAGGGTGGTGAGGCACTGGAACAGGTTGCCCAGAGAAGCTGTGGATGTCCCTTCCCTGGAAATGTTCAAGGCCAGGTTGGATGAGCAACCTGGTCTGGTGGGAGGTGTCCCTGCCCATGGCAGGGGGGTTGGAACAAGATGATCTTTAAGGTCCTTTCCAACCCAAACCATTCTATGAAGGCTGTGACAACCTTGCAGAGCCAGGTGGGCAGGCAGGACGGAGGGCAAGCTGCTGACAGTGTTATGTCCCTGACTGCAGAGACATCACTCAGGACTCCGGTACTGCCCAGTCACCAGCTGGGATCATATACTGACTGCAGGACTGTGATGGGGCAAACCGTCTCCTCCCAACTGTCCCAGGGCACTGTTAGAGCAACACATAACAGAGACAACAAAAAGCAAACTGGAACTCTGTGTCTCCTGCCATAAAGCACCTTTTAGACTCCTGGCCACACTGAAAATGTAATTCCATACAACAATGTAACTAAAAGGTACTTCCAACTTCCATACAGCAGATCTGCTCCCTGCACTGACTGGTGTCCAGCAAGTCTGCCTGCTGTAATGACAGAGAGTCATTACAGCTGGACCTGAAGGTGCTGAGACATTTCCAGTTTATACAAAAGGAACAGAACAAGTAACTTCCAGTTCCATATCCATATCACCTCCCTTTCCCCTTTCCCAGTGCTCCCCTTATTTGAGAGCATATGTGAGAGGAATATAGAGCATCTCACTCAGGAGGATTACAATAGATGGAGCAATAGAACAACAGTTGTTTTTTTTAATCTGCATTGAATGAGGATGGAAAAAAAGACCAGGGCACAAACTCACAAGGTGTTCATTGTCACTGCACGGAGACAATGCCTCCAACACAGAGGGAAGAAAACCCATACATGCCTAAAGGCAGGTCTGCAATTCACCTAGTCTTCAAGGCTTAGGGTACAGGTGAGTCCACATTAAACACCACTATGCAAATATAATCCAAATGTGTGTCTAAGGGCATCCCAAACATCTCTTCTATGACAGTCAATTTCTTTACAATAAATAGACAATAGACAATTTACAATAAATAGACTTTCACCCAAATAAGCATGGTGCAGGACCAGGGCACTTCTGCAGACCACTGCATAAACTCATTTTCCCCACAACCCTCCAGAAGTGATTTTTACCTTCTGGTTCATGAACTTCTGCAAGTCTGCAAACTATTTATAAGATGTCTGTGGAAGGTAATGGCAATTGTACAGTTTCATTTGCTATACAGAAGTTTGAAAGAAAAGATTTCTGTTAGAGATGCAGGGTGATACCAATCAAAGAAAGGTTGAAAGACACTACTGACAGCTATTTAAAGACAGATAACATGATGTCTTTTGTATGACACTCCTACCCTGAGCAGTGACAAGTGGTGCCATGCAAAGCTCTCTCCATCACCTCCAGACCCAGCCCTGCAGACACCCTCCAGGTGAAAGTTTCATTCTCAAGCTGGCCTCGTCCTACTACTTCCAGTGACAAAGGAACAACAGCCTGAAGAATGACTCTTCCTTGATATGGCCTCTGTTGGATTTTCAAAGCTTTAGCTGTCAGGGTTTGCCCTTCTCTTGGTCAGCTGCAAGAAAGGTTAGATTCAGGTCACACTCCTGTAGCTCTGTTGTATTATGATTTGCTCTAGTATTAGCAAAAAAAAGTCATATTCATCTAGCAGGACTCTAAGGAGGTCTCACTTCATTTGGCTCCAGAAAACGGCTTTTTAAGGAAAGGATATCCCACAGCACTCAGAGCCCTGAAGGAGGAAAATCTTGTCTTTCCAGAACTCAACTTTCTGAAGAGGCCAGTAACACCCAAAACACCTCTCAGGACTGTTTGCAAAGCTCTTATCTGGCATGTAATGTTAGACTACTTAGATCTTGCCCCTGCAGAAATTTACAGGCACAGATAACTCAGCGAAAGAAGGTGAAATATACAATGATCATTAACATTTATAACAAAACAAGACACCCCCCTAATATTTCCTGTTTCTGGGGGATCACGAAGATTTCTTCTCCAGAACAAAAGGGCTGTCAGGTTATGGACATTTTCTCTCATCTCTGAATCATCAGGTACTTCCCAGCCAAGAAACACTGCACTGACTGGGCAGTGACAATAGTTCTTGTAGTCATACTAACAGCAATATGCTATCTTCTTTTATCCTATCTCATAAAACAAGTGTGTTATCATTTCTCTTAAAGTTTCTTTTTTTTTTTTTTCTTAGGCCAGAAACAGAATTGCTCTGTTACCAATATAACTTGTTGCACTCCAGTTTAAGAAAAGCTGAGACTTCCTCAGAGACAAAACAAATGTGGCAGGACAACATCCTCCTCTTCCCTACCTGATGTCAACAGTAACACAGCTGACAAGTGAGATTTTCCCCAACGCTCCCAGATACTTACCCTGTGTAAGCTTTATGTATCTAAAAATCCTGACCATGTGATGAAACGCAGCACAGAAAGAAGTTTAAACAAGTCTTTGAGTTGCTCAGGATACAAACCTGAAGTACCAACACCTCTCCATCTCTTGAGGGACATTTGGGACACTGCACTCATGACATACAACGAAGCCATTTGGCTACCTCATCCTACTTGACAATTGCAAAATCTCTATATCCTATCCATTTGAGCTAGGATAGGATCTAGGATAACCAGTGTGATACAGATGCCCAAATTAGGATCACCACTGATTTAGCTAAAAGACCTGTAGGACCATGTGCACCAGAATATAAGTTGTCTTACCTCTGTCACTGAAGATAAAGTTGCAATATGCTTTAGGATTATTATTTTTTTTTAAGTTTTCTTTCCCTCTCATGTTTTGGTGACAAGTTTGCAATTAACAGCCAGGAAGACAGACGTCATCCCAAAACAGTTACAACCTTAAACGCAGTATCACTTGGGAGGGGTGAGCTCACCGATTCCTTTGTTAAGGCATCCCAAATACCAAATGTGATAAGCAGTTTTGCAACACGTAACACACAAACACACAAACCAATTCAGAATGGGAACTAAGGCTGGCAGCTCATTTTGTACGGATCCCTTAACTAATAATCTCTCCTGTTATCATGCCACCTCAGCTAAGAGAAGTTGATTTTTAAAAGCTAAGTAGTTTTATTATCATCTACCTTTTAAGATTGTCAGAGTCCTTTAGAACACTGTTATTTGCAAAAGATACCATCTTGCAGGAAAGCAAGCAACAGGTTAAAAGCACAGCAAAGAAGAAAAACTTAAATGACATTAGCAGAGACCCCAAAATTGGAGCATCATTTCAGTCCTGGGCAGGTGTGCAGTACTTCCCTCACCTCATTAGCTGCTGTTAACTCTATCATCCCCTGACCAGTGTACTTCCTCCAGAAATATGCCCCCTCCTCTCTGCTGCCCCTCGTGGATTCTCTTCATCCTTCTTCTGAGGAAGCATCACTATGAATGACATCTCCCTGAGACTACCCAGACACATTATCAAAACATCATCCTAAATAGGAATTAAGAAAAGTGTCACTGTCATTTTAATATGTTAAACACAGAATTAACATAACTTTATATTAACATGAAACAACCAGTCCCCACCCTGACCTCTTTAATTACATGTCATGCCTCTTCTCACATCCTTCCTTCCCTTTTAATTTGTGAATTCTCCAGGGTAGTAATCCAACCTTTGTTTCTGCATAGGGAAAGCCACACACACAACGTACAGATCCGGAAATACAAAACGAAATAGGTCTTCATTCCAGTGACTGTTTCTTTCCAGGACACCACTCCAGACACTGTAGCAGCTTTAAAACTACTCTAGAATTCAGATTATCCAGCAAGCAACTGTATTCCGATCAACGTCTCAGCAAAAGCACAGCAGTGCCCCACTGCTGCTAGGCTGGTAGTTCCTTCTTAAGTGATTTTAAGATTCAGCCTCTCACTACTGAACACCTGCTGTTCTTAATTCGAGCAAGACTGCTTTTTGCTCCCATCTATTAGCACTAAAGGATCCTCCATTTCCTCAAGGCACTTTTACTACTTTATTCCCACCACTCCTCCCCTCCCTCTCCAAACATCATAGCAAGCCATGCAGTGTAAGGCTGAGACATCACAAAGTAGGAAGCTATGACATTGCATAAAAAAACCCCACACCGACAATGAAATCTACTCATTTAGAAGGAAAGTACCTGCCAAAATTCAGACATCCCTCAAAAAATTAGGAAGGAAGCAAAGCAGACATTGAGAAGAAATTTTTCCTGTCCCACCCTTACCAGCTCTGTGAAGAGACACCAACTGTCCCGGAGCCCGCAGCCGCTGCCTGCAAAGAGATTTAAATCTGTGTCACGGCGGCTTTCCACTCCCTTGAATTCACATCACCAGGTACGAGGAATTATATTTGTCTCCCGACTTCCTTCTAACATCTATTACAGCTGACAATCACAGGGCCTGCAGTGTGTCTATTTATGCCCACTGCTGAGAGGATACTGCCATATTTCCATCTCTGCTTCGTGACTGTTCCTTCCTCCGCCCCAAGCCAGACAGGAGACAGACTTATCTCTCCTCTGGGGCACCTCCGAAAAGATGCTGGCGGGGAGGGCAAACGAGGGAGCGATCAGACCACCAGAGAGGCAGGGAGAGGAGAAAAGGCAGGTTATGGGAGAGGCATATCCCGGGGAGCAGGAGGGAGCAGGGATGGAGGCGGGGGGGGGGAACAGAGCCTGGGGAAGGGGGGAGTAGGCAGAGCACCCCCGCGGGGAGCACCGTGCCCCAGCCAGCCCAGGGGAGGCTGGTGATGAAGCTGTGCACGACATGAGTCACTCGCCGGAGCCCAGACCCTGCGTCAGCACAGCAGGTGAGCGGCAGCCTCTGCCTGGGGGGGGGAGCGGA
>KZ505643.1:1301199-1322414 GCA_002844005.1 Limosa lapponica baueri
CCAGCGCTGCCCGGCCCCTCCCCGGCTCGGCCGCGGCCGCCCCGCCGGCTCTCACCTCCCTCTCCTCAGCGGAGTCCCCGCCGCGCCGTCCCCACAGGGCGGGCGCCCGACCCCGACCCGGCGGCCCCACACGCCGCTCCGGAGGGCGGCGCGAGGCGCATGCGCGGCATCCGGGCGGCGGCGCGGGGCGCTGTGGGGGCTGTAGGCCGCGGCGGGGCCGGCGGTACCCGGAGGGAAGACGGGGACCTCGTAAAAGGGGGTCTCTCGGCCACGGCGACACCGCGTTGAGCAACAGCGGTGGCTTCTCCAGCTTCCGAACACGGAGGAGGCGGCGCGAAGCTGCGGGGTGGCGGCGGGCAAGGGCTGGGGAAGGCGGCGCTCAGCGCCCCCATAGCAGCAGGAGCTGGTCGGCTCTTTTCCATCATTATTTTCTCCTCCAAGCGTGGCACAGACCCACTGCTGCTTCACGGGTGGCATCCATCCCAGGCACAGGCTGCAGGGGTACACGTACCAGAATAATCTGGAAGAGCGATTTGGCCTCGCCAGTTAGTCAGGAGCTGCTTCTGAAGCCCGTCGTGGCAATCCACTCCCAATGACCAAGGCGAGGGGGGAACTACATCTCTGGCTGCTGCCTCTACCAACCACGCTGGAAAAAAGAAAGCGAGGTCCCAAACCAAGCTCTTCTAAAGAGGAGTAAAAGCCTCCAAAAGGATCTCCGTGTATCATGTTTCCCAGGAGGGTGGTGTTTTTACCCTGTTACTCTTCTTAAACTTCCCAGGAAAACAAGGCCAATACCTCACAGGTGGCAGCTTCCATCCAGCACAAAGATTTATTTCCAGATGTTGGGAAAAGATACGTTAGCTGTTTCTCCTCTTCTCTGCGCAGGGTTGGTTGTGGGGTTTTTTTTAATCCCACAAAGGAGGAAAGACACAAAAAAACCCCGAGGACTTCCATGTCTATCTGTTTTCTTTCTTGGCTATCCATTTGAGTAATAGTTTGAAAATCAGCAGTGTTCAATTAGAGTTATCCTTTTCAAACAGATGGCTAATTAAATGTTAATAGCACCATCAGGCAGAATGTTTTAAACACCATAAAACTCACAAACGTTTGAGACATTTTGAATGCCACAGTCTAGAGGTAACGTAAGGCCAGAGCCATCTAGCCAGATGAGGTGAGATCATGGCCTGAAGCTTCTCACTTCTCCGACTTCTTGATACAGGCAAGCCTCATTAAAACATACTGTATTTTGAAATCCTTTTTAAACAATGATGGTCTCAAGGAGAGGAGGCAGCTTCTTTCAATTAGTTCTCATTTTCTTCATTTTCTCCGGCAATCACACTTCAAAAAGAATCAAATAATTCTGAACATGTCATTTCTGAGAGTCTGAATGAATAGCAGAGGTAAGAGGGAGCTTTTTATGGCACTGAAGCTAAAGAAACATGCAATGATGTAACAACAATGGAAGAACAGGTAAAGGAATCATTCCAGTCTAAGTCAAAGGGAGAAGAGTTTGGTCCAGTAGTGAATGTACAGTAAAGCACAAACATTACAAGACAGAACATTCAGGATCAGAAATAACACCAAAGTTCTTGAATTTCTCTGCCATCCAATGAATTCCAACATCTTTTTTCTTTCCTTATCAGACAAACCTTACTTATGGTAGAGAATGACTTTCACATGCCAGAGTCCACCTGCCATTCAGTATCAAGCACCTACAGCCACGGACCTGGAAAAGTAAAACACCATGGCCGGTTCCTAACCCACAACTGTAAAGATGATTTTCAGAAGCTACAGAGCCACAGGTACAGTATTAAACCAGGAAGGGAGCACTGAAGGACCACCAGTTTGATGAGCCAAGAAGTTCCATGGCCTCTCCCTTTCACGATTCCTAACTTTTTTGGCGTTTGCTCCCCAAATCACAGTACTCCGAAAGCCAAGACAACCTTTTATCATCTTTTGAGACACTTGTGGAAAAAGTTTAAGAGTAGATGAGTAAGATGGAGATGGGAGTGCGCCCATCAACAAGTCATTGCTCTTCAACAAGTCAGTCATACATGACTGTCAGGCAGCACCTGGCATTGCTCTGTAAACAGCTGACAGTGCTCTGCAAGGGGCCAATGAGAGGTACTCTGGTAAAATTACCTTGTCACAATCAACCGTTTCTCAGTAACTCAGTGCACAATAGATGGAGGCTTAATTAAACAGCAGACAAAGAATGAAAAGCCCATCTGGAATCAAGGGGGCTGTAAGCTCTGGGGGTTAAACGTACCGTCGAGAACCAAAATAACATGACACAGTAAACAGACCTGGTTCAATAAGGCTTTTATTATCTTCCTGTACCCACACACCTTTGCCGAATATACCTAAAGTGCCAGCTCGATTTTCCCACCCATCTTGCTTTGGTATGGAATCAGCGCTGGTCGAACCTCCTCCTTCAGGAACTTTGCCACCTGTTCAAGAAAGACGAGAAAGAGAAAATTAGCAGGGTTCCCTTCTCCTCCCCATTCAGACCTGCTTGTCCCTCTGGGGTTTCTGTTTCACAGAGACACTTGGCAGCCTGATACATCCAGGACCAAAAATGCAAAGCCCACAAGGAAGCCAAGGAAAATGAAAGAAATGTGTCTGCCTTAGTAGTATGAGCAGAGGTACATAATATGTACGCTCTCTGGCAAACAAGAGGATGCAGGATTAAACAACACATCACATTACAACCTGTAACACCCGTAGCCTCTTTCCACTACTTTACCTGTTGAGGAGCACGTCCAGTGAAAGAGGAGGGATCCAACAGGGTTTCAAGCTGTTTATGGATAGGGCTGAAGTAAGGATCAGCGCGGACACGGGCAATGAAGTCATTATCACCCCCTTCCTGTTTCACTACAGCAGCTGCTTGCTGGGAAAGCACACGAATCTTCTCGTGGCAATCCTGTAGGAGCAGGGGGAAGAGGAGGGGAAAAGAAAAAGGTTGTTCCATTGCTACTGACAGCACACGTTCATCCTGCTAGCTTGTGCGAGAGGCAGAAATATCGAAGTGTACTGCCCTTTGAGGCTAAACCAGTCTGAATGACACGTGTTCCCTGTTCATTTATACCACAAACTTACGACACTGGAATCTTTGCACTTCCTCAAACTCCCCAAATACTCTTAGGAGTCACTATAGGATTTTTTTTCAGTTGTTCTATTCCCTACTTGCATGATTTTTCCAAAGACAGATTATAGTAGCTGTTCCCATATTCTATGACCTGAAATACAGGAATTCCTTATTCACCACTAGTCAACCCCTGTATGGAACACTGTGGGAGCATAACAAGGTAAAACCTCTACAGGTTTGGAAAAGAGAAAAGAACCTGTCTAACTTAATGAGCAATGAGACTATGTAAGCCATGGCTTACACAAGGACAGACTGAAGGGAAAAAACACCTTACAAACTTGAGGGCCTTAAGACATTCTCTCCCAAAGAACCCTCACATGGCACCAAGACTGGCCAAACCCTTATAACAGTTTTCTGAAAGACTTCCTAATCCCTTGACTTCCTGTGGAATCAATCCGTAAAAACAAGGAAAAAAGGATGTTTCCTGACTAACATCATGGGTGAGTTGCCTCAAGTGTTTCAGAGACCTAGAACCACATATCCTACTCAAAGCTTCTAACAAACCCTTCTGCTATTACTATCTTCCAAGTTTAACTTCTGTCCCTGATGTGGAAATAATCATAGAAGGAAAAATTACTATCTAAAGGTAAGTGAAAATAAACTGGCTTATTAAGATGTAAATTTGATTATCAGTTTTAAACTGAATTGTGAAATTAAATGATAAGGCAATGTAATCTAATTGCATCTGGATTTATTTACTAAGGAAAACATTTAATTTCAATTTGCTTGAACGCAGAAAACTGAAGGAAGGACCATAAACAAAATTAATAATAAAAAACACTATACTGAATTAGGGATGAGTGACACATGAATGAAGGGTTCAGCATGGTCTTACTTGCTTTTGCATTAACAGCACTGATTCATTCTTTTAATTTATAAGGTAGCCAACTGCCAACACTTTCCATTTAAAGAAGGCTGGCCTGTGTTCCAAGTTCCTTCAAACATTTACAAAAGGAAAACGCCTACTAGTATCTAATATAAAAATAGGTCTCCCTCTTCTCCAGCACAGTCTGATTAGCTCAAACACACAGTGTTCCCAACAGAAAATATGGATCTCCACAACGACTCTCTCCTCAGAGAGCAGAGCCTGACTTTGCAGCACCAGTGGAATATTAATAACTCTGTGGGAGTAGATGGAGAACAAAGAAAGGTGAGATGGTCAGGACAAAAGCCCAGGTACTTTTCTTTCTCAGGAGTCAAATGCCAAGCAGTGAACAAAGGTATTTTTGACTGCACTTGTACCTGACGATTGCCTCCTGCTTTCACCATTGCCATGATTATGTTCTCTGTGGCCATGAATGGCAGCTCCTGCCGGATCCTCCTCTCAATCACCTTAAGCAAAAACAAACACAAAACAAAAAAACAAAAAAAAAAAAGAGAGAAAAAAGAGTAGTAATTATAGCAACTCTGTAGACAACTGGGACTCCCAGTGAAGCTTTCCTCTCCCTTTGAATCTCTAGGACTGGACAGTGATGCAAAGATAATTTCCCTTTTTGAACTTAGCTCTGGAAATCCAGGTATTGAAGTTGATAATACTTAGAAGCTGTACCTTGTAAGGGACATTACTGTGTAAAAGATGTACAAAGAATTTTCTTTCTAACCTGTAGGTAAGTTACAGAACTGTATGAGATCTGCCTTGACAGTATCTTTTGGGGGTAAGTTCTACAGATCCGTTGTGTAGTTCAAGAAAAAAATATCCTTTTTCAGAGATTTTTAATTTGCTACCTTTCGGCTTCAACAAGTACCCTTTCATGTCTGTCCTGCAAACAGTGAGAGTATAGTGGGAAGGGAGAGCAAAATTCAGAAACCGTTTGAACTAATAAGATAAAAATGTAATCCTTTGAGTGAGAGGATTTTTATACACTTTGGCATTATCAAGGATGCAGCACTGCACACGTTATCTCCTGCTTTACCTTTGGATATACCACAAGTCCCTCGGAGATATTCTGCAGTGTACTCAGAATGATGTCAGCTGTGAGGAAAGCCTCGGCAAGACACACACGCCTATGAAACACACATACCCAGGGCCCCAATTAGTAATAAAGGCCATGTTCCAGCCTACCTCAGATCCAGCTCTTTACCTTCTGTAAATAATTCTGTAAGTAGCATTACTGTGGCCCCGGAACTGTTCTTCTTATGGGTACTTCTTGTTGCTTAAACGTCACAACCAGGAAAGCTAAAGAACATCTCATAGCAGTAGCTCTCAAGCTGGGAGGAAGGGAGGGTTTTTTGGGGTTGGATATGTTTTTTTTTTTTTGTGTCAGTAGAGAGAGAGAGGAGGCAATTTACACACATGGGACTACCTTCCCCTGTGTTGCCCTGTCTACAAGTCCTACCCTCCAGGAGTAAGACGTGGTACACACACGTGCTGTGCCTGCCTGTGCTTAGTGGGGAACTTCCAAAGTGATCCAAGCATTTGGTGGGGGCTTCCTCCAAGAGACCAGCTCCTGGTCTCAATGGAAGCTCCTGGTCTCAATGGAAGCTCCTGACAAAAAGGAAAGGAGGGAAAGGAGAGGAATAGCAGGGACTGAGCCGTATCAGGCAGGCAAAAAGCTCTGCGTCACAGTGCAGCAATTACAGCATCATCCATCTGTGACAGCAGTGCCTGGCCCATTCTAAACTGTGATCTTTTAAAATATACTAGTACTTGAATCTTGTGCTATATTTAAGGCCCTCAATTTTATCACACTGTCTTCAAAAAGACTTGGCTGTTTTGTAGGTTGTTTGCATTTTCTCTGGCTTCTCTCCTTTCAAAACACTTCAGCTTTGACAAGAAAAACCCAAGGCACAGAATTTTTTAATTGGATTATGGACAAATGACCCTTTCTATTAGATGAGGTGAAAATAAAAATTGAAACATCTGAGTACAACTCTCAATACTTGGTAGGTTTTGGGAAATAAAGGCACGATATCAACCAGAATTCAATTTCTTAAATTTACATTGTTTTCTGCTGCCTACGAAACTCTTTTCTTAACAAGACTAGCAGCTGCGGAGTCAAGTCCTTTTGATGAAAGATCATCTATGCTTTCATGAAATTTTATGTTTGTGGAGACATTTTAAAAATAACATTCTCATCAACAATCTTAACACTAGCCTATAACCAAACTGCTGTTGTTCATTGTTCCACAAGCCCCAAATCTTAGAAATATAAAAATCTAAAGATTTCTAAGATTCTAGGAGATCAAATTCTGCAACAGAAGACTACTTTGAAATGAAAATGTTTCAAAGATAAATATGAGCTTTATGCAAATTTAGTACTAACTGGAAGATGGAAGCATTGAATTTAATTGCTATAATTTACTTGATAATAATTATAGAGAACTTTTGCTCATCTCAAAATAGTCATAACAAAGAATCAGAAAACAAAGCAAATTTTGCTGAGCAATATCTGAAAGACCTGCACAGGTTTCCATGAAACATTACTTAATAAAAGTAAATGTTTGTGCTCTTTCTTTAGGATCTGAACCACTTCTTACAAAGAACAACACTTACAAAGAGATGAAGTAAGTTTCTTTAGATTATATGGAGGGTTAAGGGATTACAGATAAAATGTTGAATTACTCTTTAAGAAGTGGTAAAAAAGCAGGGTCAAAAACACCCATTCAAAACAGACAGGGAGAAAAATCTGAGAAATGTAAGAACCACTATACTGTGCTGTTGAAAAAGGAAGACTACGAGAGCAGTTTATTACCACGGTGTCTCCATCCCTCCCTCTCTCTGCTGGTTTACTTTGTAGAAGACCTTGACGTTAAAAAAAAACCTAACAGTTTTCATCTGATCTTACAGAGGAAACCAGTTTGCAGTCTCTAGATTCTACTGGGACTTTTCATCAAGGTGGTAACTTGTGGTTTTAGTTTAAAAATAGTATTTTCTAAATACATCAGAGGACCTTCCTGCTCAAAATTGAAACTGCTATATGGCACGATCTAAACACACCTGTTGGCGCTGTCATCCAACGTTCGCTCAAACCACTGCACAGAGGCTGTCTGGAGAGGATCCAGCACCAGAGTCATCAGGTGTCGAGCCAGGCTGCAGCAGCGTTCCGAGCGCATTGGATTCCTCTTGTAAGGCATAGCACTTGAACCTGTGGAAGGAGAGCAAGCGATGGAAATGGGGCAACAGAAGTAGCGCATTCAGGAAGAAGAGATGAAGGTGCACCCCCAGATAAGAAAAATGTGCCGGGAATCATATTTTTGACTGAAGCCTCAAAACATGATGATTTTCTAAGGACAAAATGGAATAAAGAAAATGACACCACCACGCTTCCCCTTCAGATTAGAAACATCCAAATGTGGGAGAAAAAAAGTGAGAAGATGTTTTGCGATTCTGCAAAACAGAAGAAGTACTACCACATAAAAAGAACAAACTGACTTAATTTTTAATACAGTATTTAGCACCATCTCTCAAACCTACCCATGGCAACTTTAGCAGTGTTCAAGACCGCATCTGCTCAATAACATTCTCCTTCAAGGTCAGACACTTATAGTGCTGCCTGTTGCTCTGGTGAATGGTTATCAAAACTATCCACAGAATGTACAGTGGTTCAAGTAATAGATACGACTAAGGCTTAATTTGCCTATTCAATCCCATGCAACTATTTAGGGGGTCTGAACTTTCTTGCAGCCAAGATCCAAAACTCTAAATTCCTTCTTCCCTTACACCAATGTAAGAATCACATCATTGGTATTCTGCTGGCAAGGGTCTAGCCCAGTTTCATTGTTCCAAATGTGTCTGCTTATAAAGACCAAAATGCTGAGTCAAGCTGAAAACCTACAGCTCCAGTCAGCTTCATGAGGAATGGAAAACACTAAGTACCCCTCAGACCCAAGTTTTCCTCTGTGGGGAACAGGGCATACAGGACTGCTGCTGCTCTCCCCCAAAACCCAGGAGGTGCACGAATAAAAATCTGGTTTTAATTACTTAATATCCAGAAACCTTTGGGTAAAATGCCTTCCTTTTTTTCCCCCCTTCTTTTTTTTTAAAAAAGACCCAAAATACTAACAATGTCAAAACCCCAGTTAACTTAAAGCAACTTCTGTCAGTTACATTTCTAAGTTTGCTTAAAAGGCTGCACCAACATAAATGAAAAGATACATATACTGGTCCAAGAAATACCTCCCATCACTTACCAATCTGGTCTTTCTCAAAAGGCTCCTCAATCTCCTTCAGGTTGGCCAGAAGACGAATGTCAGTACAAATCTAGGAAAAAACTCAAGAAGTTAACAAACAGAACCAAACTAACACATACCAATATATAATCCTGTTAGCGTTCTTGAAGAAGTGTTTGCATCTGTGTCCAAGAAGCAAACTGGGGAACAGTGAAAAATTTGACAAAAATAATTGACACTGCAATCGCAATCATACTTCCTGGCCTAAAACTCCCAGTCCTGAAAACATAAAGAAAAAAGCATTTCCACTGTATTAGAAGAGAAGAGGACTCCAAGAAGGGCAAACATTTGCAGGGAATGGAAGACAGACCAGGAAAGTACACTGCAAATGTGTAATAAAATTACAGAGTGATTTGAAACACAGATAATGTGTTCTCAGTGAACCAGCCAGCCTACAAAACTAAAACAGAAGAAAATACCACAGATCACTTTAGCCCAAGAGAAAGAAGAGGGAGGGAACAGAGATAAATCAATGAAAAGCATCCACAAGGACAGAGAGAATAACACTGTTATCAGAGAAGCAATTAACTAGGAGCAAATGGTGAAATCTAAAAACTCATACACCACTAGGAAAGACATTTACTATAATTGGATCAATTTAGCATAGATTAGACTAATATCTGGTGTGGGATTTGTTAACCCATCTTAGAATCAGCTCAGTAAACTTGCTTTATTTGCCACTGGTCTTAAGATCTTTGAGGTTTGATTACCAGGCATGTACACAGTGGTGAATTTACACGATCACAAAGAGAACAGCTGAACAAGGAACACCAATTTATATTTCTTGAGAAGAGCATTCTATACCATGAGCACCTTTACTTCAAGATCTAAAACGTTTCTCCTTCTTCCCAATGTATACAAACAGGATGCTCACCTTGTGTATAGATGCCCCAAGACTGGCCAACACAGACAGGACTTCAATATCCACCTTGCGACTATAGGTTTGCCCTGTGACCATGTAAGACCTAGAAATAAGCAGAGAAGTTGAGTGCTCCAGACAGATACAACGGTCCTACAAGACTTTGAGCAAGGAGTGACATGGCTTTTAACAGCGGAGGGCTGTCATTCTGCCCTGCTGAGAACAACTTTGGATTCAGGCTGTCAGTTCTGAGCAGCATGCAGATGGGAGAGAGACAAGAAGAGGAAAAAGCCATGCTTTGACAGGGAGACAAGTAGAAGTGGCCTGTTTAGGAGGTAAAGTTTCCTGCGGAAAGCTGCAGTTGGGAATGGAAGATGGCAAGGGGAGGTAAGTCAACAGCAGCACAGATGTCAGTTTGGCACACAGGGAATCTGGGCCAACACGGACAGCAGGAGTCACACTTTACTCACACCAAATTTAGGTGACTAAGCATGCTTGTTACATACCGCTTAAATCCTGCCTTTGCAGTCACTAATCTGTCCAGCTCTTCAACCTCAGGGTGAAGAAAAAAAACAAAACAAACAGAGCTCAGAATGCAACAACTCAGGAAGGTCAGCAACAGAAAACGGAACCTTTGCTTTTCTCAGTTTACTGTCAACATAAGTTTTCCTTGCTGGGAAGCACCCCCTCCCCAGATTCTGCTCACTTTCACACAGGGCCTTGCCAGTGACCCCCAGAGGGATCGTAGTGCCCTTGTCAGAAAGGCCACAACCTCCGTGTTCCCCCCACAGAGAACAGCATTCCAGGGGGAGAATTGCCAAGATTGCAAGTCTACAGCCTGGGCTGTCTGACTTACTTTACTATGGTCCCCCTCAAAGAGCTGCAAGAAGCTGGCTTGCGTGCCAGTGGTGCCTTTTACACCCCGAAAGCGCAGGTCGTCCCGAGCCCGCTCCAGGTTGTGCAGGTCCATGCACAAGTCCTGAATCCACAAGCAGCAGCGTTTCCCCACAGTGGTGAGCTGTGCAGGTCTGAAAACAACCAAGAACAGAGCGTGAGTCATTGACAATCTGCACAGTAACTCCTCAAGGACCACACTTTGCTGCTGAGTCTGACTCCTCTGAGCAGAAATTAAAAAGATCTGGCTTATGCAGGAAGCTGTAACAGCACTCGTATATCACCAGTAAATGGCACTGAAGATATGATCGTTCTTTTCAGGAATTAGATGTAATTACATCAAGAGAAAACAGTAATTGTAGTTTCTGTATGCGCTAGGGGATTAAGAAATCAGTGAGAACGGGTCTCTCTAAAGGCGCTTCACCACTACAGCTTTGGAGAGTTTCTTAAAGAAAAGTGACCCGGAGGCCCACTAGTCAGAATAGCAATAGAAACGGGTTTCACGGTGTTTTTCCAGAACTCTGGAAAAGCCTCATTCAGTGCACTAGGGCGGCTCCCCCGGCTCCCTCCGCTGGCGGAGGGCGCCCCCTGCCGGTCCGGGGGCCGCGCCGCGCCCGGCGCTCTGCCCGCAGCTCCCCCTCCCGGGGGGCTGGAGAAACGGGGGGTGCATCTATCCCCCGCCCCGATTCTACTCGCCCAGGGCAGAGAGGGCATCCTGGGGCTAATGTATAGCTCACGGGTGTGAATTTCTCAGTGTGGAAACACCTAAAACCAAGCTGCGATTTTAAGTGGTTCCTCTAAGGGACCGTTCCTTTATATTTATAAAAAGGCACTCCTCAGCCTCTGGGCAAACATGCAATAATTAACAACGTTGTCAGTCGACTTTTTTTGTAAAACCTCCACCTTGAAATAAATATCTGCAAGCTTCAACCATGCTTTCCCCCTGCAAATGCTTTGAGGGGAAAATGGGGGTATTATGCAGAACCTAGAAATTGAAATATTCCAAATTATCCGCATGAACTCCAAAGTCAACCTGTATACTATTTCAAAAAAAGCACATGCACATGAGAAAGGTGCTCCTGATCAAGTTGAAACGTAAAAAGGAAGGATACAAGACATGGAAGCAGGGACGGGTGATCCAGGAGAAATACAAAGAAACTGTCCAACGCTGCAGGGATGGGGTTAGGAAAGCCAAAGCCCACCCACAGCTTAATCTGACATGGGATGTGAAAGGTGACAAGAACGGCCCCTGCAAGTACGTAAGCAGCAAAAGGAAAGTTAGGAAAAACATGGACCTGTTCACAGGTGGGGCAGAGGCCCTGCAGACAAAGGACACAGAAAAGCCAAGGTATCAATGCCTTCTTCACCTTAGAGTTTTTACCACTTTGCCTTACATACACTTCTTGAATACTCCTTTGTACTCTTTCCAAAAGCCAAGATAAAAGTGAGCCCAGAGAATACTCCTCTGAAAAGCTGCAGATGAAGAGGGATCGAAGACTAGAGCTGATTGAACTGACATGCCATATACAGCAGGACAATTAGTCAGAGACCTCACCTGATGCTCCCACTCTCTTTCGGGAGACATTTTAAAGAGCCAGACGCTGAGTCTAACACGCCCTGTGCTTAATTTCCCTGCCTCGGGTGTTCGTATCCCCGGGGTAGAAGATCCAGGCTTACTTCAAGGTGTACAGTTTAATGCCTCTGAAAGCAAACTGTCTTCATGAAGCAGCAGATTAATCTACCCCAACAACAGACCTATCCAGATCTCGCTGTCCTTTGACTCAGTAGTCTGCCTGAAAACTATTCTATTCTATTCTATCTAGTCTAGTCTAGTCTATTCACAGTCAATGTCAGAAATGCTGCACAAGAAGCGTAAGTTTCCCAAGAGACAGAAAGCAGTATCATCCCGTTAAACAGAAAAAATTCTTCCTGACTTTTCCCAGGGATCCACATAGTGATGTATGAAAACTGATGGATCCTTACTCATCCCTTTAGAAGAAAGCTTCAGCTCTAGTGACAGAGTAGCTCTAGTAACAAGTAGCCAGTAACAAACCTTTCTAAGCTGCAGCTGAAACTAACTTAATTAAGTGACAGAAAAACAAACATAAAGAAAACGTGACTGCAAGGCAGTCTTACTGCAATTCCCAGTCATGCATTTTGAAACAGCCCAGAATGTACACATCTACGTTCACCAGGAAGCCATATTAAAACAACTGCTGAGAGCTTGTCAAAGCAACAGTTCAATTGCCTGAGACAGGGCCGGAGTTAGACACATACTCCTTTTCTGAACCTCCAACCATGTCTTAATGACGTCCGGCAGTACCAACTGCCGCTGGTCAGAGATGGGCAAAAGAAGGATAAAAGAAAGAAGTAGCAGGTCAGTTTATCAAAGCACAGCTGACAAAATGAAAGCAAAAGCTGATGGCTACTTACTGGTAGTGAGTGAAGCCCAAAGTAGGCAGGTCAGCGTACTTCTCAGCAAAGTCGGCCAGCCGGCTGATCACCCTTGCAAGCTAGTGGATGCAGGAAAGATAGAAAAGAGAAAAAAAAAACCCACAGCAGAAGCTAGCATGCTTAAGCATCACAATATTGTGAGAAAAAGGGGAGGGAGACAACTATGCAATCCTTGAATATCCCCCTCTTAATTGCAGAATATGGTGTGTTTCATTTTTTTCAGGGCATGCACCTAATTTCTGCTCCCTAGAAAACTCAAGCAAGAGACGATACAAGTGGTTGGACTTCAGCTCAAACTCATCTAGTCCTCGTGCCCAACCCAATCCTGAAGTTGGTTTATCCCTGGGTATTTTCTTTATTCCTGGAATTAGCCAGAAATACAGCTGCTTTGGGTATAAATTGACACATGTGCAGTCCAGGGCAAATTGGGTGCCCGGTCAGATAGACAACACTGCACTACACTCCCACAATATTTGACCTCAGAAAAATTGTATTATGTAGCTTCTTGAATGCTGACACGCTCCTAGGAATATAGTTAAGGGAATGCCTAAACTGACCCTAACAGCGATACAGTTGTTTTCTGAAACTAGAACCCGTGGCACGGATAAACAAGGAGTTGCTTATAATTCCCATGGTGACCAAAGAAGCTTTGGGGAAAGACTTGAGGCAGGAAAGGAAGATTAACCGTTCACTTTCTCAAGAATAATCCAAAGAGGAAGCTCCTCCTAGCTTCCCAGCAAGGCTTGGGAAAATCCAAGTTAAACACAGGCTATTCACAGGACATCAGCCCTTCCCACTTGAGACACAGTACACAACAGCCTTCTCACCGTGGGTAGCAGCAGGTTAAATCCATCACGGAGGACAATCAGATCCTGAAAGAAGCAAAGAAAGGAAGTTTGGGCTGTGTCTGAAGAACCAGACATATAGGCTTCTCTCAGAGAGAACACAGATAATTAAAATATGCTTTGTCTGCTCAAAAGTCTCTTCTTAAAATGAAAACTCTGCTTTCCTTCTTGTACCAGAACTTGCAGTGAACTTGGTAATGACAAAAACACTGGATCCATCATTGCTCCTTCTATACTGTCCATAGAAAGTCATACTGGGCAGTAGAAGACCGATTTCCACTGACTGGCTATGAATGATTATTTTGAGATACTTGGGATGCCCATGGAATGACAGACTAAATCATTCATCCCAAGTGGAAAACGAAGGCACTGTAGGTTAAGACAGCAGGAATGTGAGTGGACTGATCAGGCAGCAGTCATCTTTTATTTCTTCTTTTGAGACTGAGGTGGCAAGTGCCACAAGGAAGCTGGTATTATTTAAAAGCCAAACAGGCTTGCAAAGGAGTAGAATAAAAATAATCATGCAGCAGCTTCTTGCAATGACTTGGACACAGGGGAACAGCAATATATACACTGAGAAATTAGGCTTTAGTTTGCACTCAGTTTTAGACGGGCTTTTCCCAAACATTTTACAGTTCTGTAGAATGGCGGTACTTCCTTCTTCACTTAACACACTTACCCATTCTCTTGGCCACTGAGAAGTTTTATTTACCCTGAATTAATAATTCCAAGCAGCAGTTGAAAGCTCACTTGCTGCATATATCAAAAGTGGCCTTGTTCCGTAAGTCAGTGAACTCTTGTCCCATTGGCATGACTGACAGTTCACACGTGTCTGCGTGTGTTTGTAAATCATGATCTCTTATCTCCTTGAATATTTAACATGCAAACAGAGCTTAGGGAACAGTTAGTTTCCAGACAGATCTTGCTCCATATCAAATGAAAGGAGGCAAGAAGAGCTTGCCTTCCTAGGGTAGCTAGGATAAAGGGGAATTAACTTCAACAGTAAAACTGATAAAAACATCTGAAAAATCTATTTAATATTATTTTATAGAGAAAAGTTTATAAAGAGCTATCAAGTAAGCAACTGTAGCTTTGTTTTGTCCAGCTCCACAGGCAGGAAACTGAAAATACCGTATTACCGTATTATCCCCTACGTAACAGGAAGTTGCTCCAAGGTGAATGATGGCTGCCGCTTTAGGACAACAGTGGGCAAAGGTGTGAACATGGGCCATCACATCGTGACGCAGCTTCTTCTCTTCCTCCGCCGCCATCTCGAAGTCGATGTTGTCCAGATTTGCTTCCATCTCCTTTATCTGCTCATCTGTGATCGGAAGCCCAAGTGACTGCAAGGGGAAAAAACCTTTCTATTTATTTTTGTCTTTAAGACACAACCCAAACTGAGACAGAAGCTGTTTAGATAATTTACTCTCATATGACATCTCACGGAAGCATGGCAATTTGGCATAATCAAGAGCTGTAACAGCAAGCACTTTCAGTTTCATTCTAGGGTTCTCCAAACTTTTCCAACGTGATAGGACAGTTTTAGTGCTTAGATGTTCCTCTTGGGCTTCATACTTTCCTCAGTCATGTAGCATCCCCGTGATAACTAAAAAAATTAGACACATGGGGAAAAGTGATATAAATATAGCAAAGTTTTAACTTCTTTTAATGAAATTTACCTTTGGGTAAAGAACAATCCAGCTACTATGTGACTATAGCTTGTGTCAGGAAGAACTCTTTGGACCGCAACTGGACCCACACAACTGTACACAGTGGGCTCAGAACACATGGAAAGGTACATATATCTGTACCTTTCCAAAAGCCCTAGAGTATCTCATCTCAGCCTGAATCCGGAAGCTTGGGAAATCAGTTACTTGACCTGGAAGCAGGAGATAAATGCTCCTAGTTCATGTTCAAAAATATTTGGTAAACCTTTTCAGCAAGCTGACTTAAAACACAGTAAGATACCAAACCACAGAATTATACGCTGGTATAACTCTTGCATAGCTCTGTACTTGCACAAGCTAACTAAGCTGAGAAAAATGTCTTCCTGATACTGAGAGTTTAAAAGGCTCACAATGAACTTAGCATTACTGCCTTTTCCAAATTAAAATGCTATTGTCTTGTGCATTAGCAATTAGAAGTCACCAGCCAAGAAACTTCAAGGATACAATGTATTTCAAAAGCTGGTTCTGTTCAGAATCAAACTGACTGAAAAAACCCCACGTTTTGCAGATGTGGAATCTGGAACTAGACAAGACAGCAAGTGAAGCAGATGTGTCTTTAAGGTGCCCATCAGATAATTAGCACCCACACAACTTAAAATATGATGCTGCAAGTGTATACACAGCAATGAATGTCCAGATAAATAAGGAAAAGCACCTGGCCCCACACGGCTGTCTGAGGTGCACCGGTACAGACAGTAGCTGCCTGAAAGCGCACAGGCAGCTCAGCAGGCAACATGCTCCTGTGCCAAGACTAACATCTCATACCTTGTTCACACATCCATGATCTGTTGGGAAAAGCTGAGCACAGTGTGCAGTCATTGACAGCCACACAGAAAGGAAATAAATCATCTTCAAGAAAAGGGACTGCTTGTCATAGGAATACACCCAAGGCAGGGTAGCGCCAAAGCAAATGCTCTTCTCATGTGCCCACAAACATCACACGAGGCCTCTTCCCTGTGAGTTTTTGCTTATATTGACAGTACCTCAGGAAGAAAGGTTCAAATGTTCTTCAAACCTGTCTACCTAAGAAAACTAAGTAGGAAAACTACCTGAGGGAGAACACAAGGTTTTCTCCAAAGCACTACAGGTCAGTGACATGCTCTCTGGATTGTGCTTTTTAAGGTATCGTTCCTCCAAGGCTATTCCAATACTTTGATGCACCACTATAACAACTATGACTGTTAATTCATCCCTATTCCTAAACGGCAGGGCAGAGCAGGCAGATGACATGGAACACTTCCTGCAAACAGGAGAACACTGGGCTGCTCATCTAACAAAGAACATATGACAGAAAAACAATAAAACTTAAATTTGGACAAAAACATAGATTGAGGGCTACTATAGGCTCTTATGAGAGAGAGCATTCACATTTCACATGTGCAAAACATTTTACTAGTCAGTTTGATGCTGCAGGATGTCAAAACTACTTCTACAGAAGGAAGAGATCCATTAAATTTGTACTTGACTTTCAAATAACATATTGTTTAGGTCAAGAGCTCAAAATTATAAAAAAAAAAAAAGAAAAAAAAAGAAAAAGAGGTGTTAATAGAAGCATTATAATACAAATGAATTTACATTAGAAAAAAAAAACAACCTAGAGTCTTGGGATGGGTATAACCTCACACGCTACAGCTCTTAACATGAACCTTAACTACTATCAGTTGGGAAAGGATTAGTTTAAGGAGCTCTCTCTTACTAACCACACACTTTGCTGAGTCTCCTCTTTCAAACCGTGGGTATTGCCTGCTGTAAGGAACAAAATACCATCTGTAAAGATTTTCTGTCTAATCCAGTTTCCAGTGAAACATTTTTCAGTTCTTATTTCACATATTCCAAGTGGACTACTTGAAAACTTCTCCCATAAGTAGGGTGAACAATGAACCCATTTGCCCAGTCCTGAACTTTACCACGGAACTGCATGTCCCCTCTTCTGGAAAACCTATGGTTAGATCTTCTAATATTATGATTTACTACAAAACAAGAGTAAGTTATTGTCCATAGCTCATTCATTACTTTTTTTTTTTCTAAATGTACCGAAAAAGAAATATTATGTATCTTCAATAAGGATGATTGGAGAAGCAACATATAAATGTCCTGAAAGTGAGGATAAGTCCTGGAGTAAATATTTGCCCATAGTTCATTTATTACTTTTTTTTTTTAAATGTCCCCCAAAACAAGAAATACTATGTATCTTCTGCAAGGAACCCAGGGAAACTGCTTATATCTATACCTAACTGATTACTGACAGAGCTAACAGGTGCTGAAAGTAGCTGACCCTTCCTCCTTCAATCCAGAGCTGACATCAGAAGTCAAACTCCTCTGGAATGAGGAGACAGATAAAAATAGCAGTCTCCCTTTTCCCACTACAAAAACGGTGCCCAAGAAATTGCAAGACCTGTCTCTGCTTTTTGGGAACAAAACTCCGCAATGGGAGGGAAAGCAAAGGTCAAGGGACAGGGGAACCCCAAGTTCAGGGCTTGGGAGTGGAACCTAGAAGTCTCACGCCGGTTCTTTCAGCAGCTCGCTTTCTCCGATTGGGCAAGTCGTGTAAAGTGTTTTGTTCTCTGTCCTGGTTTGAGGTAAAACACAACTGATTTTCTGTTTTGTAGTTTTATTTTTTTAGCTGGGCCTCTCCTAACTAAACTCTGAAATTAACAGCATATTGTTCAGAAACTGTCCACTCTCACAGTGATAAGACCTGATTATACCAAGGAATGGTATGCAGAGAGGCCCTCGCTTATACTTAGTGCTATAACAACCAAGGTCAGGTAACTTCGTTATTTGCCCCGCTGGAGGGTCAGAAGCGGAAAAGCATAGAGGGGTCACACCTGTAGGGAGGAGCGGATAGGACAGGTGACCCAAAACTGACCAACAGGGTATTCCATCCCATCCGCATCATGCTCAGTATAAAAGCTGAGGGATCAAAGGGTCAACTCTCTTTCTTCAATGGCCAACGTCCGAGGAGGACCCTGCCTGTTCGTCTGCCTTCGATCCCGATCCGAGCATTCCTGATTCCAGATCTGGAATGCAGCTCCTGTTCAACACTGAGTCCAGTCTGGGACTTTTCCCTGTGCCTGCCGGTGACGTGAACATTGTCCTGGGAGCATGATACAGTTTTGTATATACTGTATACTTTTTTTTTTTTACTTTTTTTTTCTTTTCTTCTTATTATTCATTATTCATTATTTATTAATATTTTCATTAAAGTAGCTTAGTTTTTTCTAAACTCCTAAATCTCTTTTATCTCTTCCTCTCCTCTCTTTTTCTCAGAGGGGGGAGGAAGGGGCCATCTGTCGTTCTGATTGGTCAATCCGGTCAAAACCACGACATTCTTCAACAGAAGAACATGTGATGATTATCTGCTGGAATTGATATGAAAGTGTTTAAATAATCATGCTTTGAACATGCAAAGCTCCTTGAGCATTCATTCTTGGTAATGACACTTCTGATACTAGATGAGATCTGCAGTCTGCCCCCTCCAGCATCTCAGCTGTGACGACACACCTATAAATACTTAAAGGGTGGATGTCAAGAGGATGGGGCCAGTCTTTTTTCAGTGGTGCCCAGTGACAGGACAAGAGGTAACAGGCACAAACTTGAACATAAGAAGTTCCATCTAAACATGAGGAGGAACTTCTTCACTTTGAGGGTGACAGAGCACTGGAACAGGCTGCCCAGAGAGGTGGTGGAGTCTCCTTCTCTGGAGACGTTAAAAACCCGCCTGGATGCAATCCCGTCCAGCCTGCGTTAGGTGAACCTGCCCTGGCAGGGGCGGTGGACTAGATGATCTCCAGAGGTCCCTTCCAATCCCACATCATTCTGCGATTCTGTAATACTGAGCACGTATTATTTCAGAAGGCGACTCCTCTTTAACATAGCTGTACAATTACATCTTCAGCTGCTAAAAACATCACCTTTGGTGCGGCATACTATTGATGAGGCTGCTGTAGTAGTATGATCCTTGAACAGAGAAAGAACACCTTAGTGACACTGTGCTTGTTCGTTCTCCAGCATGGTGCTTCTCTGCCCTTATGACAATATTAACAGCCAGACCTGGTGCTTGGATCGCTTCCTAACAACCCCAGTACTTCAAAAATGCAAACTGAAGGACCCTGCACAAAACAAATGCGCAACTACTGAGTCTGAAAGCTAGAGCTATCCTGTCAGAAGGCAGGGTGGTTTTGTGTGGTTTTTTTGGGGGAACATATTACAGTTTTTTCACTGTCAGAAAACTGATACAAGTCTTCCTCTCAGTCACAAGGAATCAAGTTAATGCATCTTAAAAATTGACTGTCTCAACTAAGAAGTAATAATGGGCTGTAAGAAGTAATAATCCCCCTAATTGGGATCAAAGTCAGAGTAAGAAGGTTTAGCTTAAACTACATTTTTAAAATGTGTCTACTAACACAATAGCCTGCAATCATCTCGACGTATTCTCAGTTGCTGCTTCCTAACAGTTGAACAGATACCAAGTTTCATGCTATCAGTTAGGTTTTGGGGTTTTTTTGTGGCAGTTGGCCCGTCAGAAAGGTCATGAGCCTTTCTTGGGTAACTGTTCTGCTCGCTTTGGCCCAAAGTAAGCTTATCTGAGAAATAAGGGCCCTCTAGAAACAACTGGCTGCAGATGCGCGGGGTGGTCCAGTTGGCACAGACTGACAGCAATCTGATTGAACAAGAGAGCCCATCTAATCAGTCACACCTCCTGAAAAGCAAAGTCAAGCGCAGGGGAAGGCCACTGATGTTTGCTCAGAAGGCAACTCCCCTCCTCCCCTCCCCCCAAAAAACCCACCAAAAACCTGCTTAGCAAAGCTTTTACAAAACTAATTTCACAAAGGGCAAAAGTGCAATGGGGAGGATATGAGACAAGAAGAGGTGATTTGCTGGGGGATCACAGAACGGTAGGGGTTGGAAGGGACCTCTGGAGATCATCTAGTCCAACCCCCCTGCCAAAGCAGGGTCGCCTACAGCAGGTTGGACAGGAACACATCCAGACAGGTTTTGTCTATCTCCAGAGAAGATGACTCCACAGCCTCTCTGCCTGTTCCAGTGCTCTGCCAACCTCAAAGTAAAGAAGTTTTTCCTCATGTTGAGATGGAATCTCCGGTGTTCCAGTCTGTGCCCGTTGCCCCTTGTCCTGTCGCCCGGCACCTCTGAGAAGAACCTGACCCCATCCTCTTGACACCCGCCCTTTGGGTATTTATAAGCATTGATAAGATCCCCTCTCAGGAGGACCGCGTACAAAAGGCAGTTGGTTTTACACAACAAAAGGTTGTGTAAAACCAGGCTTGCACACGTTCCCACCCCTTTCCCCCCACGAAGCTCGCTCTGCTCAGCTTTCCCCCACCGGCCCCGGGCAGACCCAGGCCGCTGCTCGGTCCCGTTTCCCGCGGGCAGCACCGGGAAGGCAGAGCGGGCCGTTCCCGAGCGGGACTCCCGCGCCGGAGCCCCGAGGGGACACCGAAGGGAAGCGGGTCGGGGGCGTGAGGCACTTCCCCCCACCCCAGGCCCAGCCCTCCTCCCTCGCCAGAGCCCGGCGGCGGCCCCCATCCCGCCGTTACCTTCTCAGCCTGGGCGAGGTAGAGCCAGAGGCGGCGCCAGGTGCCGAACTTCTTCCTCTCGCTGAAGTTGAAGCCCATCTCGGGGCTGGCATATCGCGACACCAGGGGGGAGCGGTAGCGCGACAGCACGTCCTCCTTGGCGCCGGGGGTCGCCATGGCAGCAGCGGCGGCGGCGGGAAGGATCGGGGCCGGTCGCCCGGCGGCAGCGGGGGATAAGGGCGGGCGGCGGCCCCGCCCCGCTGTCGCGACGAGACCCCGCCCCCGGCGCGGAATACGGCGCCGCGCGCCCAGCGCGGGGGGAGGTGGGAGGGAAGATGGCGGCGGAGGGAGGGCGAGGACAAACATTGCGGAAAACACCAGCGTTAAATGCTTAGCAGCCAAACACATTTATTAGTCTTTTTTCTTTTTTTTTTCTTTTTTTTTTTTTTTTCCAGGAACCCGCGCCACACACTCTGGAAGTTCTGTTGCCTCAGCATTCAGCATTTTGATCTCCTCTTACCAGCATTTCTGAGGTCCTGTGAGTGGCCAGCTCCAAACAGGACATGGCTCTCAAGTGGAGCC
>KZ505643.1:1334325-1388109 GCA_002844005.1 Limosa lapponica baueri
TCTTTGCTAGTTATATACCTCCCTAAGCAAAACCACGTACACAGGAAAAAACACAACACAGAGAAACAAAAGGAAACATCTGAAGTACACACTGGTTTAAGAACATTCATAAGTAAACGTTTCTGTCAGTGATGGTCTGGTGCTGTAATACACCAAGGCCTGGCACAGGTAACGCTCACCATGAAGGACGCAGAAAGGAGTTAGCTGCATGTGCTTTCAGGAGATGAGGCAGGCCAGCCAGCGGTTTTTGCCGACACAATTTCGTTTTTGTCAGTTTTAATGCAAGCAGTTTATCAATTAAAAGGCTAATTTGGTTGGGCTGGACTTTCAAGCTTTTGATGGATTCTTCAAGAATGAATATGGGTGCCTATTTATAAGTTTGGGGCAGAAAAGAAACACTTTTTTTTTTTTTTAAAGGTACTGAAGCTTGTGAGAGACTGAATAAAGAACATTTGCCTTAGCCGCACAAAAAATGGCAATGTCTTCTTTTCTCCTAGTTGGAAGAAAAAAATGGCTTGCATTATGTAACAAACATTCTAGGGTTCACTCAGTACAAAAACCCCACATGCAAACATAAATAAATAAATACACTGCTACTCAAAAAACAACATCGGCTCCCTTCTCACCAAATCCTTTGGATATGGCAGTGTTCTGCTCTACCACAGGGTTAGAACAAGGGCTAGGAAGCAACTACCCACTCAAAATGATCTGCAGACTTGAGATAGCACCCTGCTAAAATGAATTTTAAAAGACCTACTGACAAATTTTAATCCAGCCCAACTGGATTCTGCTTCAGCCACAGGGACTCCACCATGCCTGTCTTGTTTTCAGAATCAAGACACGCAGATGGCCAGCCAGCCCGTAGACCATCAGCAATGCAGCGTTTCAAGATTATATATAGAGAGAAAAAAATGCACACACACGAACATGTGCACACACACTCACACAGAAACAAGCACACGTGGGCAGTTACATGTGCCAGAACACACTGGTACTTATCAACCAGCCAATCACAAAGTGTTGGTTTTTTTGTTGTTTTTTTTTTCTGTTTTGTTTTTTTGTGGGTTTTTAAGTTTTTTTTAAATTTTTTTTTCGTTTTTTTTTTCTTTTAAAGTGAGGCTCCGTCAAGTCTTCCCCTCCCCCCCACCCCTTTTTTCTTTTGAACCCCTCCCCTACCCCAACCCAACATGGTAGACCTAAGGACGGAAACACACCCAGTGCAAACAAAGTTAAAAAGCTATTTTTTCAGTATATATGTTTCTTAGCAACAACTTCCGTATAACATGAAAAAGTGAAAAACTAGAAACTAATTTTTTTAATTTTTTGTGTTTAAATTTAAATGGTATGTGTACTTGCTTCACATTGTCTTTCTAAGTTGGCGTTCATGATTCAAGTATTTCAAGAGTGATATGTTCTCTTTTTGGATTCATATTCCAAACGAAAAAACTGAAGTTATATAAGGGAGGCAACTATGTGCTCAGACAGTCTGTCAATGACCCACCTTTTTTTTCTCTCTCCGTTTTCTTTTTTCCTTTTATAAATGTATTTATTGCAAGTTGAAAAAAACGAAAAGGTCAAGTTAGTGCTGCTGCTGTTCCAAAAAAGGTCACGAGGTCAGAGTTGAAAGTTCTAAGTTCAGATTGAATCCGACCCTCCTCCCAGAAGGTCTCCAGGTAGTAAGGGAGCAGGGCTGCCCATTCTGTGTGGATCCTCTACGCTTGGGACCCCCCACAAGCTTGAAGAATAGTTTGGGGGCCCCCACAACGAAGCGCCAGTGAGATCACCCCCACTGCTGCCACCGCCGCCACCACTGCTCCACTGCCCAAGCCCTGTTGACCCACCAAAGAGATTCAAAGCAGGTCCAACTGGATCTGTCTGGTTCTGTCCTGTCTCCAGGGATTGCCAGCCTGCTGTGGGTGCACTTGGGGTTGCTGCAGGTGTAGGGGGCTGAGCTTGTGCCAGAAAGCGACTAACCTCTTCATCTGTGGCAAACTCAGCCAGGATGGTAGTGTTTCCCAACACACACCTAGAAGACAAGACATGTGGAAGAAAAAAAATTAATAACTGGAACCAGAAGGGAAAGCCAAGGGATTCAGAAGGCATGGCAACACCACTGTTAGGTGCCCAAACCAAAGGAGGTATTCAGCTTGCCAAAATGGAGCGAGCACAGTAAACTTTAGCTGTTTTTGACAGCGAAACCGACTCAAAGCTTTTCCATTTTCTGAGGGAGACGCCCCCCAAATAAACCTACCAACCCCCTCTCTGAAACATTCAGTTGTTATACCTGCAACAAAACCTTTCAACATTTAAACTAAGGTCCTGAACGTTAACACCAAGAGCAATAAAAGTGCCTATGCAGTGAGGCTAAAATGGTATATGCTCATATGCCACCTTTCAAACAAAACAGTGGATAAGCAGGTTAAAAGCCTCTGAAATTCAGGGTAAGATTAGTATAGTTCAAAAGTTTTCACTGAGTTTAAGGGCTTAACATAAGCACCCTCCCACATACCCCAAAGATTTTTGTCTCAAAACCTCTCGTTTTCAAAACATACCAGAGCCACAGTCCGTTCCAAAAAGCTTAAGAACAGGAAACCTAAGATCTGCAGCTTTTCAAGTAAGCTATTTCAGGCCTATCGCAAAACTACAGCAGACTCCCACACATTTGGGTTATGCATGTTAAGAATTATTTTCATTAAAAACTTTTATAAAATGGCCAAAATTGTACACTAAGGTGCATACTGGTCACAATTCCATCCTATTTGCACCTTCTTAGTTCTCTATGTGCCAATTTGTGCCAGCAATTAAAGAAGGCATCTTTTGTTCTCCTCTTCCTCTGCCCACGAAGGAAAGATTCCCTTCCAAACATGATACCTGAAACAAGTTTCCAAAGCACAGCACTGGACAGACATTTTGTGTTCATGACTAATGCGGTACAAAGAAGAGACAATGGGATTGCTTACATGTGCAGTGCAGTCTGGGCCTTGGCCGCCTCCTGTTTGGTGTTATATCGGATAAGGGCGGTGCCCTGGGTCAGGTTCAGATGGAATGTCAGCAGTGGGCCATGCTGCATGCAGATCGTCCTCAAGGTTGACCCATCGATCTGAGGAACAGCCAGGAGAAAACAGATGTTTGTAACTATTTCCTCAAATGAACTTCAACCCTAACTTTGTCTCAGTAATTAAACGGTAAATTACTCTCAGAAACAGGCGAAAGCAGTGGGAAGTGAGTGAAGGTGACAGGATTTAATTTTCAAACAGAATCCGTATGCCTCGACTGCTTACAATGACTTTGCTTCATGGAATAATCTGACCTATCTTTCCCGCTCACTTGTAGCTTGAGTCCAGTTTTCCCCTTCTCATAGAGTTTCTTAGAATGTCACTATCCTTACGTCTGCAGGTTTTCCAGTAATTATACACAACTTGCACTTATCACCATCTTCAGCCATTAGGATTTGTCCCAAGGGAACCAGAATTTGCTAGCCTGCAGCACTTTGATTTCAGAATTTAGATCAACCAGTATTTAAAAGTTCTTTGCAAAACTCGAAATACCACCTCTACAATGAGAGGTTTTTTAAATTTATTTTGGCGCTTTGTAGTTTATGAAACAGTAACTCACAGAAACAGTCAGTGATCTTTCTGCGAAACCCAGCAATCTTCACTCCTCCTGAACTAACGTTTTCACAGCAGCTGTTGCCTACATTCCCTCTGCAGCAGTAACAGCTTGTTACTCACCTCCAGTAACTGCTGTCCTCCAAGGTGTTCTGTACAGACAGATTCCATTCCTGGTATGCCACAGGAACAGGCAAACATGAATGGGATCCATATGTGCAGATACTTAAGGAAGTGCTACTTTCTTCCTTCTCCCTCCCCCCTCCTCTATTATATGATACAACCTCAATGAGGGAAAAGAAATTGTGCACAGGCACAAATATGGACAAAGTTAAAACAGAGAAATTTGAAATGAAGATACTGTCCCCTGAATCCATTTTAACCTTTTAATCCTTCTCTCTAGTGAACTGACCCACAACGAATAGAGGATTTGTTATGAAAGAGACAATTATAATCTGCTTTTTTCTCTTTTCTATTAACTTAAATGCCTCCAAAATATATTCTTCTTCCATTAAACGATTCCTAAAGCAGCATTAAACTACCTTGCACAACGGAGACTTAGAACTGTCTTTGTCACACCACTGCTGTTTCCTTCACATCAAGGAAAACAGTCTTTTCTATGAAAGAAGCACAATTTGCCATTTTGGGTGATCTGAAGGAGACCTTAAGTTTTTCCTTTCATGTTGATGTTTTCTTAGACTGTAGTAGAAGCATGGTAAATTATTCTGCTGAACATGGGACTCTGTCTAGATCTCAGAGCGCTGCTGATAATCATACAGGCTTTTCTGAAGCCTTGAAAACAGGCTAATTGGGATTGCTGAAACTGAGATCTCCACAGAATTCGTTTTGAATGGAAGCAAGCTCTGAGAACTCTTGCAGGAGTAACCTAACAAGACCATTTTTGGCAGGAGTGCTGGAAACATTCTATGAAAACTGGCAGTTACACCAGGTTTTTACTGACAACATCCCAAAGAACAGTCTTTAACAGCAATAAACCATTCCACATTATGGTCATTCAAATTATCCTCACTTCTAAGAAAAATCTTTCTGTTCCAATACTTTTATTTGAAACTCTAGGTAATGAAAGGTTATGACGGTCACGTAGCAAAAACTGAACATCCTAAAGCTAGCTGAAGAGATTACAATAGAAAAACCAATCAGACTGCAGCCCAGTTTAGTACAAACACATGCGTATGCTGACAAATCTAATTTTGTTAGGTTTTATTCAAAGAGAAACAACTGAAGAATACACAAATCCATGTCTTGGTAAAGCAAACAAGATCTCAGAGATAACAACAGAAAATACCTGTGGAGTGAGATTGTGAAGAACCAGCCAGTAGCTAGGACGAACTGAGCCACCATCACTCCAAGTAGATGCTGTAAATTAGAAGACAGAGCAATCAAGACAGATTTGTTAGAAAGAAAACCATTTTTGTTTTCACTTAGGTCTTTCAATCTCAGACAAATTCAGCATTATCAGCCCGGCTAACACATAAAAGTCTAATCTTCAATCCTGAAAACAAAAACGCATCTCTCCTCACATTTCACATGAAGATTCACTTTTCGCTAAACTTCATGTTTGAGGAGTTTCCCACCCACAGAAAGCATACAGTCTTGAAAGGCCCCCTGCAGCAGGTATTCCCTCCTGGCAGCTCCCAGCTGTTTTACCATATCCCCTGCAGCAGGACCTGGGATTCCACCCCCCCATCCCCACCCACTCCCACAAACCAATTACTGACAGTAAATTTCCATTTCAAGAAGGAACTTTTTTTTTTTTTTCCTTTTACCAGACAACTGCAACTTTCTTTCATCCAAACCATTAGTGCTGTAAAACGTACACTCCTCAGGTCTGATCAATGGTGCTATCAGTTGATTCTTCTCACCAGAGGCAAGCCTTGAGTCCTGTGCCCCCCAGCCCCTGACCGAACGGGATGCTGTGCTGTTCCATGGAGATGATGGTTTGGGGTTGGTCAGGCCAGGAGGCGGGCGGGGCAGCCCTGTAGTGTTCCTTGAGGAAATATGGTTTTTCCACATCTTGTTGGAGAGATGAGTGGGATTGTGTCCTATGGGATCTGGGGACCATGTTGATTTGTAATCACTGAATTTTGCTAGAAGATTAAATAAAGTGTGTATGTATTAGAGAAACGTATAAGATTCAGTTGGCCTTTAACTATACTATCACTGTAAACCCTTTGATAGCATTTATATCGGACACAAGCACAAAGCACAGAACCATGCAACAGTTAATTTACCACACCAAAAAAACCATGCTACATGTAAGTTCATCTTTACTTATTTTATATATACTGACCAAAAAAAAAAAATAATCCCTAGACCATTTATGATACATGTAACACACTGCAGTATGTACAATCATTAACAAGATGAACAGCAACTTTTATGTCCACACTACATTTGAGAATTTCTTATAACTTTGGGCACTACTGACCTTTAGTACTGAGAAACTGAACCTTCTTCAAGCCATAAATTTTCAGAGAACTGAAATGACTATTTACTACTCTTGGTCGACTAAGCTAATGCTACCACCTAAAGATGTCCTCCTATAAGATCAAAGCTTTCTCATTAATCACAAATTTGACACGATGGTAACACAGAAAGAAGGCCACTCAGATGTGTGAGCACGTATTCTTTTTTTTTTTTTTTTTTTTACTAGAAAGCATTACCGAAAGGTTATTATGAGAAGTTAAGACCAATAGTGGATATCCCTAACATGCTTAAGTAACCTTTCATATAAAAAGACCAGTAAGAGGAAAAATTAACACGGTCCCCAAAACATCACTATTGGTCATGAATATCTGGAAGCTCTTCCTAAACCAGTTTTCCTTAAGAAGGCAGACCACAAATTCACCGACATCTTCTGACACCAAGGGACATTTATCTAACCGAAAGTCAAAGTTGCTAGAGTAATTTCTTTTTCCTTTGTTCTGTAATGAGAACCAGCAAACATAGACAGGGCAATCTGGGGGAAGAGGCTCTCGTCTCATCAATTACCTTAATCATGAACTGTCTTAATCAGAACTCGTGTGTGAGTGCAAATGTATGTATTAAGCTCTACTCAAGAAGTACTAAGTTACTTATTTGAAACAAAGGGTAAAAATCCATGTTTACTATATGCCAGGGTGTCACAAAACAATACATTTGGGAATCAAGACCATAAAGCTGTCAGGAAGTAAAAGTGTGCCTCATTTTACAGTTGGGTCAGTATATTTCCATGACAGAGTAACTGTCAATAGCAAGCAGGTTTCAAGCACTAACCTATGAAAGTATATGAAAGTGCTTAAAAAACTGCTTTCACTAGACTGTTTTACAGATCTGTGAATTCTAAATCCTTAATTCAGATGACCCATTTTCTGGCTGTGAAACGCTGGTGTGTAGTTTAACAAGATGAGCAGAAGATGTATGTGTGCCAGGCAGTGGTCTAGTTTCCTCAATTCAACTATGGCTTCAATCATTTTTTATCTCTTGGGTCTTTCTCATGTGCTACACAAAAATTCAGCACAGCTAAGAAGCCAATACATGCCATTCCTTTCCCCAGACCATGACAAAGAAATCTTTTACGTCATTAGAACGCTGCATACACAGATATTCCTTCAAACTGAAGTCACCCCACAAACTGGCAGCAGGAATACCTGTCCTCAAGGGCTAAATAGGATTTTCAACACATTTTGTGAAGATGTTGAGATAACATATGAACACAGCTTTTATTCAGTAAGATGCAAAACCCATAAAGTTTGGGCCAGATGCAGCTCTCAGCTATGTTTGTCACTTCTGCTATTTACATGCAATTGTTCAGTTTTACGTAGTTGACAAGACAATGATGTCTCAAGAGAAAACTCTGGCATTTGTAAGAAGTTCAAAATCCAAACGGTTTGTCTGGAGCAAATATTTCCAGCATCCTACTCAGAAGTGTGTGCAGAGACCATTTTTCACAAGAAAGCTTTGGAGACCTTCTTACCAAGGATCTGAGGCAGATATCTAAATTACTATTTACAGGTGAACCATTAAAAGCCAGAGGACTAAAAACTCTCTCTCTCTCTCATGGTTTCAGGAAACGATGAGTGCTGTAAAACGTGAGTCAAAAGTGTTGCCTTTACAGCACTCCAGGATTCTAAAGTTAAAATCACTCACCTTATTACTCTAATTCCTTAACTCATGCATACAGGAGCAGGTTAGTTTAAAAAATATCGTCAGTCCCCCAACTCCTTACACGTCAAGAAATTGTGCACGTGGGTTGTTGTTTGTTTGTTTTTCTTTTTTCCCTTTTGTATCTGCTGCTCACTGATACCCTATTCTTTAATTTGCAGAACTAAGAATTTTGTATCAGGGGTGGGAGGAAGGGCAGAGGATCTCAGTCTATTTTTTTAAAGCAACGACAACAGAGTATTTTGTCATCAGGAGGAAACTGTCTATCAGCTGCTCAAATCTTGACTTCCAAGCTTCCTCAAAAATTACTAAAAGACTAAATATTCAAAGTGGAGCAAGCACAAGGAACTAAGGCAGTAAGTGGAAAATGCTTTGTCCAAGTAAATATTGGAGCCTGCATACCTGAAGTGCTATGAACGTTGGTGAAGGAATTGTCAGAGGCACTGTAGGGCCAGGCACCAGGTGAAGGCAGCGAGGTGTTGAGGGAAGAATTAGACCCTATCAAAGGAAAAGAGAGAGAGGAGTAGGCCAGCTGCGCAGAGTCTCTGTAATACTGTTAAACCTCAAGAGAGCCACGATTTGTACCAATGCCAAGCTTTCATGTGATACACAACCACGGTGCAAAGGCACACAGGCGTCCTTCTTAGTCAAATGCAATAGACAGTTACCCTGTTACGACAGGAACATCAGAATATTCTCAAACATCAGAACGATTTAAATAATTGCACACCAGCTGTTCACTGTTTTACCTGTGGTGTTGTCCCGCAGAAGTTGGTGGTCAGTATCTACAATGGGAGATGTGGCTGTCCCCCCCAGCACACTTCCAGGGGTCACATAGGGGTCAGATTCAGGGTCAATGTTTTGTATACCTTTCCATGGCACTCCTGGTTGGAACTCTGGGACAGGAAGGAAAAAGGAATTAGTTGCAAACATAGCAATGCCATTTACTGGAAGTAACAGTTGAAAACATTCAGGAGGGTAAGTAATTGTCTTCTACACTGTTCCTCAGAAAAATCAGACTTTTCTTAATTAAAATCTGTTTCATGTTCTTTTTTCAATATTCCACGGCACTATCTCTACTGTCTGTATGCAAGTCTATGCTACAAAAAAAGTGATGCAAATGCATACAATTTCTTTTGATTATTCCTGTTTTACTACATTCAGATAAGGCTTCACTAGTTTCACTCTTCCTTAATACATTAGGTATGTTTTAAGATATATAAGATTAGACTATAGAAGATTAGATTCTGCACACATAGTGTGTCTATGTGCAGAAGCCTTTCTCAAGGAAAGGCTACCTACCTTAAGAGTTTGTAAACACAACATTCAACACTTTACACCGTAGGTACACACACACACTTTATACATTAGCCGTCAATACTGAGTAATGCTAAGGTGAGATGCCTTGTGGTGAAAGCAATGTATATACTCATTGATGTTCTTCATGCTTCACAATGAGATAGAATATACTTATCATGCTTTATTTTCCTTTCAACTATAGTTCCAAGCATGCCAGATTTTTAAGACAAGAGGATGAGTTATATTAAGTATGAACATACAAAAACTCCAGGTACTGCAAGAAAGATCAGTAACTTGGTTCCTTCTCTGAGTAGATGTTCAATGAATAAAGTGCTGTGGTCAATTCTGGAAGCAGTGATAAGAAAGTAAAACTGCCAAACACAAAAACAAGTAAAGAAGCTTCAGATACTATGCAACAATTTGAATAAGCGTGAAAAGAGTGCCAAGGTGGCAGATTCAAGTCCAGGATATGGAATGACACCTTTATTCCCAACCTGAAGTTTTGAAATAATTAGCGACAGAATATTTGAGTGTAATTAAAAGTGGGATCCAGGATGTGCTCTCTGGAATGAAACCATTTAGGGTGACTCTAGCATGGAAGGCTTCATTTCAGTTACCTTTGTAATGAAGAAGCATAGACAAGACAATGACTTTCACAGACAAATACAGAAGAAAATGTGATACTACTGGTTCAAACAACTGGTACAGCAAGGACAGTATTAGATTGTGATAATGCACTGGAAGGAGAATCTCAGAGCAGACATAACATGGCCCCACTGGGTCAGAACTGTGGTTCATCTAGCCCACTATTCTGCTAAGAGCTGTAGAAGAGACAGCATTTAGGGACAGAACACAAACCTGGCCACTACCTGTAGGCTGCAGCCCTCACGCTCCCAGCATCCATAATCCTGCTATCTAGGATGTCAGAAACACCCTCTATCTGCTAGCACTTGCTTGTGAAACTGTTTTTCCAGCAGTTTATCCAATCATTGTTTCAACTGGCTAGTACCATCTGAAGCTCTAAAAGTAACACATTCCAGAAGTTCATCACTCCTGATGGAAACAAAAAAAGGTGGTCTCATCTACTTAAAATTTATATCCCCTTAAGTCCAGCATTTGCACCATGGTTCTAGTGTGGCAGGATGCACTGCCACATTATCTTGTGCATTTATCTGCATTTATCTTGTTCACTGTCATCATGATTTTGTAAGCCTCAATCACATCTCTCAATCTTTAGTAACTCAAGAAAATAATCTAGGACACCAGGTGTCAACATTTCTAACAGTATGAGCAATCATCAAGGAAGGAATCTGCTCAGCTACTGCCAAAATACTGCAATCCTCTGACAAGTAGAACCACCCTAAGCTTAAGGAACAAGCAATGCAGCTCTTGGGTCTAGTCAAAAGATCTTCTCTGTTCAGATATGAAGAAGCCATGAACACAGGTTAGGACTTGGAAATTAGAACTTGGTTGAAAAAAAAAAAAAAGAATGGAAAGGGTAAGTCCAAGTCTTGCCTTTGTAAAGATTTCTGATAACTGGTGAGACTGAAAATTAAGTGCACAGTAAGCTCTCATCAAAAAGTTAAGGAATATTCAAACAAGGCTCCAAAGATCAGGCCTATGGTATGTAAACACATTCAGTCATCAATGCAGTCCTGGCCTGAAGAAGAGTTTTCCTTGAACTTCAGCATACTGACAAATTTCCAAACTATCCTTTGCGATTGACAGTTATTCTCATGCACATTCACCAGCTACAGACATGCTCTTTTATTTCTAGATAGTCAAGAAAACATGAAGCGCATTTCTCCACTGATATTTCAAAGGTCCTCCCAGAAAGTTCAAACATAAGATTATTAGGAAAACCATGACAGACACATCCAGGCCAGTTTGCTTAAGAGTATGACTGAACTCCTATTGAATGGGAAATTACAGTCTAGAATTACCTAGGTATGCAAGTCTGTGTGACATAACCAAAAGACATAGTTCTCACCAACGCAGCAAAACTTGCTCTCACCTCCAGCTGTGATATCAGTTTGATTGGGCACCACTTCATTTATCTTTGTGCTGAACAATACTGCTCTCTTGAACGGCAAAATTTCTGCAGCAGATGGCATTTAGGAGGAAAACGCGAAAGGTGTAGTCAGGGTGAATGCTGAGTGACCACCGTATTCATTCAAAGGAAAAATGCATCCATTTCAAGAGGTTTTCTCTTGTAAACTCATTTTCGTTAACAACTTATTTTCCAACACTAGGAAGAAAAATTTTATTTCCAAGGCAGGAACTGACAGCGGGCCTCATCTACAAGCTTGCAGAGAAAAAGGATCCACAGTGTAAAATCATTTTGGGTCTTTATTCTTCATCAGGGGTGTTGATAAGGTGGATCATGATTTCAGCGAAGTTTCCCTTCTCAAGGAAACCAGTAAGCTGGAGAGGTCATGAGACAGCTTAAGTGGCTGATGGTTATGGGGCAACAGCACTTGTCCCAGTAGTCTCTGGACCTCATAAGAGAGGGCTAGTAATACAGCAAATAATTGCATAAAAGCCATGTGCCAGAAACCATGTTACATGACGTGTGGAATCACAGTCATGGCTACGCATTTACACAAGATACTAGGGATGATACCGATGATCCCAGTGACAGTTTATGTCCAGGATTTGTGAACTCCACCTATCCTTTCACAGCGGTGAGGTAGTCAGCAACAGCAAAAATTTTACTTATCACTGACAGTGGGACTGCAGATATCACTAAGGAAGCTCTATGATGTCAATGAGGGGCAAAGAGTAGCTATTCAGCTTCTCACTTCTGTAATAGCCTTCTGGTACCAAGAATCTTGCCAGAGCCAGTACCTGCTCCAAAACCTGGAAACATGGCAGAGCTGATCCTCACATCCCTCTCCTAACATTCTAAGTAGTATTGTGTGTCTCAGTATTATATAGGGGAATGCTGACTAAAGAAACAAGTTCAGCAACAATGCGTCTACGAGAGAGGTCCTGAAAAAAAATAAACTTTGGGGGTTTCTGGCATTATGAATAGTAACTCCAGCTCACAAAGCTCAGTACTTAACAACCAGGTTGACAGAAATGTAATGCAAATACATCTCTACAGAGAGAAGTCAGTGGCACGCAATGTTGTAGGTGTGCAGACGTTCTTGAGGTAAGTAATTCTTTAACTCTGTTAGCTCATCAGAACACATTTTCTTGCCAGAGTTAGACACTGAGGGATTCCCACAGAAAAAGCTTTAACTACTTTTTGTAGGTTTCCTGCAGTTGTATCTGTCACACAGATTCCTAGGCTTTCTGATGCAAGGTCTGTGCTACTGGTTTTCCCAAGAGATGTACCTGCACCTTTACTTTTTGGTGCTTGAGGAGATACACAGCAGAAGATTTGCAGTTAGGAATGTTTTCCTGGAACGTAAGAGTCTTCCAGGCAGAGAAAAATCACAGCATCCACTATTTGCTGAGCAGCGTTGGTGATTAATCTGTGCAACTTCAAGGACACCACTTTGTGTTTAATGAATGATTTACACAAAGTTACGTGTGTGTTCAAATACATACATGTTTTTCCTAGATACTTGAGTTTTCTAGCACAAAGATAAAATTCTGCCAGTGAAACTCTAGAAGACTTAAAGAATGTGCTACTGCCTGTAATCCAAAAAGCAAGAAACTTGTACTTATGCCACAAGATTGCTGAGCAGTACTGAAACACGTCAACACTCTTCTATCCTTTATACCACATGATCAAAGGTGAACCACAACAGTGTAGCGCACACATTAAATACATATTGTACCAACACTGATGGCAAAAGAAACCTTGTGGTCCGCAATGGATCGTATTTGTAAACAACTGCCAGAAGAAAAGTTCACAGTACATAAAATACAAAAGGTCAAGACAAGAAAATCTTGTTCCCACTATCACAACAAACAAGCTTTCACATCTTTTCCTTTCTGATTCCATGCCACCAATCAGAATGTTTACACCCTGTGTCAGCCTAACACAACACAAAATAAAGAATCAATACAAGAGGAGGGAGCTGGTATTGTATATTTTATGAGCAAGTGTTCTCATGAAAATTTCTGTAAGTGTAAAGTCACCAAACTACAGAAGATAAGAGTTCACCTAACAAAAACCAAATACTACTCAGGCAATCCAGCAGTTAGTTCATATTTAGCCCAGCAATTTTTTACTGAAAATTTAACATTTAGGTTCTAATTTAACGGGGAAGAAGTTTAAAAAACAAGATAGGCCAAGAAAATATTTTCCTTGCAGTGGTTACTTGAAAAGCATAATAAGGAAAAGTCCCAGCACATCTATTCTAAAGCTAGGACATAACCCCTGTCCCCATGTAATACCTGGAGGCCAGCTGGCGTTGCTGGATTTGCTTCCAATCTTGTTCGTTGGTGGAGATTTGGCAGGTAACCAACTATCACCAGCAGGGCCTGCATGGCCACCTAGTGGGTCGCCCTGAATTATGTCAAACTGGTTGTAGGGCGATCCTCCACGAGCCTTTCCAGGGGGCACTATTGCACCTGAAGCATTAAAAAGATACATTTACATTCAGGAAAGGTTGGGATCTTTTTAAGTACGGTATACTGAAACAAAAAATATTTAAGATGCATACTGGTGAGGTAAGATATTCACTAACTTGAAGCATAATCTCATCTGAGGTATTTCACCTCTGGCAAGATGATACTGTAAAGGTATTTCCAGAATAGCCAGTCCCCTTCTCACCATTTTTGTGCATATTGGCATCTTGTGAAGCCACAGAGGGCAGCCCTTCCATCATAGTCCACTGCTTAAAGCGGGATTCTGTTCCAGCCTCTTTCCCTCCCACCATGCCATAATCCATGCTACTTGAGCCAAAGCCTGTGAAACAAACAAACAGAACTCCATTGTCATTTGCTCTTTTTGGTTTAAGTGTCTTCAAACAGGGAGTCATTGTGATCATAAGAAAGGTAACAAAAAAAAAAAATCAACAGTAGCAATGAAATGTTCAAGTGGCAACTTTCAAATAAGCTTGTTAGGTCAGTATGCACCAAGATATGCTTTGTTATTATGTCTGTCTTCTTCCCATGTAATGAAAAATTTGATGAAGAGTTGACAAATTTGATGAAGAGTTGACACTTGTTGTAACCTTTGCTCTAGAGCTTACAAATAAATTACTTACTTCTGGACCCAGACGTAACTGGTAACGCAATTACCATATTTATATAGTAGCTATAGGCAGTGCACTAAATCTCCTTCCACAGAGCACTTACCTGAACCGTATCCAGGTATTTGCCCTTTGGTCTGTAAATCTGAGAGACCCACATTCAAAGGATTGGGTACCATGCTGTCTAAATGTGGCTTAGGCCCAACAGGATGGGATGGTGAATGCTTCATGCCAGGCTGCCTCTGCTGCTGCTGCTGGAGGGCACTCACCATACGAGCAATCTGCAAATGAACGAAAAAAACGGGAACGATATATCCTCTACTGTACCACAGAATTCCAGAAAACATGAAGAAACAGTGACTTGAAAGAGATCCAAAGGACCTTGCTCTCTGAAAAGTGCAATCTGAAGAGAGCAGGTGACATTACTAAAGCCAGCACCATCTTTGTTGCAGATTGCATTTTCACAGCACACTTTATACTTCGTATGATTGACAAAAACAGTGCCACACCTGTTGCTCCTGCTGTTGTCGCACAGCTTGAGATAACTTCCTCTGGCTCTGTAACAGCTGCTGCTGCTGCTGCTGCTGAAGGAGGAGCTGACATGCCTACAAGATAAGTGGGGGTGGGAAGAGTGAAAATACAGAGCTCATCAAGCGAAATATAATTGCCAGGAGCTAGTCACTAGCAATTGCTTTGCTCAGAACTTATGTAAACTGTTTCTCATTCCACACACTCAAATAAAATGACAATGAATGCATTAGAAGAATACTACATCTGTCACTTGTTTCTAATTTAACATCGTGCAACAGTATTACTAGTACCTGCTTTATTACCATCACTATGACTACAAGCCTGCAGAAAACTTCATTAAAAATCAACAACAACTGCTTTCCCTACACAGACATTGCTTAGAATCATTACTAACCCCCTGCAACATTCACAATAATCACACAGGCCCATTCAGTTTATCTGCTGCCCTCTAACAGGGCTGTATTTTCCTTTAAAACAAATGGAATAATTGTACAAAAATAACACAAGATCAGTAAACAAAACAGAATTGGAACAAACATAAAAAGAAAACTCTTTCAGCAGACAATTTATAAACAGTCTGACCTGAAAGATTACAAGCTACTTACTAATTGAAACTGGGGAATCTGTGGAAGCTGGCTCAGCATGGCAATCTGTTGTGGAGAAAGCTGGGGGCCCATATTGAAAAGTCCAGGATTCAAGCCACTGTTGGGAAACTGTTTGAGCATGGAGGCTGAAACCTGCATGGAAACCAGTTACACATCCTCAAGAAATGCACTACTATGAGAAAAGATGAAGAAATAGAAGTATTTCTATGAAAGAACAGGCACGACACCAATCTTAAAAGGTGTTCCAGGAAAGACATTACAGATTTCTTAACACGTCACATTTAAACATGCACAATCTATGACTTGAGCAGAGTGAATACCTCACTTGACTTGACAATATACAGTATTACACGTGCAGATGCAGACACACACACAAAGGTACCTCCCCCAACCAACTGGTTGCTGGAGAAGGCACTAAATTAAAATGTTGATATATATGCAGCTAACCAGTAATCACAGTACTGCATTATCACATTAAAAACGTACTGCTTGACAAGGGAAAAGAAAGGCATTCAGGCAGTCATTGGAGAGAAGAAACAGTGCCTCACAGAAAGAGTTAATCTCTTTGTATGCTGATTAAGCTATAGTAAAAGACAGGAGTAGGCGGAGAAGAATCCCCCCATTTCTCCCTGCATTGAGAGTTACACAAGTAGAATTCAAGAGAATCTCCAAGCGCCTTCACCAAGTCCAAAGCAAAAGGTAAACTTGCGCATTTGCAGACCCTGAGGTCTTAGAGCTCTGCAATGTAAATTCAACGTTTGCCCTTCATTGGGCCTCTCTTTCAGGGGAGCAGGAAGCACAGGACAAGACTGCTTGAAAAACATAAAGCCACCTGTCACACTTCAGAAAAACTTTCAGCTTTCACTTTTTTTGGTTGTTTTTAAAATACTTTGCAAAAGCCTATGTAAGACACAGGATTCCTGAATCCGCTTTGAAGTTTAAAAATACTGGTAGCGAGCATTTACGACCAACTGCCTAAGAAAGAAGGCTAATCCTTCTGCACTGAGTTTTAAGCACTTTCAACTACGAATTCTAATTTTTAATCTTACCTAAGTTTTCGATTCCTTAACATCAAGTCAAGACTAGGGTAGATGTGTAAGTAACTTCAGTGATGTGCTCTGAAGGCTGTAGCTCTACTTTTTACAAGTAACCAGTTACTATAAATTCCTTACCTGGGGAGAAAGAAATTGGGGAGGCACTTGCGCCCGGATATTGGGGGAAGGATTTAGTGGCTGCACTGGTGTGTGCATGCCCCTCGATTGTGCTGTGCTGTTTCCAAACAAACCATGATTGCCACCCTATAAAATTAAAGAAGTAGTGAGAAGATGAATCTTTCAGGATAATGGATCTCTATGCTATTAACTATGTATCAGTAACGAGGCAAGTACTGACTTAAACAGAGTACCCTTACAATTACTGAGATGTTTGCCATCAATCAGCACTATTCTACCTGCTGTACTACACTGTCGAGATGCAGGCTTTTTCTCCTCCATGCTGGAGAGTCATGTTTATCCACTTATTTCAAAGCACATACCAAAGCTAATGTTTTATATTTTGCACTTTACATGTTGGGAAATGGAAACTTGGAGTACAAACAACATGCTCAAAAAAACATTCCATTGGCTTTAAAGTATGGCAAGACTGTATCAATGTGAATTTTGGGCCATCATTTTAGAAAACTCAGGGGCTTTTTCTGAGTAGGTTGTTGAGGTATCACTCATAAGCCTATTATGTCACCTGCAGGCCTTTTGCTAACTGAAATTAGAATTCAAAAATTTTATTAAATATTTTCCTTCTGATGTGAAAATTTCAGCACTCTGGATTGAGATGTTTTTAATTTTTTCCCCAGTAAATTAAAGAGCAGGAAAATTTTCAAGTGAGAAAAAAATGTTGCTTTTTTTTTTTTCTCCCAGTGATTTATTTTCTAACACTAGAATACTTGCTGTTTATTTTGAGCTTTTTTTCTTCGAGAAGTATTTGCTGTTTTACAAGCAGCTTCTGTAATAATAAACCCTACTGCATGAAAAAGGCCAAAGAAAATTCATGATTATGTTTCACTATTTCAGCCTCTGAGCAGACTGTCTTTATTTGTAACATCTTTCAACATAAGCCACAGGAAATGTTATGGACAGTCTCCTACACTAACAGTTACATGCTGTTGCTTCTAAAAGCTGAATCTTGTGCTCTGAAAGGTCCTTACATGCCCTGATTCTTTCCTTTCATTTTCAAAACACTCATAACTTCCTATCTTCTGCTGTATATCAGGCTATGATCCTCAGATATCAGTGGTCCTAAACAGTGTATTTTCTATTCCTCAGCATCTGTTCCCTTTCTCCATGACAGCACTGCTGTACCCAACATTAATTCATCATTCTTCCAAACTGAGATTGTACAGGCCTTCTCAAAAACCTTTCCTTCCCTTATAATACCAGGATTTCATAAACTTTGCCTCCCTTCTACCATAATACTGTGCATCCTCCACTATTATGCTAAAAGAGAAGTCTCTCATCCTGCTTCTATACTGACAGCATTATGGATTGTCTCATTTACCTGTGTTACATTTCACCTCCTTAACGTATCTTCTCATTCAGAAGCAACTCAAGATGTCATACTAAGGCCATAGGAGGATAAACAAAAACCCCCAAGAGATAAAAGAGTTTTTATTCTGGAAAGAACCGAGTGGGATCAACTACAAATGAAAATTTTTGAGAGGTTTGAAGCTGCAGCTACACAGTCCTCCCTAAAGCTCAATAGAGTTCTGCACACTGAATCAAAGAATATCCCTGCAAATTTTGGACTTAATCTGATGTTCAACACTGACCGTGTCACATAGAAACAGAAAGACAACACAAAGAAACACCATCATGTTAGGCATGTGACTACATAAGCTGGTCTAGTTGCAATACTTAGGTTCTATTCTTTCATTTCCTAGTATTCCTGCAACATTTTCTTCCAGCATAACGCAAAACAGAGTAGCCTGAAATTCTTCAAAACTGCAGTTAACCACTACATTTCTTCCCCACCATTACTGCATATACAGAAAAAAATATTGCTAATTCAAGAGCTTTTCAAGGCTACTAAATCAATCCTTTCTTTGGGTTGTGGGGAAAGGAGAAGGGAAGAGGCACAATGCAAAATGATTGCAAATTTTTAAAGGCACATTTCTACATACAAGGTCTTTGGGTCTGGAAGAATTCAGTGTCGGGGGGGGCTGGGGTGGTGTGTGGGGCAAATCAATAGCCTCTAACTGGGTTTTAAAACAGCAATTAAAATATAAAGGTTGCCACTAACTTCATGACTTCTGAAAAGCACATCTATCTGCTGCTGCACTGTGATTCAGGAAGTAAGAGGCCAACAAAAGCAGATGGAATACATATTGATGATAGGAACCAAAGTGGATTGATTCTCAATGGCCTAATATAGCTGAAATTTCCATTAACAATATTAATTTATTTAGTAGGAAAACAAATGCAAGCAACCAACTAACCAGGATTAAGCCCAGGTTGCAGCCTTATAACAATGCATCTTATAAGGTGGCCTGCTTACTTGTCTAGCAGCGAAGTTTTGGGGACTGAGCCCTGAGCCGATTGCCCCAAGGCCGACGTTGGATAGTGTGGAACCAGAGGGAGACAGCTTGTAGCTGGGAGAAGGGGAGAAGGGAGAGCAGGGAGCCTCATCCCCAAGGCACCCATCTTGATTGGAGAAAGGCAAAGTCAGCTGAAGCAGCAGTTAGCCAACAGCAGGAGTTGGTTAGTGAAGCAACAGAATGCAAGAGGAGAAAAAGAGGGACGGTGAGTGACTAGGAAGAAGCAAAGTTAATCTGTAATAGCAATTACAAGGACAAAACTTCTGACTCAAATGATCACTTGACAATTAAGATTTTGGTCCAAGGAGATAATCAATAAATTCCTAACAGTTTCTTTTAAAAATACATTTTGACCTCAAATGAAGTTATTTTCTGACAGTGGCTATTAGCACTATAGAAACAAACAAACCTTGAATGAATTCCTTATGTTAGCACACACCTACAAACATTATCTGTTATGAACACATTAGTTCTGTTAGTAGTATTTATTAATTAGGCCACCAGAGGGAGTTGACAAAACTGGATTTTGGCCTGTTATAGCAAAATGGAGGAGTTAAAAAAATTCATTGGCAGTAACCCACCTTCAGAATTTTTAAACCAAATTTCTTTTCCATTTTACATGTGATAAACTGTATTCAAAAAAGAAACCCTAAAGCATTCTGAATCTATTGGAAACTCTCCAATTCATAATGTGAAGCAATTAATGTTTGATAATAACAGTAAAAGCTTCTATTTAAAATAGGCAAGAATATGAAAGAAACGCTACCATAACATACAACAGATGTCACAGAAAAACAGATGTCATACAGAAGCTTACAGTACACGGACATACAGCATAAGGGGTTGTGGAATTTAGAAAGGGTGTTTCCAATAAATGATAGACATGAAAGCAGAAAAAATTTGGAAGACTGTGATTACTTATGTCTATTTAGACTAAACCGTTTCTTTTACAGTAGATGATTGTAGTCAGTAGCCAAAAGGCTCATTGTGATGAAACCTACAATGAATTTCATTGCTACCAGTATTTTACTCTTCCAAGAACAACAAAGGAATTTCTTTCTGTCCACATTAAGAGCAGTCCGTTCTAGAATAAAAAGCCTTATTCTCCCCAGATAATTTGTCTATGCACATCTGACACCTGTTTTATATACACACTCACTCTACAAATGTAACTCCCCCGCACCTTTAACCTTTAATTATTGAGTTTGTCCAAGGTTACTGCATTTTTAGCACTTCCAGAGGAGTACGGTAAAAACTGGGACCTTGAACACAGAGACTGATATTAATTTATCTTAAAATATTTCTCTCACCTTCTCAAAATAAGGCCCACTATCTGTGGTTCCCATGTCTTTGGAATTAGGTGGACGGAACCCAGATCGATCCTTTCTCATCATGTCATTAAAATCCCCGAGATTCATGGCTCTTTTATCTACCTCGAACTTCTTATCTGGGAGACCACCTGTGTAGAAAAAAAAAAAAAAGGAGGAAAGATGACAAAATTAATGCAAATAATCTCTACCATGTTTCATGACAGCAGGTTCACAGCCAAAAAAAGTATCTTTAAGATCAGTTTATAAATTATGTCTTACAATTCAGCATAGCTACAGTTGCTATTAAAAGTGTTGAAAAATTAAAGTAGAACATTTCATCTTTAAGATTGAACAAGCCAGTTTAGAGAGTATAATGTGAAGTATTTCTCACCATTTATGTACAGATATAAACATATTCATTTCTACTGCAGCCTAGTTCAACTAATTATATTCATTTATACATAATTCTCAATGTCTTCCAGAATTCACACTGTTACTTATTGGTATTCAGTATCTATAGAGACACCACTATTTAAGTTCTCCATATATTCTAATTAGCCTTTACTGGGTTTGGCATTGAGAAAGAATTTCTCTAACTGCAAAACAATGTACATAATTTGATCACAACTCTCCTACAGTCATGTGAATTTAACTCTTGAACACCACAGATCATCTGGTACAGCGTAACTTCCAGACAGGCAACCGATCTCCCTCACTCTGCATGCGTTGATTACCCAACCAGTAACAGAGACACTTTTCAAATATCCCCTACAGTCTCCTGCCGCTGTTCAGTGAGTCATTTGACGGAACACAAGGAAGACATATTAATTACAGATGATCAAACTGTAACATACACAGTGAACGAGCCATCATCTTTCTCTATAAGCTTCTCATCAGCCAAGTGCTGATGGAAGGAAGTTTTCTACTTTACACACTGAACTGCTGCCAAGGAGCAATTTTATTTTTTTTTTTCCTATTTGGCACCTGTAAGGAATTGGATGCATATTGTTATGCTGAAGTAGATGGAAAACATCTTTGTTTCAAAATATGGTCAATATGATAGAAATGAGCTTTACTGGTATTTTTAGTTTTAAATAACTTCGTTTAGTAGCACAGATGGCCTTTCCAAGAACTATTAAAAAAACCTGTCACCACAATTAACCAAAACCTATGAATCTTCCAAAGGAAGCTGGTGACATATCTTACCCTACCACTGACAAAACGCTAAGTCTTTATCAAGTGGAATAGACAGCTAACCACTCCGATACCTTCAAAACACCTGTTCCTCACAAAAAGCTTCTCAAAGCCAGCATCTCTTCTTAATGTCCAATCACAAATTATTAATATTCATAGGCACGTTATTGCCAAGAACCTATGAAATCAACCACTAATTACAGGGGGTTTTCTTGCTGGCATAGCTTTCAAAGTTGATCCAGCTTCATCCTTTCAGATGCCTTCAACATCATTTATCACAAAAACACCTGACACACCACTTTGCATATCTTGGCTTGTAACTGGAGTTATACTGACCGGGATGAGCTCATCCCTTTATAACATATCCTAAAAAGCTAGAACTGGCTCTGCAAAAGCACTCCCATAGAACGTCATGTACATCTCAATCCTGTCAATGCCTGCACCTAACCACTAGACACAATGTCAGCAATGCACTACCAAAAGGCTCGTGGTGCTTTGATTCTAGAGAGGAAGCCCTGTCCATTAGTTGCTTGAAAAGAAACTGAAAGCGAGACAGAGTTGCATCACTATCTGAAATGAAACGGGGTCAGTGCCAAACACAAGATGACTAAGCCTCAGAAACACCCTTTTGTCTCTCCAGTTATCCTGATGATCCAATCAAGTCCTCAAACATCACTGAATGATGCCTTGTAAAAGAACACCTAGAGCATTAAATAGCACCTTTAACAGCTTCAAGCATAGATATGTATGAGCTGAGGCAGCTGCTTAAACTTCAATATAAACAAGGCCTTGCTAAGAGATATGATAGAATTTTCTATGAATGGGATAAATGAATGCTAACGCAACCTTGAAACCTGTCATGTGAGCCTGTCCTTTGGCACTTGCCAACAAAAGCTATAAATAATGCAGGTGGCTGAAGACTAACTTTACCTTACATAGTACAAGACGACCACTAAAATCTGCAAAGTTTGAATTTTACCCTCTGCAGTAGGCAAGAACACTTGTGCGTGAATAAGTATGAAGCCCCAAATCCTCTACACATGCAGAAACGCAGAACAGGTTAAAAGTCCAACCAACTTCATAAAAGAAGACACTCCATCAATTCTTGGATTTTTCCCCACTATTAACAGCTGTGAGAAATACTGGGAAAAATGCAAAATAAAACAAGCGCTTGGAAGATGACATTCACACCCTAGTGAGGAAGAAAACCCCCATTAAGTACATCTCCCCCACTGCATGCATGTAGCTTAGAAGAAAAAAAAAAAAGAAAAAAGGAAAAAAAAAGAATTCTATACAAATAAAATTACATAATGTGATCCTGTACTAGGATGTCGGAGATAGAAACTGCTGTTGAGCAAAGTTACCTAAAATATATGCAAGCAGGAGACTCAATGTGGTGAAAATACATACATCCAGTGGGGTAAACCAAATGGAAAAAAACACCATTTGAAACAAGTTTTCTGCTTGACTGAAAACATTTAATGATACTGGTTTTATACCTTTGCCATAAATTTATATCATCCAAGCCTACTGAACAGGCACAGGCACTTAGATATGGAGGTTTTGCATGTGAATGTTAAATCAGGTTATGGCTTTGTAACGTATTTACAACAGACAGCTGCATGAATTGCATTTGAATCAATAGAAATTGGAAATTAAGTCCTGAGTCTTTACAAGTGATTTGAGAATTCAGTGATATGCAGAGGTTGTAACTAATACTTTAAGAAAAAACAAAACAAAACAAAGATGGTTGTTCAACAGAGGGAAAGAAACGATAAAAAACATTAAGTGGTTTTGACAAGCTGCTTACTGTAGCAAACTTCATGCCTTGGGACTTACATACTAGGAGAGAGTTCAGTGGAAAAAAGTTTTCAAAGTAAAACAAGCTATCCTTTGAAGGTATTTGATAGAAAAATAAAAAGAGGAAGTAGATCTGTTTCAGGCATGCTATTGAGCCATCTCTTTTCTGTCTTGGTCAGTAAATAAAAGTTTCACTCTAGCACCCTGCAATAAAGCAATACATTTTTCCAACAGGGAGAATGAGACCAACATAGTAAGAATTACTTACTGACAACTGGACCTATTTTATGGTGCATGATGACCAGAGTCAAGGTTCTCTGTGCATACCAAAGCCAAAGTTTTCTTTGATATGTGTGGTCTCTAAGCAGAGATTTAACTCTTGAGATCAATGTGCATCTATCCATTAACCGGGAAAATATCATGCTGGGAGTTATCTAGTTAGGAATCATGCTGGGAGTTACCTAGTTAGGAAAACCTGGTATATTGTAAGCCTGACTGAAAAACAGTTGAAGAACAAGCCTACCTCATAAATAAGTCCAACTTTTCAAGTTTTGAAGTAGGCTGAGCAAAACAGCTTATAGTTTTCCACAAGCAACAAGAGCAAACTGCTAAGCAGAGAAGTAACAGAAAAGCTTCAGGAATTATCTGTTACATTCTTAGTCTTTGAAATGGAACACAAACTATAATAAATGCCTCTACCTAGGATCAAGGATGGCCACACTAAACTTAAAGAAGTGCAACATATCAAGACTAAGTATGTAACCTTTCTGCACCATTTCACAGGATATTCTGAGCATCAGCCATCTTTCCTCAGAAGGTCTGATGGCCTTAAGGTCCTTGAGAGCAGAAAATTCTAAAGGATCCAAAAGCTTAATTTGGAGATAAGAACTGAGAGCTATAATCAGCGTAATCCAGGCTACCATTTTCTTCATTTGTATATTCTTAGATCTGTTCATTAACAGCAGCATCTGAAGGCAGATGAACACTGAACAGAACAACTGAACATCCAAGAAGATGATTTATCTCCTAGAAGATCTTCAGAGAAGCATGATACAATCAGAACGTGAATTCTAGAGAGGCTGTACGAGGCCAAAAGGGAGAGATCCAAAAATTTTGTCACCTTCCCTGCAACTGCGCTGTGCTATATAAATGCATGCTTTCACATCTCTTATTGGGATCCTTAACTATTCAGAGGAAGGAAGCAATTTTGGGAAAAATAGACTACTTAATCCTCCATGAAGTGTGATAACATGTTTTAAGAATGGAATGGATGCTAAGCTAAGAGACTCTGCAGCTATTTGGACTGCATGAGAGTACCAAATCTGGAATTGATAGCGGATGCAAGTAAGTCTTGACTACCACAACTCTACCTTTGGTACCAACAAAGATTAATGGATATTCCCAATAAAATAATTTTTCTGGTTGGGAAAATCCTGACTATAGCATCACGCGTGACATATCATCCTTTGCAATAACTACAGACCTCTGACTTTTGACATTGTGTAACTGTGAGGAATCAGAGGCCTCTATAACATTCCTAACAGCTACAGAAATAGAATTAACATCTCTTTCGAAAATTATTGTTGGGTATGTACAGTGGCAAAGTCCTTTAAGTGGACTAGAAGATCTGTCTTTGTAGCTAGGGATATGAGGTGATCTTCCCGCTTCCGTGGATTTTGAAGAACCAAAACCGGAACAGAAGCAGTCCCTAGAGTACGACCAAAACCCTGTTCCGCTTTGCAAGTATCAAAGACTATCCTGTACAAGTTTTTAGCCCTACTAAGCCCTCAAAGACTTGATAAAGAATAAAATTAACAATTGGAACTGCAGATTTGGATCATCCATGTTTAATATATACCTTAGGAATCTTGTAGGAAAACTATCTCAAATGGTAGTTGATTTCAGAAACCTGTGGTGTTTCTGTTACAATACCATGATACTGAACATTCAGAGACAATATGGAGAAGAGAATGTAAAACTGAATCTGATTTTAAGATAAAAAAAAAAATTTCTTTAAGAGTTCACTACTTTGTTTGCCAAAGAAGAAAGTCATGACAAATTCAAAGCTGATTAAATGGGATTAATCCAAGTGGTCAATTCCAACTCTCATTTAGGATAGTGTTTTCCATGCAGTCCACCCCACTTAAGCTGTGCAGTATTTGTGGTGAGGCTACCAAGAGTGAAAAATCTAGTTCTACCGAACAGTAACTTCTAATAGCCTGAGGCAAGCAACTGAAGAAATCAACGACAGAAGACACTCTTTTCCCTCACTTCACCTCCAGGGAACTGTGGTCGAAGAGCTAAAATATTCCTCCTCTTCCACCAAATGAAAAGGGATCTTCAACTTTCTTGAAACAGTAACATTGAATACAAACTACATGGATCAAACAGCCTTATAGGATGCCCCTTCGATAAGTTATAGCTCCGTTCTGTACAGGTATACATCCCTAGCTTGCATACCAGCATCAACTGTGTAACTATTCAAAGCCTACAGCCAAGATTCTATAACTCTACCCTTCTATTATGAGGCGTGCTAAAAGTAAGGATCAAGCCTTTCCAAAGCAAAGCATGTCATCCACATAAAAATACTACACATGATCTCATATTCCAAATACATTTAAATTAAATTATACGCACCTACAGACAAGTCCATCTTACTGCCTGGAATGTCCTCAGTTTGACTCTGGAAAAAAAAAAAAAAAGATAAAATTCAGTTCTGACTTCTATGAAATGCTGAGGAACGTTTCAGAAAGCAGCCCTTGATGATTAAAGGTGGAACGAAGGAAGGACATGCTTGTGCCAATGAAAAGTTTTATTTTAAACTAAAATCAAACACAAGGATTCCTGGTATTACCCCAGACACTCCTCACCTTGACCCCCTAATGCTGTATGTGGCAAGTTTACCCCTACAAAACTAGACACATGAATGCATGCGACAGAGAAAGATGGAAAGACAGCTGCTCTGTGAAATGAACCTCTGTCCTCATGTTCCAGCGGTCGAGAGATGAAACACTGAAAATAGTGGCCAAAATGATAGCTCATCCTCATGACTTGCCAAGTCATTGAAACTTGAAGTGTGCTGCCAAGTTATTCTTTAGTTGGCAGTCTGGTACAGGGTGTTCCCATAGCTTTCAGAAGCATCTACGGTCCAGCAGTCTGAATTTGAGCTTAGGAGCCAACAGGCATTACAAACTAATCCTAGTCATGTCAGTGACAGTTTGTGCAGCCCTGGGCTTCTCATAGAACCTCTGCATTATCATCTTGCACTAGCCTGCATTACATACTATTCCTGCTTCACAGAAGGAATATTCTGTAAAATGTTTTACAAATTAGCATGTCAGAAGTTCTTAAAAAAATTTATACATAACTATTTTTAAGATATTTCCCTGCAGATCTGTCTTTTCTTTACATGATGTGCCATTTGTTTAGTCACTTCACTAATCAATCTTTAAGTACCAATTAATAATGAGCCCTTTTTGTTCTAAAAAGACCCCACTGCACAGTATTTAAAATATAAATAGCCAAGACAGACAGAGGATTGTGAATCTTCTTTTCTGATAAGTGGCTGAGATTCAGAACGAATAAATAGCCTTGGACTAATCACAGATGTCTGACTACAGTCAGGAGCTGAGGCCTTTACCTTCAGTGCTCTAAAGAGCACGTTATGAAAATAAAATAAAATAAAAACAAAGAAACAAACAACCCCCCCAAATCCTGTTACTGGCAAGAAAATTGCAATCTCAGAACAACAGCTGTCATAAAGTGAGTTTGAAGAGTCAAAGGAGACTGGGGTTTTCTGAGAAGCCATTCTGACTAACAAGGAAGTGCTGAATATCCAGTTGTTACAGGCATTAGAGTCAACATGTCAGCATAGCAAATGCAGATAAATAAGCAGTTACACAGTAGAACAGCTTATCTTTTGGCTTATTTAAAGCTTACTGCTTTTTTAAAGTTGGATTTTATACTTAAAAAAATTTACTTACTAGCAAGCCCATATTTGAAAACTGTTTGGATAAAGGGTTCATCCACGAATCACTATTTCCTCCTTTTAATGCGCACTGAAGAGGAAAAAAAAAAGAAACATAAAACTTTTAAGCAACTTCTTAATTTCTTAAATTCTGTTTTATCCTTGAGAAGCACAAGTATCAAATGAAAATCCTGGTATCAGAGAAAATAATCTCCTGAAAAAGTTACTTTAATTTTTTGCGTGGTTGGAAACATTTACCAAATACTTTTTTCTTCTTTTCTCTCATAAAATTGTTCATTATTAGGCACACCAAACTGGATGAACACTTGCTGTGTAGGATGTTTATCACACCTTCAGTTTCATTCTGTAACCTGGAAAGCTTTGTGGATGTCATTTACTTTTTCCTCTGCTACAGTTTAATATATTCTTTAATCCGTCACATACAGAGGTGGACTTCCTTCTTGGCTTTCTTCTCTTTGGTATGGTTTCTCTTACCTGGGCACAGTGCTGACTTGACTCTCAATTTGGCCTTACCATTATTTACAGGTGATCAAAACCAAAACCGAACACAGCTGAACAGAAATTTTTTTTAAGAGTTGCTTTGATGGTTAAAATAAAAAAGCTTTAAGTAAGAAAGAAGTTCATGAGCAAAACAGGAATTGTATAGCTCCATACCATGTCACAACAGTATTTCCACATCCTAGGAAGCTGCTCTGTACTTGCTTTTTGAGTTTTCCCTAGCTATATGATTAGAAGTAGACAAAGCATAGTTCTTTCTAATATTAATACAGTACGAAGTGTTACTGTACTAGAGAACTTTCATACAAAAAAACCTTAGAAAGCAATTTACTCAGGACTATAGCCAAGCTCCTGCTCCTGTTTGAGGCCAAAGGTCAATAACAACAAACACAAGCCAGACCTAAATCAAACAGTCAGTAGAAATAAGGAAGAAGTGCATGTGCCAAAAGGGACTGTGGAATTCAAACTTCAGCAACCTATGCAAGGAGAACAGCAGCAGCCTAACACTGAAAGATGTGTCAACAAGAGAAGAGCAATAGCCTTGGGATACTTATTGTTCAGTTTCACTTAGTAATGGCTCTGCAGCTTACATACCAAAAGAATTTGACACCTACTGGCAGATTTATTAATCACAACAGGTGTAATACATTAAAACAAATCCAGAAACCTCACATTTTTTATGCTGTTGTAACTGTTGTAACAAGCACCTTTCCAGCTGAATTCTTTTTAGAAGAACTACTATTATAATGCTCTAACACATCAGTCATACCACTTTCAGACAACACAGTTATGAATCATTCAAGGATTTTACCTTCATTTGTGTTTTCTTTCCTCCTTGCCCCCAGCTTGTTGAGTTGTGGGAGGAACTGCTTCCCTGAGAGCCTGCTGTGTTCCAGACTCCTCCCTCCTCCTCCTCTTCCCAGCTGGAATGACGCGTTCCTGTCACTGGCCCATCGCTTTCTCCCCAGCCATCTTGCATAGATTTAGAACCTTTAGAAAAAGGGGAAAAAAAAAAGCTCAAAAGCAGTCTACAACACTATGCAGCTGGGGACGTGACACTGCAAGATTAGCTGAGATAATCAGAACCTCAAAGGAGTAAATAAAAAAAACCCACCACCAAACACTCTAATGGCTGGAAATATGTGCATTAATCCCAAAACCCAAGAGATTCAGTGGCATGTTAGCATGTCATGTTTTACAACTATTTTCAAGCAATGTCAAACGCTTAAAGATATAAATAACCACAGGGACCTCTTCTCTTATACAGGTAAAGAAAGACTTCAAGGATACTTAAAAACCAAGCGTGGTTGGTTCTAGTTCAGGTAGTTTATAAATTATTTTCTCTCTACCATAACATTTCACAAAATTACAGAAACAAAGAACTTTAAGGAATAACAACTAAGCAGAATCTGAAGGAGAGCACCTGACATTGTATTCTGAGTTTAATGTGGGGAAAAAAAAACCCTCTACTTGAATTTTTGTTCTTAATGTCACTAAAAAGTAATTAGCAGTGCTGTTTTAAGTAGAGATGCTGTTACCAGAAAGCTACAACCATTTCATCATATTAATTCAGACTAACGACTCTTCGCTGTTGGCTTCTTTTCTTGCTGTTACTCTCTAGCACCAGCTGTCAGGCAACTCAAGAATTCTAACCTCTATTGACAAGCCAACAGGAGCTCAAATCCTCATCTTGTTCAGTATCCAACTGTTCTCCTTCCTGCTGTAACTCTTCATTCTGCATATTTCTTCCCCAAGTATTTATCTCCTTTAAAAAGGATTACCGTCACATTTTTCATTACTAATTATTCAATTGCCTGGCTTTTGAGTGTGGAAATCAGGGATATGAATATTAATGCACGCAGCAGAAAATCTGAATATAAAAAAAAGTAGGAATCATAATTAGTATTTTAAGGGGAACTCTACCTTGATCATGCTGAAAATAAGTACAGCAGCATTTCCTGGCAGTTTAAGAGCTACCTTAAAATCAAAGATAAATAATAACCCAGATATTTCACAGGGAACATAACTTTTTAAAGTATATTCATTTGTGTACCAAAATTGAGGACTACTTAGGAAGGACACTGGTTCAAGTGCAAAAACGTATCACTTGACTGTTTAATCATGCTACTTCCATAGAAAAGGCTCCATTTAAGGATTATGAGTGCAGAGTCAAGAACTTAATCTGGAAATGTCATTTATGGGGTAGTCCCTGCAGCTTTAATTTATCTCCAGCCACACTGTTTAAATATAGTACTATGATCCTGGTTTTAACTAAATGACCACAGATTATTTTTCTGCATTGACAGCTCTCAGGTATGAGATTCTTGAACATGAATCTGGACAGTGCTGTAAAGATGACTTGGTCTGTAGGATTCCTGCTTCATTTTCTGTATTTGTTGAGTGAGGAGGCACAAATAGCTATAGTAAAGCAACGGAAACTTTCAAGATGAAGATAAAGTAATGATGTTACAGAAAACTGAATTTATTCCTACTTCTGCCAGACAATTCCTATGCAATGCTGGTAAAACTACATAAATATTTTGTTTTGTTTCGTTTCGTCTTTAAAACAGGTGGGTAATAGTCTATGTTTCCCTTCTTCATCTGTAAACTCTTGTTTTCTTTTCCAATCATTATTAGTCTGTTTCCTGTCCTTACCTTCAACCATAAGTTATGCCTTTGCAGGCTCTTTGTCCCAATTTCTGCTTCCAACTTACTCAAGACGTTAAGTATCTCCCTTTATTCCACTGAATAATGTAGCTTTTTTTCTTCATTGCTCCTGGGTGCCAATTAGAAAGGAGTTGAGAAAGTAGTCACAGAACAGAGGAGAATGAAGATCTCAGCCCTTACGACTGGTGACCTACTACACCTCAACCGGAAATAGCCATGATGGGGAAACTCCCTGTATTTCGCTCCTCTAGAGCTGGGGACAGCTTACGTACAAAATAATACATGTACGCTGCAGCTCTTTGGTTATTTCACAAATGAAAACCAGTTAGGACAAGCAAGTGACCACACATAGTTTATAAAGACTGTATTAACTATTACCAAATCCACAGAATTGGCAGTGAAACATTAGCATTTCAGAGGCTCTTATTTTGGCCATATTTAAATGGTTTTTTACAGATGAAAGAAGAGATCCATCTAAAAAAAAAAGCCTAGTATCCTGAAAAGCAACAAGTTTGTGTGGCAGGCACAGGGAGCATTAAAGCCATCCATAAGAAGCTGCCATAATGTTAACACTAAGGAAGCAATGCTTTTTTCCCCAGTTTTTCTCATAAATGGCCATACTATTTAACTGGAGCGGGAGGAAGGGAGTATAATCCAACAGCATACAATCTCTATAGACCATTTCATTCCAAACAATTACATGCTGCAAAAGCAACTTGTAACTGGCAACAGTTTTACAGCGGGTATCACCAGTCACGTTCAGTAACAGTCATGTATTACCAGTGTTTCCTGCTGGAAACTCCACATCCAAATGTTATTGGCTTTGGCTATAACATTGCAATGTTGTATCAGCAGGTGATTGCTTTTGTTTGTTGTATTTTCCTTTAAAAGGGTGAGATAAAAAAATTCTACAAACAGCTTACATCAGCAGGAATAATTTCCACAAAAACAAAACTCTTGATACAGCAAAATTTTAAACTTCAAAATAAATTTTTAAGTTTTCAACAACATCTCATTCATGAAGAACACTGCCATAGGCAGGTAATATCCAGAAAATAGTCATCTATTTAAGTTCGACCACAAAAGAAAGTTCAGTTCTTAAGAGTTACAATTTTCCACACTCGTACAATAAAAAAAATCCATTCAAAGGCAAGTTGCACTACCAAAACATGGATTACCACGTAATGGCCTCCACAGTGAAATTTGTCCTTACTGTGCATTCCTTTTCCTGATGTGATCAGGAAAAGAGATTTATCTTGTACCAAGTTTATATGCGAAGCATAACGAGTGGGCAGCCAGAGAAGGAAAGACATTTTGAGGAAAAGACACATTTCCTCACTCAGATGCTCTAATGTCTTAACGCTTCCACAAACTGGAGCTGCCCATTTAATTGCTTAGTTCAGAAATTTTTCATTACCTTAAAAGACACACGTTCCAGTCATCTGTAAACAATCACTCATCCATCAAAATCTTACGTGACATTCAACATTGCTTCTAGGCCTTAGAAAAGAATTCCTCCATGGGTGACCTATATTAAAAGGCCAAACACTAAAAAATCTCCAGGACTATTGCAAAGAAACTGGTATCTGGCCTATACTCACTAGATTTCATGGCATTCGGGGCGTTGGAAGGTGCATTCCCCCAGCCTGTTGTCGATCCTCCTGTATCATCTACTTCACCCCACCCGGGACTGGTTTCATTTGGCTCACCCCAGGCGGACGTACCATTATCTGGAGCAGGTGGAGTGCTTTTGCTCCAGACTGCACAAAGGAGAAAGAGTTTTCATTACAGACCATTTAGACAATGAACTATTTACTGCAGTGCAGCACCACGTCACTAAGCTACTGCTTCATTCTTTCTGTTGAGGACTTTAGATTCCCAATAGCGCGGGTGCAACAGAATGGACAACTGTTCACATCAAACTTAGAGCAGGCACTGACCTCTAGGGATGAAAAAGAAGAGAATGCTACGATGAGGAATATTCTTCTCCCAGGTTCAACATGAACCCCACATCTAAGGCAGTCTTCCTACCTGATGAACTTTTGTGATTAATTAAAGGCACCAGACTAACTCATGGTTTTAGTATAATGAAGAAAGAATAAGGACATATTTGAAGTACATATTGAAATAAAATAGTATTCTCTAAAGCATGTCCAAGTCAGACAAGAGATTACATAACATCTCAATGTAGTTCCAGGCTATATAACTTCTTCTTGTCCTTATTTCAAAGAAAAAATATTTTGCTAAGTATTCTTTATCAAACGGCAAAGCCAAATTGAGCAAAAAACATTTTTTTTTTTTTATAAAAAGTGATTTAAAAAACCTGATTTATAAAAAAAAAACATGAAGAAAAGGAGGCTGAGGAGAGACCTTATCGCTTTCTAGAACTACCTGAAATGAGGTTGTAGTGAGGTGGGTGTTGGTCTCTTTTCCCAAGTAGCAGTGATAGGAAAAGAGGAAGCAGCCTCAAGTTGCACCAGGGGAGGTTTAGATTGGGTATTAGGAAAAATTTCTTCACCAAAAAGGGTTATCAAGCATTGGAACAGGCTGCCCACGGAAGTGGTGGAGTCGCCATCCCTGGAGGTATTTAAAAGACATGTAGATGTGGCACTTAGGGACATGGTTTAGTGGTAGACTTGGCAGCGTTAGGTTTGCGTTTGGACTTGATCATCTCAAAGGGTTTTTTCCAGCCTAAGTGATTGTGTAATTCTATAATTCAAACTATTCTTCAGAGCCCAGATTGAATATGCAGATTTGTTAGCTAACAAACATTTTCTTTTACTGGCAAGCTGACCAGTATTCCGACCACAGTTACTGAGGCACAAGCAGCAGAGGACCAACCGATTCAAATTTAAAATTTAAAAGACACTTTAAATACAGCACCAAATATTCAAATAAGAAATTGGTTTTCTTTATGGAATAAAACTATTAGGAACTGGGGACTACACAAGAATCTCTTATGTGTTAAGGTTACGTTCATATATAGGAGCTTGCTGAAAAAAGGAACAAGACCAGTACCTGATGCTTGTGATTTGCTAGTCATTGGAGTAGGCAGGCTCTGCTCCCGTGGGGCCTGTCCTCCTTGTGAGTTCTTGTCCCACAGGTTCACATTCTTGTAATTATAACTGCTGGGATCTCCCCACGCTGAAGTGCCATCATCAATATCCATTTTCCGACTGATTGACTGTGGAGAAGGTTCTTCCCAGCCACTAGGCTCCTCCTCTTTGGGGGCAGCTGGCTGTGGTCCGCTGTTCCAGTTTGGGTTTGGAGGTCGCCCATTACTTGGAGTTTGGGGTGGTGGACCCCAGGAACCAGAAGACTCCTGCTGTTGCTGCTGGTGCTGCTGCTGCTGCTTGTTCCAGGAGTTGGGCTGTCGACCCGTCTCATTCCATGTTGAAGTTCTTTTACAATCATCCCATCCACCCTTTGAAGCAGTGTTTGTATTTGCACCATTACCCCAAGTTCCAATCTCATTTTGCCCACCTTCACCCCAACCAGACACTGGCTTGTTTCCTGCACTTTCCCAGTTACTGTTTTTTGTTTGGTCAACTTCCTCTCCCCAACCGTTCTTTCCAGAAGACCATCCTTGATTAGGTTGCCGTCCACCCCACCCCTGATCCTTACTAGAGCTGTCGTTCCAAGAGGAAGACGATTTTTCTTCTGGTCTTCCTCCTCCCCAATTAGAAGAATTGGAGTTCTTATAGTCATTCCATCCTCCAGTATTTTTGGAGTCCTTCCACTCTGTTGGGGTTGAGAGCTCACCCCATCCAGACTTGATTTGATTGCTTTGGCTGGGTACATCGCCCCAGCCCCCTGAGTTCTTTGTCTGTGTGGCAGAGCTCTCCCACCCCTCAGTTCCTTTATCAGACTTCCCCTCGGACCGTGGCATCTCTTCAATATCCCATACGGTATCTTGCTTAATTTGAGTTTGGCCCCAGCCGGTGTTTGAAAGCACTCGGGGGTCCAAATCAGTCCTGCTCAGCAAAGTCTGCAAGACTGCCTGGCAATCGGGATGCGTGGGCCTATATGATCGGCGTCCAGAATTGTGACTGTCACTACTTCCTGCTTTGTGGTTGCTTCCAGTGCTTTGACCTCCAACCTCACTTCCCGCAGAGCTGGAAGATCTTCCCCAACAGGGAGCCTGGGAATTGCCTTGGTTTTCAGGAAGAGGGTGGCCTTTTTGATTGTCCCATGCTCCAGTGCTAGAATTTGGTTGGTTTGGACCACTCCATTCTCCAATCTTCAGTTCATCAGACCCAGACAGCTGTTTCCATTCTCCCTGAGAGACCCCAGATGTTAATTTGTTCCCTTCACCCCATTTGCTTTCATTTGCATGCTGAGGGCCAAAGTTCCAAGACCCACCACCCGTAGACCGGTTATTGTTATCCCAAGAATCATTTCTTGACCCATTAGGTTTTTGAACAGAAGCTCCTTTCCAGGAGTCCTCTCTATCCTTTCCATTGTTCCCATGGTTTCCAGAATTGCTCTGTCCAGAGACTGTGTCAGTTCCAGAAGACCCCCTAGCTGTACCCCAAGATCCAACACTCCCAGTCTTTCTTTCTCCAGTGCTTTGTGAAGGGGTGTCAGTGCTCCTGGAAGGGTTCCCCAAGCCCATTTCAAAGGGCATTCCCTTATTCTCCATAGGGTTTGGTGAACTTAAGTTCAAGGAGTTAGTGTTTCCATTTTTTGGTCCATCAGTGTTATGAATTTGAGCCTGTTCTCTGCCAGAGACAAAGTTAACACCCGCATTTTCCATCTTTGACTGCTGTTCCCTAGAGGTCTGACCTACTGTGCTAATCTGTGCATTGGAGCTACCACTATCAGATTCCAAAGTCCCTTTCCTAGAATTGCCCTCTTGAACCAGTGCCGGCCAAGCAGATGGGTTGCTATTTGGGTTAAAGTTGCTGAAGCCAGAACCGGGACCGATTCTATCTTGTCCACTCAAGTTCCTCCAATTACCTAGTCCATTGTTACTCTCGGCAGCAGGGTTGGAAGATTGAACAGATTTAGCCTTGGGATCAGATTTCCAGGCCCCAAGATTACATTCATTTCCAGCGCTTCCAGACTGGCACTGGCTTCCTTTTCCTTTGTTACTAGTGGTGCTTCCTGGCAGAGCATTCTTCTCCAAGCCAGGGTTCGAGGCACTGTTGTTATCGGTGGTGTTTTCGGAAGAAGACTCAGCATCTTTGCTGGCAATACAAGGCCACTCTTCCATGTCAGACCCGTCTACAATCACCTTGTCCCAGATGTGAGTTGGGTTGGCGTTGGTGCCGCTGTTGGAGGAGGCTCCAGGACCCCAAGTGGAATTTGCATAATTTGAAGCAGCAGCACCTCCAATTGCCGAATCTAAAAAAACAACCCACACCCAAAAAAGGTCATTAGTAATCAGTATTATTTACAAGCACTGAACATCACATTTTTGACAATGCTGATTATTGTTTTCATTAATAAGAACCCTTCTCTCAAATGTGTAACAAAGTTTGTTTTGAAGAACATCATGCTGGAAAACACCACTGAAAAAACTGATAAAAAACATTAAACAAACTCCCCACAAGCATTTTTGGGCATTTGAATTCACCATTGACTCACTACTACTGCTAACAGTCCAGCTCTAAGTTCAACATAATAATTATAACCGATTTAATGAACATTACTGATACTGGTTGTAGACTTTTCAAACATACATTTTAAATCATACTGCATATAGAACAAGAATGTGTATGTGCAGACATTCATACGCATGTGTGTGTACACGCAGTCAGCTGTCGGTCTGCTGCTCAACTGAGTCAAAGCAACTACAATTTATTACAGATCAAAAGACAAAAGATTGAAAAGACATCTAATGAGTATATAAAACTGAAGAAGTCTATCCTTCATCTTCAAATATCTTTTTCAAGTGCATTTTGCTACTAGCAATTTCTTTCAACCCTCTGCAAAACAAATAAAATTATTTCCAAAAGTCACTGTAAATTGGAAGAGCCAAAAGCTACACAAATTACAATTTCTATGTAGTAACGTGCAAGCTGTATTCAGCATGCAACTATTCCACATTTGTGTCACTTCTATATTTACCCTAGAAACCACAGCTTGTGGTTTTGCAAGCAGCTAAGCTGATCTCTCTGCCACTGGATGGAGGCTAGTAAGAGATCTCACTTTTCCTTCTCTCTCTCACCAGCTCTACCTACTTCAAGTTCCTCAACTTTCACCTCTCGTTTCTGACAGTTCTGATGGCAGTAAACCCCTTTAACTGTATTCATTAACTTCACACAAAACTGTCCATTTTTATGCGTTAGTTTTTTGCTGGCTTAGCACATTGTACAGGGTAACCTGCAAGTTCAATGAGCTTTGGAGTCACTATAAGGAAATTAGCAGGATGATCGACAATGAATAGGGCCCCTTTCCTTTATCTGTGGTGAACTACTATCATGTCCTATGTGATGTAACTTCATATGGACAAGATATTTGTATATACTTTTAAAGCAGACAGAAATCAACACAGTGCCACAACGGATTAAGCCTATTTCAGGGCTGGCAGCATGATGCCTGACATATATGCAGACATGTTATAATAATTGATTTAAAACATCAGCCAAGATTCCCTTGCCATCCACCATAATTACCTCTGATCCCCTAAAAGTCCAATAGTGCTTCAGTGTTATTCTCTATATAGGGTTCCACTAATTTTTCCTATGTATTTTTAATACTAAGGGACCCTGAATTACCCTCACCACAAATTCCCAGCAAAGAAGACTCTACCTTCTATAAAACCATGTACTGAACCCAAACATATTACTTTTATTCAGTTATCCCACTCAACCAGTTTAACTGACTTTGCAGAGGATAAAGTTCACAGTACCATCTGCATCAGTACTCACACCTGAATATATAGTTACCACCAATACTGGCTAATACTGGCTTCCATGAAAATATATGGCATAATGACCTTAAGAAAGTGGATTCCTCCCCTCCCAAGTTCCTATGCTATACATTCAGAAGTGAAGCCCACAATTTCCGGCTGCTAATACTTCTAATAGAAGATGGAACAGATCAGCTTTCAGTGCCTGTCGCAGGCTTCCAGTTCATTAGCTTAACCAATGACCATCCCACTGAATGCCTTTCATATCCCCCTTAATCGGGGGTCAGCAGTAAAGATCCAGACATCACAGCAAGGTTAGAACTCTCTTGTAAGCTTTAAATACTGATGAACAAAAGTTTGTCTTCATCCATTAAACCCTAGCCACCAAGATCCAGCACATTCTGTTCCTTCTGTTGCCTTAATGTGAAGTGCAAACTTAACAATAGCAAGGAAGTGTGACTCTCTACTGATATTTATATCTGGCTATCTTTTTAGTACACCAAGTAACTTTTTTTTTTTCTTTTCCCAATTTAAAAACTTTGATTAGACTGATCACAGTAATAGCTTAAGCTGGACAGCCAAAGACAAGTTCAAAAGACTGCAAGGTTGCTGTCTTTTGAACTTAGCAATGATTCAGCAAACAAATGATGCACAGGCAGCTATGCACTTTGCAAGATGTTTACATAGGTGAGTTTAACAGAGCATTTCACATTTCATTTCTGTGAAGACATTCTAGAAATACTAAGATTGGGATGCTCGCTAACATAGTGTACTAGGACACAATTTAATGGACTGTTTTATAAAACCAGCCTTGCCTCCCCTTACTATATTTGACAGCGGCAACTAAATTTTGGCAATGTATATATTTTTTTTTCTTAACGCATAAGGACTCTTAGCTCTTAACAGCCTCTTTATTAATAACAAACATGCTGAAGAAAAACAAGTTTCTGATCTGACTAAAATGAAAAAAGTTACTAGCAAATGACTACTTTTAAGGATGAAAGTATGGAACTGAAACAAGTGGAAGTACTGAAATGGAGTCCTGAAATGAAGATGCAGTTTTGCTGTGAGAGATGGTGGTGATTGTCAGACAGTACTGTCACCAATAAAATTTAAGCTTTGTCTTCCAAAATTGTCTTGCACATCCTGAATATCATTGGTATTGGAAGAACTATATAAACCACCCTCCACCCCTGTATTGCTACGAGAGAATACTAAATTTGGTGTCATCTTTCAGGGAACTTGGGTCTTGCCGTCTTGCAGAAGGATTTCAATTCTGGTAGAAGAAGATCCATGTAAAGAAGAATTATGTCTTGCACTTTTGTATTAAAGCCTCACCGACACCATCTATAGCCATCTAGTGAATATAACAATGCAAAGGAGTAGGTAAGCTGCATTATTTTCCCTTTTGGTCTCTTGGTTTGGGGTGGAGCAGAGCCAACTTTCTGTTCGGTGAGAGAGGTTCTTGCTTACACTTGTTGCTGTGGCAACCAGCCACAACTGGTTGGTTGACTGACTGGGTTATCCCATGGAGGGGTTGCACCTGTGGGGAGGTGTGGACAGGTCAGGTGAGCCAACCTGACCAACAGGGTATTCCATCCCATCTACCACGCTCAGTGTAAAAGCTGAGGGACCAAAGGGGTCAGGTGGGCTCCTCTTCAAGGACCCTTCTTCAATGGATCTCTTTCTTCAATGACTGACATCTGAGGAGGACCCCGTCAGTTCATCTACCTTCAATCCCCATGAGTGACTTCTGCAATCCAGCTTCCATTCGTTACTGAGTCTAGTCTGGAACTTTTCCAGTGCCATCTTCCTGGGAACTTGATACAATATATATAAATATACACAAAACTGTATCTATTTCATTATTTCCATTTTATTTTATTATTAATATTTCATTAAGTAGTTTAGTTTTGTTCTAAACTCATTAATCTCTTTATCTCTCTTCTTCCTCTCCTTGGAACAAGAGGTGGGGGAGAGCATGTCATCTTGTCATTGACCAACCCAGCCTAAACCACAACATCTGGGAACCTGCTGTTATCTTCACATGGAATGAATTAATCACACTATCAGTGCATAAGTGCCTGACAGAATTGGGCCCAATCAGAAATCCAATTTGTAAACAGCCAGGATCTCAGATGGGATTAATGACGTGTAAAACAGAGAGCAACACCAGACTTCCATAAGCACTTTGATGGAGCACCCTAAGTGACAGCCCCAGACTTTCTCTTGTCCAGCTGCTCATTTCCACCCCTCTGGCACACGGATTCTCACACATTAGCACAGATGTTCCCACTGATACTCAGTGAGCTGGACTGGTAAATCACCTAGACTGAAATTAGCTATAAAAATCAACCTGGGTTAATTTTAATCAAGTCAGGTCCCCAGCCCAGTTAACCATGTTATGGTGCAGGAATTTGGATAGGGTGAGGCAGGTCTGAAGGACCCTTATCTTTCTTGACAACATTCATGACTTACATGAAAGCAACTAACCATTGGCATGAAGAGTTGCCACAATCAATAAAATACAACTACATAACATCGTAGTTGTTAACGCACCATTAAACTAAATGTAAAAACATGAGAATTCATAAAACCAGATTTCAGTCTCAGAAAAACAAGTATTATGTGCCAAATTAATGACACAGAACTTGAGGAGCCTCTAAAATGCTTTAAAATGGTCCTCATATAGTATAGCCAATAGCAAAATAATGCTGTTCATGGGAATTTTTGAAAACTTTTAGAATGCTTCACTACCATCAAGTCTCCTTTGTCAGCTACTATGATCACTGTGAAGGTATACCAGTGCTGATGTAATGCTAGGATTTTATATATAGTTGAAAGACTTTAAGGTGGGTTTTTCTTCTTCATCTTTCAGGTGTTTTATCAAAATCAGCCATCTCCACGAGATCTGTTTTTAAACTGGTTAGCAAAACTTTGCCATTGTAGTTTGAAATTCACTCCCCCACCCTTATTAAGCAGGGAACATGAAAGGCAACAAGATAAATAATCTGTCAAACAGGGATTTGCTACAAAGGAATTCAAGTACTGAAACCACAAATGGAATTATTCATTTTCCCAGAATAATTTTTAATAAAGGCATCCATCCCATCTAGCTTACTTGATTCTGGAGTTCCAAGTCACCTCTGTTTTTTCTTCTGAACCACGGAGAACTATAAAAAGTTTATGCTCTCCAAGACTAGTAAAAAAAAACACCTTCCCATTATTATGGCATGGTTTTCAAATGTAAATTTAGACATAGTGGTATCGTTATTTTCATCTTTTGACTTTAAAGGATTTATTATTTCTTTTTTAAACACCCTTATTGTTCAAACTGAAGTTGTCCATGACTTCTCAGATCACTTAAGTTTTTCTTTAGAAGGCAGATGTCAAGTGGAATTTTGTTTCTTCTACTATCGTAACTTAAGAAGGAAATATTACAGTTACTGCAATTCCCTAAGGGTCTAAAAAATTCAGGAGCAGTCATAATTTCCCCATGCTCATAAAACACTTAATCATAAAATCAATTTATCTTCTGAAATTCAAAGTGAACAGAAAAGCAAACACAGGACAGTCACCACATATAAAAAGGCTAATCTAAGGAAAAAACCAACATTACTACTTAAAAAAAAAAAGTCAGGAGCAAAAGGACCGTCTTTCTCATCCAGATGAGAAGCGAGAGACATCTGTCATTTGCAGATCTATTATCTACATGTCGGTTTTACCAGATCTTATAATAAAGTGACAAGATAGGAAATTCATGTCAAAGAAACCTAAAGAGCTACTAAGAACTATTCGATGACAACCATAAAATGCTGTTTATACATGCATGATGTTTACCTTGCTGCAGTCTTAAGAGCATTATAGCATCTGATTCAAACTCAAAAAATCTTTAAAAGAAATTAACCCATCTACTGTTCCATCTACTATTAAAAATTGCCTACATTGCTGCTAACAGCAAAAGAAAAGTCTATACGCTAAAACAGTAGATGTAAGGTCTCCAAAAGCAATCTGAATTTTATTATATGACATGCTTATGCAAAATTTTAGTGATCCCTTTTCTGCCATGCACACACACGTTCATTTACTATTATTATTATTACTTGCCTGTTGCAGTCCCACTGTCACTCTGCAGCAGTGCTCCTGTCACTGGTTGTGCGTTGTTTGGGTTTGCTCCTGGTGCTGTTGGGGGAGGAGGCCCTGCTCCACCCCCAAGGAGCATACAGGATGGCGGAGGGGGCTGCCCACGTTTCAGTAACACTTTGTGGTCCTGCTGGCAACGGAATCGCGGCGGCACCTCCCGAGGCATGTAGCGGGCGGCGCTTGGCGGTTGTCCGTTCGGCACTGCCACCCTTTTGGCATTGTTGCCACCATTGACTGGTGGCGATGGAGAGTTGCCAATTGGGCTGGCAGCCACTGGTTGGCTTAAACTTGGTTTCGTCACTTCGGGCACTGAAAAACAGGAAGAACAAAAATCAGAAATTTTTCCACTTAAACCTGTGTTAGCTACAAGAACGCACTGCTACTCTTTCCTTTTATAATTTCAATCTTCTCTGAAATACCGCGCAACTTCAACTTTACTGAAGAACAATTTAATTAAAGAAGCAGGAATAAGCAGTAATGGCAAACCTCTTGTTTCCATGTGCAACCTGTACCCCAGGATGAAACTGCCCTCAGCAAGTATTTCGCTCTAAGCCCCAAATTTCTTGGCCACATGAGGTTGGCAAAGAATACCACCCTCGGCAATGAGTCATTTTAAAATATGAGCAGTCAAATATAACAGAGCCCCTGGCTCTGTTCCCTGATCTCCAACTGGGTTTTGGATGGTTATGCATCACCCTTACGGGAGATCAGAAATCAGATCCCAAGTTTTCACCTGCTTATTAGGCTACATAGCCACTGCCAAAACAAACAAGAAGAGGGGAAGAAACCCCAACTCTCCTCTGGGATTCAGAGTTAACAAATCTGAGTTCTCTGTACCACCCTTAAGTAAGGCAGTAATAGTTGACTCTCACCCAAAAGGCAGTCCTACATATAATGTTTGTATTGGGCTTGCCTAAAGTTTCCCAGCTGGTCACCAGATGCCCCTATAAGCAAGGACAAGCTGCTTCTGAGGGCTATTATGCATTGGAGAAGGGGAAAACCACAAACAAATCCTCGAGGAAATAACACCATCATAAAATTTGCTTAAGAGACTCTAGACTTGTAACCCCTTACTCATATTCTCCATGTGCTTTTTTGAAATATACCAAAAGAAATTCCTAGCCAAGTACCCAGAAGGTGTAATTGCTAAGAAATCACACTCCAAAGGCATAGAAAATTTAATACATCTACTCTAACCTCTGTTGAAGATTAATACAAGAAAGGGATGTTTAGAAACCCCTCCCCAGCAAAGTGAACATAATCAGTAAAAAAACCCCAAACTTTTAAACCTTTTCAAAACTTTTCCTCTTACAAATGTGAGATCAAGTGAGTCTTTCTTTGGCAACATGAAAGCATTATTTCACACATTTTATTTTCATAAGGGTTTTCCAATTTCTCTATATAGGCTTCATTGCCCCAAGCCCAAAGAAAGGTAAAGTTAGCTGGAAAATCAAGTTACTATCTTCGTTCTCTTCTGTGAATAATGGCAACTCCCCACATAATTTTTAAAAAACTGACACAAAAGTCAAGATTAAGCATTTTTAGATCAGCTAAATAAGCTTAACTTTCAAGATGCTCACTCATCAGTCCTGCCTTATCCATTGGACTTCTAGGTGCCTGAATCTCTCTTTAAGTTTCCAAAACCAAGTCATTTTCACTCATTTTGATACCTCACCATAAGCAGTATTTTCCCTGACTTCCATTCCATTTATATAAGTGGTTTCAGTTTTTGGTTATTTGTCTTAAACTTTTGCAAAGCTGAAAACTAAGTATTTCAGCTAACCTATTTTATCCACAATTCTCATTCACTCTCAAAGTACTTTCATGCTGACGACAACATGAATAGTTTTAGGTTCTCCATTTTAATCACCTCAGTGTTTATTTCTTCTGAATAGACATCTTTAGTAATTCATCTTGATTCATAATCTTTTTGCAACAGTTTTGATCAAGATCCGAGTCTTGGCTCAAGTCAATAAAAAATACCCGTTAGGATCAAAAATTCTTACCTTTGGTTTTTTGATCTGTGACCTGCAAATTAAGAGCAAGAATGTAAATAGAGTTTTAAGAACCTCAAAACAAATGTTGAACAGGCTGCGCTAAATTACAATCTTAACTTATTAGCACAAGAACAGTATTTGTTGTTGCATAAAAATAATCAGCTGATGAACTACAAGTCTGAACAGTATTCCTAGTTATACATATGAAGTTTTCAAAAATACTACAGCTCCTATAATGCCTTTGCCTGATGCAAACAAAAGTCCCTGGCAGAAACAGTAATTACTTCACTCATGATGATTTTTAGTCACCCCCCCTCCTCATCCCAAACATGGGACTTCCAAAGCACAAATAAACATGTGCTGTAGCACTACAGCTCTTCCAGATTTTGGAGGTGAAGCATTACAGTTAAAGTGTAATAAATACTTCCTTCTATATGAGTATCCTTACAGCAGACTGTTGGGGCTACCAACAGAATTCCTATAGGAAGGACCACAGGTGAGAGAAACAACCTGTCTCTCTGCCATCTTTCCCATTGCACCATCTTTCCCATGACATCTCTTCCAAGGAGAAGAAATCCTAAACCTTAATGGATTCATTGCCACAATTATAAAAAAGACCAGAAATACCTATAAAGCACTAGACTTCAAAATTTCTTGAACACAATGAGAAGTTGATTACTGACATGAGCCATCATGCTGGCCAACGTACTCAATATGTGGTTTTGCTGTACTTCTACATTCTTTCAGCGTAACAGATTTCAAGCTACAGTAGAGACAAACATACCACTGGTATATTCTCTGGAATCATGTGTATTGTAGCATGTTTTGAACTTGTCGATCATGAGTTCCACTACACAATAATGGAAAAATCCTAAAGATCATCATGTGTTAGGTTCGATGACACCTATTCTTGAAAGAAATTGCTGAACTAGTCCATAATTCTGGAAAGCACACCGTGACAGTATAGAATAATGAAAGAACAAGTAAAAAGCAGTTTACTGTTTAAACCAACCAAGCCAGAACTCCTTTGTATGGTAAAGAATAAAAAGACAAACTGCAATGAATTGCTATGGCATCATCTACTTTGCAAAGATGAACTCTGCAATACACAAAGTGAAACATTCACTATAATAAAAAAAATAAATCTTAAGCGTCATAACTTCACAGAATTATGTAATCCAAAAGTCTTCAAGACACTAAAAATGCACCTGTACCAAAACTGAATCTGTACCAAGCCAGATGTCAATTTTCACTTCACTTACGAAAAAATCTCATATGCGTCAAATTACATCATCTTCTGTAACACAACAAAAAATTCTGTGAAGCACTTAAGTGACTCTGATGCTTCACTACTAAAGGAAAAGGAAGAGGGGAAAAGAATTATTCATGAATCCAATACGGTAACACTGATAGGTTTCCTATGGTCAACAATAAACATGTTCAGTAAATGAGCAACTTGCCTACTTGGAAGAATCCCATTTTATGAAATCTTCTACATGATAACCACAGTTTGCTTTAGGAAAAAACAAAATTACTTCTGCCTATACTGCTTCTCTCTTAGTCAAAATGATCCGGTTTTGTGATTTATTTTTTTTTCAAGTCTAGAATACAAAAGCTAAGAAAATGTGACAATCTCAGATTTACAGCTTTTATCTTTCTGTGGGCAGCCTACAAACATTGGCATGGCAGGAGCAGCTACAGTGAACGGGAAGGTGGAGTCGAACAGCCTTCTGACAAGCTACCAAACAGTCCCTGGGACACCAGCCACAGGAATTTAGTCTGAATTTGCTTTGCATAACCCCAGTTGAAGTGATTTTCTTTTTAGTTTTTCATTTTTTAAGTTTCAGAAAATCCAGACAGAAACAATTGTTTCATGTTAAACAAACTCTGTCTGAAAAAGGCACCCCCAAATCACTACTGTTTATTTGGTGAACACCACCACAGTCATTAAGAACAAACACACACATTCATGTTCTTTTCATTTGGTTGCCTGCTTTGCTATTCCTAGATATCTCCAAGCATTACTGTTACGTTTGGTCTCTAGGAGATTAGCTTTTGTGTTTACCCTTCCCAAGATTTTGGCAAAATATCATAACATTCAATCATACTGAATAACTTAGTAGGTGAGGGACCACACAGAAAAGCTGGCAAATCTCCTTTGTATTCAAAGCACCGATTCCTCAGTAAATACTCACAGCACCGTTATCAAGACAATCAGTACAATCTTTTCAAGTTTCTCTCCTATCGTTAAATATCAGCATATAATCCTCAAGTCACTAGTCTTTATTTACCAGGGTCTGCTTTTCCTGGTTCCTACTTGAACATTAAAACGGCAGCAACACTGAGGCAAAAAGACACTGAAGAAACATTCTGTAGCTACTGATCTTTTGCAGTATTACTGAGGACATATCAACATAATGGCTGGATAAAGACAACAGAAATGCACCGGTTTATCTGCACCTAATTTAAACTGACAGACTCCAACTGGTGAAAAAGCCAGATTTAAAAAGCCAGGCTTTTAGGACAAGAGGAAATGGCCTCAAGTTGGATATTAGGGAAAGTTTCTTCACTGAAAGGGTTGTCAAGCATTGGAACAGGCTGCCCAGGGAAGTGGTAGAATCAACATCCCTGGAGGTAATTAAAAGATGTGTAGATGTGGCACTTAGGGACATGGTATAGCGGTAGACTTGGCAGTGTTAGGTTTGCGTTTGGATTTGATGATCTTAAAGGGTTTTTTCCAACCTAAGCGATTCTACGATTCTAAAGACCCCAGATAAGCCAAAATTCAACTGAAAACAGCGCTGGCTGTTCACAGCAGAAACCTACAGAAGCTAACATCTGATCTTTCATAGGATCTGTTGTTACTGAACCAACTGAAAAACAGAGACTACAAAGGAAGTAAAGCCTTCTGCTCTCAATTTTATATAATCATTGAGGTAGGAAGGGGGACAGCCTCTGGAGATCTAGACCACAGTTCCCACCTCTGTTCCCCACTCACCCTCAGGGGTCTCCCCCGTTCAAAGCAAAGTCATCAAAACCAGATTGCACAGGGCTGAACCTGGTTTTGAGCTCTCTAAAGATGGAGGCACCACATCCTCTCTGGGAAACCTGTTTCAGTGGTTGCCCAGTCACACAAATGCACAAAAAACCATCTTTTTATGATTAAGTGGAATTTCCTGCATTTCAACTCATGCACAATGCCTTGTGCCTTGTCACTGGGCACCACTGAGAAGAGCCTACCTCCGCCTTCTCTACTCCCTCCCACAAGGTATTTATATACACAGATTGGTAAAATCCCTCTGAGCTGTCTCTTCAGGCTGAACAGTCCCAGATCTTTCAGCCTCTCCTCATTTGTCAGATACTCCAGTCCCTTAATCATCTTAGGGGCCTTTTGCTGGACCTGCTCCACGATTGTTACATGTGTCAAGTACTGGGAAGCCCAGAACTAGGCAGAAAAGATTTTACCAGTAAAATGCATGGATAAAGCTGCGAGAGACTCAAGTTCATACGTCAAGTTAACTCCTAAAACAATCTACTAGATTTTCAGCAAAATAGAGAGCATTTACTACACCAAGTGTTCAAACTCATTTTCTGAGCAAAACCAATTTTCAGTGACCTATCAATTCTCCACACCTCAAACCGATACACTTCAGCAAAAGTGCTATTCGCTACAGAAAATGTGAAACCTAAGCGATACTTAATAAAAAAAATAAAGGGAACCTTCAGTAGCAAATATTTCATATCAACTACCTTTAGGACTTAACAAAAAAAAAAAAAGTATCCTTCTGCTCTAGAAAATATTTAGTCAATTTTACTGCAAGAATTTCCCCAGCAGCATTTCCATCCCCAAAAACCTCAAAACAGCAGGAGTTGCATAGATCAAGACAGCCCATATTCAATAACTTAAGTTTAATACTTCATATCAAAAAACTACTTTTACTTCACATGACACACTAAGGAGAATAAACGTTTAAGTTAAACACTTAAGTTTCAGAAAAATTATGCAAAAAATAGTCTTTAATGAAGCATCATTCTAAACAACCAAGGTTTTAAGCTCAAATACAAACAATTTAACATCTTGCTACCCCCAATACTATTTATGTTCCAGTTGGATAAAAGAATTCAAATACCATATCCTACCTTCTGAGCAGATTCCTTCTTTTTCTTATCCTCTTTCTTCCTTTTCTTGTCTTCCATTAACTGTTCTTCCCTTTCTTGCTCCTTCTCTCTGCCAAAACATGAAAAACAAGTGTGAGTACAATCAAGTTGTATAAGAAGAGCCAAACGTACTATATCCCTTTCCCCCTCCCAAAGAAAGGAAATCAAGATACTAGATCCCTCTTATCATCATACTTCATTTGCATTTGAGGGTTTTAGTTTAAATGATACAAGAAAAGCACCTCCTAGCTCAGTGTGGCCACGATCACACCACTTGCTGCATAAAGGAAAATTCCTTTATTCAGATTAGGTCTCTTATGTAGTACCCTGTATAAATTAACTACATGCCTGATATTAGAAAATATCTTCAAGACATTTTAGCCAAAGCACCCTTTTAATTGGGTTGTGCTATTATTTAATGAACAGCCTCATGAATCTTTTCATATGGTAAAAAAAGAGAAGTTGTAATTTAATATAAGATGGTTTGGTCTGATACAACATTTATCTTCACAAGGAGAAGAGATTATTCTATTGCCTGTAGCTATGTCACTTGTAAGAGACTAGAAGTGTCACATCAAATCAAAACCATCATTTATTATACAAATCACTAATTTAATTTCTAGCCTATTGTACCCACCCACAGAATTTTTGTGATGAAACTTGTAATATAAATTACTTTCCAGGGAATCTATTTTTTCCACAAGAACATTCTTTCAAAAAAGGGAGAAAAATATGTGCAGCTGCTATTGTTGTCAAGCTATCATCCTGTTGCTATGTTTTGTACCAAATATGAAACCAGAAAATGGTTAATTTACTGCATATATGCTATTGGCTGAGCTGTTTCTATGGTGAATCACATTTTCATTAACCAATTCCCTTCACCTCCTTAAAAGTAAATTTAAGACCAAGTTTTCAGCTCACTCGGAGTAATTTCTTTTTCTAGGGAAAGATTAAGACAAAGGCAATTAATAAAAAAAGATGGATCTGACCGATGAGAGGGAGAGACCAGAGATGTGTACCTTACAAACGGGAAACAACTAACAAAACAAGATTTCATTAAAATAAAAGAACCCAGCAGCTTTATCAAAGGAACTGGAATTTATAATAGTACTGAACTATTTCTCTCATTAAGGCACAAATCAAGGCTCTTTTTTGACCACAGTTTAAAAAGCTTACAGTTGAGTTGGCTTTGCTGTCGCATCACTCAGACTTTTCTTCCATTGCATTTACATGGCATGGGTAATATTTTTGTTTGCATTTTCACTAGATACTACCAAGCCAGTGTACAAAGAGACATTTACATAACTTAGCAATTCCTACAAAAATATTTCGAGATGTTATGTGTTAACAGCTTCCTGATTGAGGACTTCAAAGAACTGTCTTAAAGAGAAAAGGTTCTATGGATAGTGATAAAATGTTTTCCTGGTTTCCTAAAGTTAGGCTCTCCTCCTTCATGGATGGAGAAAATGGGTAAGAGCAAGATGAGCCCTGGGTAACAACATCCTGAGATTATTACCAAATGCAATTCATACACAATGGCAAGTTCAGTCTGCATTGAACAAAGTTTGAGGCAAGCATTTCACATCATACAGAACAGCATTTTATGTACTACTATTGCTTAAGCCAGGTAAATTCTTCCTCTTATCTGTTCTCTATAAAACGTCAAAGCCCACTTCCCAGCCCTAAACTCCGGCAAGGAAAAGCCCCGCATGTTCTTCTGTTCTACTAACAGCACAAGATGTGAAGCATTGGGAAGGTTAGTATACACCGCGTTGTCTGTCATGGCATTGAGACAAAATTTTCCGTTCTCTTTGAGCCACAGATCGTAAGCAATACGAAAAAGCTCTCCAGTGACACCCTTACTGTAACTTGAACTTACCATAACCTCATATGATGTTTACTACTTCTGTACTGTCAAGCAACATGTGCCTTTTGGGCTGTAGTGCCAGTTACAGTAGACTATTTCCAAAAAACTTTCTTGCAGCAGGCAGAAGTTTAAGAGCTGTCTCAAAAGAGCTGCTGAAAAAGGGTAGGATCAAAATACAAAATGACTTCCAGTAACTGGCACACAGACAGCCTTCTACTTAAAAGCACCTTTCTTAGTTTTGAGAGCGGAAGAGCGAGGAATGGAAAAGAATGAGAAAACGGTCATATTCACAATCAAAGCTGAAGTTATGGCTTACAATGACATTTATCACTAATAATAAAAGAAGCCAAGGACAGAGGATCCATAGCCTGAGAGTAAACACCTAGTTATGGTCATCTGTCTTTGTGGTAAGTTCAGGACAAGAGATTGCTGCTGCTCCTGCCTTGTTTTCAGACATACAAGACAAATATCTGTGGTACTACAGCTGTGGAGAAGTTTTGTTTTGCATGACGTTCTCCCCTTTTTCTGCTCTTTTAGTAGAGATGTGCATTTAATATTCCATTGGGCACATCATCGACAACTACAATATAGCAACAATCAATATTTAGTAGTTTAGGCTTCAGTTCATGTAAGCACACACCTAAGTTCTACTCAGGTGGAAGGGATTTATCTGAACACTTGCGCTGCATCACACACAGAAGACCATAAAGATCACGACAAAGCATAACTACAACCTCACAAACATGTAGGAAATATGAAGTTCTACTCTCCAAATGACAGAGGAGGAACTGATGCTATAGACACACCAACAATGTACCACTATATTGAAAGTCCACTGAATTGGGGGGGTGAGAGGGTGGAGGATGGAAATAGCTTATTGCCATTTTGGGTATCACATCTGCCATCTTTCCACTTTCACTCTTTGATGCATTTCACGAATATTTGAAGTTTTACAATCAATGGTTTCCCTTTCCAGTTGTAAGCAAGAAACTTGTTAAACACAAACTTAACTTGCAGTGTTAAGTGTTCTGATAAAATTAACATAAACAAAGCCTTCACGTACCTCATCAACTCATTCAGAAGACAACGCCGTCTATTAACCTTCTCTAATTAGCTACAAGATAATTCTTCCTGGCCTGGTTGAGGAAACTGGGGGGGTCTATCGTGTACATTCCAGCAACCAGCTGCTTCCATTGACAAGATCAACACAGGAGAAAATCCATCAACTCCAAAAGAGTGAATTTAGAGTAATACAATGGGGTGTGGTTCCGGTTTTTGTTACCAGCATGTAGTAATGGGAACACGGACACACCACAACCCTGAAGAGGAAGTTTGCTAAATAACAATCAGCAGCCAGCTTTTTACTCAAGTTTTCTTCAAGAAAGCATGTGTCAATCTTAAAAATAGGACCTAATTGCACTTCAGTATTTGCCATAAAATCTTAGAAACAACATTATTGAAAAGCATTTAAAAGGCATATTACAGAGTTTAATTCTGAGTATTTAAAGTAAGGCATATTAACAGGTTACAAATGAAGAGAAACTATAGGTTGTAATCCAAATTTTATTTTATTCATAACAAACCAAAACCAAAACCAAACCAAGCAGACCCAGGAGCTATGACGCAGTATACTCAGGAACTTATCTAAGTTCTTATAACAACCTCTTCTGGCTAAAGCAAAAGCAACAGTTTCATAAAAAGGATGGTTTTTCAGCTAGTTAATTAGAGAAGGAATAGACAATATTTGTGAAGTCTGAGTTATTAAATCAGATAGCCGTTTCAGGGAAAAAAGAAAAAAAAAAAAGGTATCTAAGAAGTATGCCCTCCCCCAAAACAATTTACCAGTTTTGGAAAACGTTAATTTCCTGCAAAATCCTAATACTCATTTTTCCAGAAATCTCTATTTTAAAAAGGCTTATTCTTGCAACGTATGGGCTTGAGGCAGAGAGGGGAGAAGTTGTCTTCAAAGTTCTTGCTATCACAAAGTGAACTGTGAGACGAGATGACGTACTATATATTACATACTATCTGCTAGCAACACACTTCGATAGGTAGAGATAAAGCACCAGAGTATTAGTCTACACAAAAACCCCACAACCCTGTAAAGTCTCCCTCAAACTAAAATTGCACAAAAAAAATTAGTAAAATGTAAGACATGAAAATTCCTAGAAACTCAGGAGTGGCACTTTAGTGTATGCAACACCCAGTTCCTTCCATGGGGCTACAGGAGAACAGTGCAACAGTGTTTGGAAGTTCCTCATACGTAAAGATGCAGACTAGATACCAGTACTGTGAGTCATCTTCCCTCTTCTTGACCCCAACGCTTTACTTTCTTTCAGCACAGTTAACTTGGTTTATCTATACTATAACACAACACAGGAGTGACAGTAAACTTCTATAGGTGCATCCTGTTCTCTACACTGTAACAAGCGTAAGATGATTTACACATCTGCTTCCAAATTGTGAGCTGACTTGTGTATCTTCTTCCAGAATATGGGGGATTCCAAAACTACACTTGTAGGATCAGCAGCACTTTAGCTTTTATCTATACAGCTACAAGGTCAAATAAAAACTGTTAAATTTTCTTTAAAGGCTTCAGCCATAACTAGCCAGAGCTAAAAGGCCATCACCTTATGCAAGATAATGATTTGCGTGCATTGACCCGTCTCACTTAGAGGCAACACTTGAGCTACTAACTAACTCTTTCTTACAGACAGGCCTCTAGTGATCCAAAATATGAGACCACAAGTATATTTCTAATTATTTAGAAATAGACAAAAAGCCTCAAAACCTGAGGGACTAAACCAGAAATTTAAACTACATTAAGGTACCCAACTTTGGTCAAGATTTGAAGCAAGAAGAATTTCCAGTGAACTCTAACTACAAGCATCTAGCTTCTCAGCACTTCAGGAAGTTTCCTCAGTATTTTGGTCAATTATACAGCCTAGGTACCAGCAGAATTGGGCATCACACGTTAGTTTCTCAGATGCGTTGCAAAACACCTTTATAACAAGTTCAAGGCCAGTTAAGTTTCCAAGGCAAAAGCTCCTGTCAATCTATACAGGGACAAAATCTCTCAGAGAAAAGCAAGCTGTCTTCAACAGTGCTATTTCACAAAACAGCTTGCTGCTGCCACTGGAGAAGTAGGCTTCATTTTCTTCCACTTTATTTCTCTTCATCAAGCTGTTTCTGACCTTCCCTTGCTTACGCCTTCTCTGGAACCCACCTAATTATATGGCAAGCAAATTCAACCCACAAAAACTCATCTGGACCATTCTTCCCTGTTTTGTAAATGGAATTAGCTTAGAGTATTATCAGATGAACACCAGAATTAGCGTGCACAAGCAGCAAGGGACCTTCTCCTTTCAAAGTAATGTGTTAAATTGGTTGCAATTGAATGAAACTGCAGTTCTCCACGCTGCACCCAGTTAAAACTCTATAAATGGTGTCATAGGAAGATATACTAGTAAAAGCGAGTGTACTTCCTTTTGAAACAGACTCCTACATTATTCTAATATATTAAGACCAGTGTTCCCTCCAGACTGTATTTAATCCCATACTCTGCATACCTAAGCACTGTCACCTGCATTTGTGCAATTCTAACTGTAACACGAGCTTTATTGGTAGAATCCTCTAGCATCAGAGTATTTATATATAAATGCATTAAGAAATATAAGCTAATTAGAACTAATGGTCATGAGCGATGAAGAAAAAGCATACTACAAACTCTCAAATGAGTTCTCGCACCTGGAGGTACAGGCCCTTCTTGCTGCAGCAAAGACTACTGGCAGCCTACTGCTTCAAATGCCCAAGGTGGATGAAAGCTTTTAAAATCATAGCAGGAAGCTGGATGGCCGAGACTAAAACAGAAGCAAAATTAAATGCACTGCTCCTGGAGTATAGAAATCTATACAGTTCTACTTCTCCTTTCATTCAGTGTATCCCACCTAACAGACATGCTCCATTATTTCAACAGTATGAGAAAAGTATGGCGTGTCCAAACACACAAGCATGCTCCAAGCACATTTAAACAGAGCATCAAGCAGAAGCAAGACATAAAATGCCAGGGTTGACAGACCCTAAAATTACTTCCACTAGACTAAGACATGTAAGGAGTTATGAAAACTTGCTGATCAGAAGATTCAAAATGGGATTAATTCATTTTATAAAAAAATGTTTAAGTGCACAACATCATAGCGACCTTTCTTGTTAAGCAATGCTTGCATGCATAAACTAGACAGACATAAGCCATACAAAAGCTGGTTAAACAGGAGACAGACATTTAGAAAGTCAGTCTTTAGGCTGAACTGACAAAAACAGCACGTGAAAATTACTTTAGGCCACATGAATTCTGATGTTTATA
>KZ505643.1:1396891-1408308 GCA_002844005.1 Limosa lapponica baueri
CAGTAGAAACTTACTCTCTGGGCGATGAAGGTGTGTATCACTATTGTAATTTTATCTTAAGTTCTCTTACAGCACAAAACCAGATAACAATTCACTATTATATCTGATATACAGCTTTCATCACACGAAGCAATTTTTCTTCCCTCTTACATGGGACAACAGCTAGTTAACATAGTTTATGTTATCATTCAAGTATTATGCCTTCAACAGAGGACTGATGAGATTTAACAGCTGGAATTCACTAAATGGTGTTCCACCCCAACCCCAAGTAATTCTTTGGAAATCAACAGTCCAAAAGTTGCCTGAGTTTTCCTGGGTTAAACCAGTCACCCAACCAAACCTTCAACAGAAAGGTCTTGAAGATCCTAACCAACTCATTGCCACTTAGAAGTATGACCAAGTTCAAGATCAAATACTGCTGAGATGTGCCCAAATGTACTTGGAACCAAAGGGGAAGCAACCTTCCAGTCTGCAGCCACAGCAGCTTTAAGTGAACAGTGGCAGTAGCATACACTCTCCAGACAAACAGATCTACTACAGACAAAACCATCAGGCAAGTAATTCTCCAAATCTCAAAAAGAACAGATATGTGCTCCTTTTGTTACAATTCAGTATTTCCAAGTTTATGCTTTGGTTCTAATGATCAGTCAAAACCATTCTTCAGTGCACTTATAAAACTTTTTGGAGAACTGACTTATATGCACAAAGCTGCCAATCCCTAGCTTTTATCTAATATTGTGTATAATGGATATCTCATGGTAAATGTATAATTGTGTTGCAGCATATTCTCACACTTTCTTAACAGACAGTCTGTAAGTCATGGAGGACCACATGTACACAATGAAAGGAATGAGAACTATACTGTTACAGATCATGGTTGCACATAAGGTCAAGATTCCACTGTAGACAACAATAAAGTCAAGACCTGCCATGCCACACAGAGATACAGTAAATACTGTATCACTAAAACACCGTATTTTATAAAGCTACTATTCCATATTTATTGCTTATAGGGTAACTACAGATTACAAAAAACTAAAATCTGATGAAACAGCAGTGCTAAATTTTAAGCCAGCTGTTTCACAACAAAATGTGCTTAAATAAACTTACCACTTTAAGTGTATAATTAAAAGATCAACTTTGGCATGCATTTTATGATACACTGTTTACAATAGACAAACTAACATAAACTTCTTCTCTCCCTTCCTTTTGTATGAGGATTTAAATACTGATAACAATAACTTTGAAAAATGAAATAAAATCAGCTGTCTCCTTTAAACAGCATTTGGAATCAGATGCACACCACCATTCATAGGATGGAGTGATATTTCTAAGATGTATACATGACACTGAAGAGAACAATTTTGTTAACAGACCATGCCCTCTTGTTCTCTGGCTTGCACATGCAGTTAAGGCAGAAAGGTAGGGAATCAGGTCTCAATAAAGTCTCCATGAAGATGAGAGACTGCAGACTCTGCTCAAGAAACTAGGTAAATCACAAGTGCATTGTCTTCTCCTCCCCGCATTGCTACGGGCATTCTGAAGGCCAAAACATGAGACTTGCAGTCATAAAATGAGTGAATAAATGAAAGGTGGGGGGTTTACTACAAAATTCGATACACTCTCAATCAATAAAGAAAATCGAACTCCACTTCAGTGCAGTTTGCTCAAAATAAAGAGATATGCTAGACCTGATACCTACTTTTAAACCAACAAGACCTCAGGGCACTGAAAAATGACTCTTGGGGAACTTTCAAACGTGTTAAGCACACAGATTCTTTGCAGAGCCTGGTATGAAGTGTTTGCCAGATGCCTACTTCTCACCCTTCTTACTGCAACCAGCTGGCCATCCTTTTTATTAGTCATTTTCCATTCAAAAGCAAGATCGATAAATTATTATTCAAAACATCACAACTCAGTACTCCATGTCATGACTCATGTAACTAATTAAGATATAAGCTGAAACTATTCATTGGCACACAGAATGAAAACAAGAGAATTATAAAGAAACTGTGTGTAGGAAACAGGAAAAACAAAAGCACCACCACAGAACAAGTGCAAGACGTGACTTGTTTTGAACTACAAGAAACTAATAATAATCCTTCCTCGTGAAGTTACTTAAGCAGCCAAAAAATTCAAAGCCTCTCCAAACTTGTCTCCTCATATAATCACTTGAGGTCTGAGGACATAAAGAAGATGTGATCATTGTGATCTGACATTCCAAGAAAACCATTACCTAAGATCTCAAAATGGCAGAAAGGACCAAATACTCTCACCAAGACATGCAGTGTCAAGAGCCACCATTTGCATTCATTACCCAGAACATTATTTTTGCTTATCTACAATTCGGACTTCTTCATTCATATGAAAGCTGATTACTGTCCTGAATTAACAGTATTATCCCAACATTCTCTGCAGTCCAGTGGTTTGCTATTTGCCCAAGACACTGTCAAAAACAGCAGGGGGAAGACACGGACAACCAACACATAACAGTAAGTAAAAGCTGCATTGCTATACACTTTCCTAAATTTCAAATACTTAAAATTGCTGTTGTGTTTTTGAAGAACAATTAACTGCAGATCTCTTGATTTGACATTAGCTGTGCACTCTTCTCTCCTTGTGAAGAACAAAGTCTTAAAAAATAATTCTAGAGGCCAACATTAAATTTCTAAGCATAGTATATCACAGACCTCCATTTTATGATATGATTGAATACGCATCAAAGAAAATTCCTTCTGTTTTAAGAATCTCCTAGGAAAACACGTACAATACACTTCAGAAAGCTCATAAAAATCAATTTCCAAATACAGCAGAGACAAAAACCTCAGCCCTTTTTTTCATGTCTACAAACACAATGTATTGGCACATAATGCGTGTACAGAACTGTATAAGCGCCTCAGTATTTCAAAGTTTGTGGCATCTCAAACCCTTTAATTTCTCCCCATGTTTTTAATTACTTGCTTCCATTAACCAATACGATAGAGAGAAACAAGGATTTCTAAATAAACATGTCAATACTTCTTTTTGTTTGTACAGTGGTTTTGGGGGTGGTTTTGGATGTGGGGGTGGTGGTGTTAGGTTTTTAGCATTTTTAACTTGGTTTTTGGCAAGCTATGTTTGGAAAGGTAAAGACAGCTGTCAGTTCTCCATAGTAAGCATTATCAGGAAGGATATTAGAAGTTCAATCAAGAGCTTTGTACGGTCACAGAAAACTGCTACTGCCTAATGATAAACACAACTTTAAAAAGAGACCACTCCAAGGATGAATTAGGTTAACACCATGGTTAACATTAGAAATACTATTGTTTATTCATGTTTTTGCTAAAAATAAGAACTAAAGCAGAAAGTTACTGCAATCCAAGGAACAAAGCCATAAAAAGTTAATGGCGACTGCATTACAATAAAGTGCTGTCACCCTAAATCGCACACCTTCCTGATTTAAATGGGAAAACACAAGCCTTCACTAAACACAGTAGTGCATCTTAACTGTAATCTCTGCAGATGACGCAGGACACTCATACAGTGGTAACTCAAAAAAAAAAAAAAGTAGAAATGTCTCTTCTTCATTCCAAAAGGAATGGAAAATTGTGGAGAACAGCATTCTGTATACAACCATACCTGTTTAACAGCCTATTAAAAATTAAAACAGTAACAGTATTAAAAATTACCTAGACACAGTAGTTATGAGGTAGAAACATAACAATCTCTAGGAAATAGTCCACTAATAGGCAGAAATGATTGCCACCTCTCACATTTAATAATCTGATAAGCTATTTTTGATTCATCCATTTTTATAGTCCTGATACTGTGCACTGTTCCCTAGCTGCGTTTTTAAAAAGTTAACTTTATTTCATGCCTTCTGGAAATAAAGCATAGATTAAACCACCTAGTCTAGACATGAAACTCTTACTAATTGCTAAATAAACAGTCATTTCCTTAGTTCTTAAGCAAAGACATTAGAAAGTTTAAGTGAAAAACTGTTCCCTGTATCCTCAGGCATTTGTCTAAACTAAGGATAGCCTCCCACCAGGGAAAGAATTTCTTTTGACTATGCTGTTATTTCTGTGGAATTGGTGTCTGCCCAAGCTCAGCAGTCACTCATCTGAGAGCTTTTCCTATTTGTACGGAGTGCAGGAGACAAAATTTTTGAAACTTTGATTGAGGGTTATCATTCCTTGTCTCTTCCCAGGAATGATAATTTTCAGCTTAAGTGATGAATTTTACTTGCTGCTTATGTCACTCACAGATACATAACCAAATCAATTTCTAACTTCAATCCCAATCAAATAGCTCTTGCTTTTTAATACAGTGGCTTAAGACAACTTAGACATTTTTTAAAAAATAGTAAATAATCAGAGGACTGGATAAATGTCTCACTTGAGAACTCTAGTGTCCATTCATTCTCAAAGAGCAAGAAGGAAATATTTTTAAATTAACTATACATTACTATCAAAAGAAGAACTGTCTCTTTTAAACTAAGTTAGCTCTATAATATTTGTGTTCCAGAAAGCTTAGATTCCTTCACAACACGGAACTTTACAGCAGAAAGTTGCTTCAACATACAAAAATTCTAAGATGACAGGAACTTGCAAACCATGTACAACATAGCTACGGTTAATCTTCCAGACATGCACCAATCTTTCTGCTATGGAAGAGTGAAATAACTTGTAAAGCAAGAGGTAATCCAGAAAAGAATCTAAAATGAGGAAACCACTGAACTGCCGTGTAAGAGATTACAAAAGAGCACCACGACAATGGTACACAGAAAATAAAAATGTAAACTCACATGTTTACCTCCAGCTGAGGTGGAAATATAGTTATATATATATTATATATATATATAGTTATATAAGTGAAATTTACTGTTTAGCACATTTCTAAAGTTCCAAGACTAAGATGATTTGTCCTGTTAAAATCTCAACCCACGTAATGTTTGCTACTCCTAGGTAATTTTTGCCTGGTTGCATTATGTAGGATTAATAGCGCATTTTTAATGAAAACCGTGCAATTCTCGTGTTAGCAATAATGTCAAAAGACACAAAGAAATGCACAAAATTTAGAGATTATAATTTTCAGAGTAATATTGTGAGTGGTTAAAAATATGCACTCTCTTTCAACATCAGTCCTAACAGAAAAAATAGCTACATCAAAACCATTTAAACATTCAGCATATAGATTCTTGTAAGTTCTGCACATTTCTAGCAACAAAAATAATTTTTACCTCTGCTGACAGTAGATCTGAAGACTCCTCCTATCATTAATTAACAGCTACCTCTTTCTATCTACCACCAATGAATTTTGTAAAATGTGGAACAGAGCAGTTTAATGTTTTAGACGCTATGCAAAAACTATGTATGATATATGACAGGAACGTAAGATGTTCACTGTCCCACAAAAAACTGTACTTGTAATCTATTCAGTTAAACCTTCTCTCTATCCTCTTTAGGAAAGGTGCCTCTGCATGAAGACAGGTCAACTCTTCACTGCTATATAAAGTTGAAGGTTAAAATGCATAAGCTGATGTGGGAGACTATTTCCTGCTGAAAGAAAAGCCCTTTAAACACTAGAACTTCAAATCTAATTTGTCAGCTTATTCATGCTTCCATGCATACTGCCAGTGCAAAGCGTCTACCTTTCTATGAAGCCACTGTATTGAAAAAAAATTGCAAAAAGGTTAGCATGACATTACAGTAAATGTGACACAGAATTCAATCACTCACATAAAATTCAAAATTTCAGGTGAAGAACCAGACCTTTAGGCTTTAATCAAATCTATCTGCTATGCTGGAAGCACCAGCTGAACTTATAGTAGTCAGTAATTGTAATTTATACTCAGCTGACTTAAATGGGGAAGTGTACCAAGAGTCACCAACTTTTTCTTATGCTCTTCCTAAAGAATATTAAAAAAAACAAAACAACAAGAAAAAAAACCACAACCAACATTGGACACCAATGGAAACTATATCCTTAGTTAAACCAGCCTTTGATAAGCTTGCTCTTAACTAACATACTGTTTTAAAGACAGGAAGGACAACTTTATTCTGTCACGGAAACTATTTCTACCAACTCAAATCATGAAGCAACACAGCTCAGAATGAAACACTCTCAGACAGGTCCCCCACTCACCATTGCAAGAATCTAGTTCGTAAGACTGTTTCGGGTAGTGACAGGGTAGTAATTCTACTCTAAACTCAGCCACTCATTGCTATATGGTTACAGTACTTCTGTCAGACCTGTTAGGAAGAACTATACAATTTAATTACAACATATTACCAGCTATAATAGGTGCATAAAGCAAGAACTGCCACAACAATATCAGTCTCTAAAGCGCCCCAGGATTGTGCAACAAACCTGACAGACATCCAGTTTTAAATGTCTTCCGAAGCCACAACCATTGAATTGGAACTTGTAAACTCTCGAAGAGCTGAAAGCACTTTCGATCTGGCTCGGTTAGCAGGATGCATAAAGAAGGAGAGCGACTAAAAAAGTAGACCACTACAATGCTCAAATTAATTATTCTGATTTTCGTTAACTACTGATGAAAAGTTTTAGATGCAGCCTCAAAGCGCACAACACTCAGTAACAGTTCTTTCTGAATAGTGAGATATAGTCACACTGCACACGCCAGGAGACATTAGGGCACTGTTGCAGAGTAGGGCTCAGGTACTTCAACCCCTCAGAAGTGAAATATTTTATTGTTGTTTCCAATACTTGGATTTCTTTTTGGAACTACTTAGCGTTTTTGTTATTTTCAAAAGACAAAATGAGAATTACTTCCTGGTAAAACACTGAACTGTTTTTTGTTTGTTTGTGGTTTTTTAGTTTGTTTTCACTAGCTAGGTTCCATGTTAGCAATTTATGAAAATATCCTTACTATACATTTGATAGGGCCTGTACCTTAGGAAGAAATGGTACCCAGATAAAACAAACGTACCTGAGGAAAAAAACCCAAACTCTACTTTGCTGTCAGAGCTTGGAACTAATGACATTTTGCCTGGAAAAAGAAAGTCCCTTTTACTGTGAAAACAAGATTTACTAATCCCTGCCAAGTTTTTTAACATTACAGAAAAAAATAATTCGTAATGGTGATGTTCATTCCATAATAATATTCTAGATCAAAACCTCGTCCCTAAATATAATACTCCGCAAATAACCAAAATTGTCCATCATTCAATAAAAGCCACTCAAAGCTAAGTTTTTACCCCAGGAAGGAAGAACACACCAGTCAGCAGAACTACAGCAGGTTTTTAATTCATTCACGCTGCACTGAAGGATAACAATGTTTAAAGCCTGATTAAAAACTCCACAAGTGTTATATATAGAATGTGAATTTCAGTTTATTTAATAAACAGTTACTTCAGGAAGATTGCCTCTGAACAAGGTTTTTACTTCTATTTTAAACTTTGAAGATAATCATGTACTTTTCAGGGATTTATTTTTTTTTTTAATAGCATTTTTATTTCTCAAGGTAGCTTGCAGAGCAGCTTTTAAACCCTGAATTCCTCAGCAAAAGCCGTTAGTCTGACCTCAAGACATTGCACTACGATTTGTTACAATTTAAGGCCCAACTACATCAACCACACTCCTTGGTAAATGGAAATCCACAACCGCTGAATTCAAGTTTTAACACAGAACAGAACTTCTAGCACTTGAAATTTTGAGAAAGGTGAAATACGCAATTCCATCTTTTTACCCACATTATAATTTTAGTTAAATCAACTTTGTTCCCATAAAGCCATAAAGGAAAAAGAAAGCATCATTCCATTTGCAATTCAATACAGCTGTGTACAACTGGCTTCAGCCCCAGGCCACAAGCCAGGAACTTCTGAGTTCAAGTCTGGCTCTGCCACTGACTTTCTGTGTGGCCTTCGAAAAGCCTCTAAATTTCTCTGCTGCTCCTCTTCAGTCTGCACTCTTGCCTTACGGAATAGCACTTGCTTTGTTTCTGCAGGTTTTTCCCAAACAAAAAACTTGAATTGACTTTTGAAACCAATTTGTACTATGCCTTTAATGACTAAGGCCCATAAAGAAGTCTACCAGGTACCAGTTGATGTGGAGTTTTTAACTGCATTAACTGCCAACACGCATGTGTTACATATATGCATATACATAGAGATATGACACACACAAAAATATCAAGAGATGTAGGAAGTTGGAAAACAGATAATTCATTGTTTTGAAGTTTCTTAAAAACCAGGATGAAAAAATTAAGTTATCTGCTATAATTAAACTTACAATGCCGAACAACCTACAGCCTTATTCTTATTAACCCACTGAGGCAGTGACGAATTCTATTTTTAAAAGATTAACATTAAATGCACAGAGAACACAATGCTCAAGCTTAAACGATTACAGCAACTAGTATTTTAGAATATTACTTTAACAATAGAAATGGCCTAGGAATGTGAAGGGGAAAAAGGATTTAACCTTAACCAAGTTACCTAGCACTACCTGAAACATCATTTAAAGGAGAACTTTTCTTAAGAAAAATTTATGTAACTACCCTTGATCTTTAAGCTGACCATATAATTCCAAGTCAATTTTGAAGAGTTTCACTTCACATTATCTACACTGAAGCAGAATGTAACGGAGACTAACTCTCAAGCTAACCTCAGCTTTTGCTGAGCTCCAATGATCCAACCACACAAACACAGCTCATCACCTTTAAAACAGTATACGCTCGCTGCCTTTAAATACACCCCTGGGAAAAAAAAAAAACTTGTCCCCAAAACTTTATCAAGACTGGCTGACTTTCCAAAAGCTAACCTGTTCAGTTATTCATGGCCTAACCACAGAGAGGTAGCTCAAAGAACTAAGAAACCACAGCCTTATGCTACATTAAGCTGCCATTTTAAGTCCTAGACTCGCCAAGTTTAGCCTCTACCTGTTTTCACCTTTTTCATCTTGTTTTACCTAAAACCTGGTAAGAATAAACTTCCTAGTTTTTCTGTATAAGGACACAGAATTTATTTGTAGGAAGTGGTAAATGTAAAGCAGAACTGTCTCCCAATTAACAATACATGAGAGTAAATTAATTTAGAATACTGTATTATTTTGTGATAGTAACAGTTGCTGAAGGACTTAATCAGAAACAGCCGTTCCAGAACAGCTACCATGCAAAAATGTGGTGGTTAAATGCAAATTCAGACAGCTTCTGCACAAGGAGGACTAAACTGGTTCAAACTGCTGAAAAATTACCTGCATATAAGACTTAGCATTCTCCCATTCCAAGTCATTTACTAAAAGTTTCCACTGTAATTCAGTGGTTTTCAAAACAAATTTGCTGATTAAACCCTGGAAAGTTAGAGAAATACCAGCATGAAGAAGTACATCTAAACAACTTATTACGAAGATTAAATCTTCACCCGGATGAGATTTTATTTTTAGTTTCCTACATCACACAGCCATCAGTGTGTTTCCAGATGAAGCAGTCATGAATACTACAGTAAGGCCAGTATACTGGTTAGCGAGCATTCCTCCCAGGGTAATCTAGATCTGCTCTGAACAGGATTGCAGGACACAGGTAAAGACAAAATAAAACAAAAATAACTCTAATGCCTTATCCACTTTCTCTCAGCATTGTTTGGTCTGCTTGAGATGTATCAAACAGATAACTTTAGCATTACCTGCAAAAGAATGGAAAATTTATTTTACTGTGTAACACAACTCTATTTTAATTTAAAATTCCCCTTAATATTGCTGTAACTGAATACCGTAGCACCAACTGAAGCATTCTTTTGCACTAGGTTTAAAAAACCTTTTAGGGTTTTACTTCAGGTTAACGAAGTATTTTTAAAAGCAATTTGAACCTAGTCAACATTTTGATTTCAACCAGCGCACGTGAACTTGTAATCACATCCACAAACTGAAATAGAGTTACAAAAAGAACATATAACCTAAATAGGATATCCTCTATTTATGTACTGCATTTTTTAGCCAGTTTTTAATTATTTTTTTTAGTATTTACCATAGAAGCTCCTTTGAATAGAACAGTGGGACAATAGCACCAATAGTACACAAGTAAAGCCTAACAGAATAGGAAAGGTTTATTTATATAGTCTTAACTAGAATACAGGAGAAAATATTTTTAAATATTCACATGGGGATCTAACTACTATTTTCTATTTTGCAGCTTTTGATGCACATATATATAAGCTATCTCAGCTAAGTTTTGGCTCCTTCTGCCCTCCCCTCCCCTGCATATAGAAGGTATCAATTGTCATTTTTACTACTCTCAAACTCTCTAGTCAGAGGTAAAATAGCCTGGAAAAAAAAAATCCAGCAAGAGTTGCAGGATTAGAATTTCCAAGCATTAAAATACCAAAAATCACTTGTATGCTGTGATCAAATCATCCTCTCTATGAATTGTTCAGCAAAAGGCTGAGCATAAACATGCTGTATATTTAGCTGGCAAAGTGATGTATCAGAATATCTCAGTCTCACTTTAGCTGATGAAGTAAGTTCTCAGTAGTAGTCACCCTCTTGCCAAAAAAGCTGTTTTGTAGACAAGTATATCTGGAGTATCAACACCGAATTAGAACCATGTGTTTTAAATCAGACCCTGAATCGAGCATGATTGCCCAACTAAAATTATATACAATTAAAAATATAAATGCTCACACAGAAGCTGCAACAAGAGCATGAACACTGCTCCATTAGGACTCTAATATTAAAGTTGCAATGTCTTCTAGTACAAACAGTAAATTTAAACCAGGGGAAAAAAAGGTGGAAGAAACACAGAAGACTTATTTTAAGTGACACAGGACACTGCATCCTGGAGAACTGGATGGCTCGGGTGTAACCAAGTTCACAAATGTAGGCTGAACCATGATGACAACACATCCGTGTAAATTTGCCACAGAGCACATGTAAAATGGGACAATTGAGCTCAACTCTAATTAATGATTAAGTGGCATTAACAGAATATATATTTAACTTTCCTGTTTTCATATAGGTCAACTTGCCCCAAAAGCTCAAAATGTAAAAAACGCTATGGTGTGTACATGCTTAAAAAATAAATTCCAGCAGACTCACTGTAGTTGAGGTTTTGCATGTTCTCACGTACACGGTGGCTGCGCCCAACAGCCACTGTGAAATTACAGGGGAACTGTAGTTCATGATTGTGCTGTTTAACAAATGCTGTGCTTAAAGGAAAAAAAAAAATACTGAAAATACTAGAAGTAATTTTTCCATTGTTTTTTCTCAGAAAATACTTCTCCTCTGATTCAAAAATGAAGACAACGTTCAGCTCCAGTTCAAATCAGCTTTTGGGTTCAGCTGTTATACTGCACTTCAGGAAGCCTTAACTCTGCAACTACAAAGAACACCGGGAAAGATGAGCACTCTACCCTTGTTTCATAATTAAAGCATGTACAGCCAAGTTTTGTGTATCCTTCAAGAATTAAAAGAATGGCCAT
>KZ505643.1:1408318-1440784 GCA_002844005.1 Limosa lapponica baueri
TCTGCAACTACAAAGAACACCGGGAAAGATGAGCACTCTACCCTTGTTTCATAATTTAAGCATGTACAGCCGAGTTTTGTGTATCCTTCAAGAATTAAAAGAATGGCCACTTTCATTCATGCCTTTCTGATTTTTAGTTGCTGAAATAACTATCCTGTTCAAAGCACGTTCAACTATGATGGAGCTCAGTGTCAAAAATAATGGTTTTCTGACAAATTAAACTACTACTTATTCATTTGCAGACAATATATACCTCCATAAAAATAAATACAAAAAAGCTGAAGTGTCTTTTTGCTAGCCTACCTCCCTCGATTATGTTTTGCTGCTCTTATTTGAGCTACCTCAAAAATTGTTGACCTCCCCCACTGTTCAAAGTGCTGTGAAGGCCTCACAAATACCATCCTAAGAAGCAAAGCACTCCCCTGCTGGCATGAACTAAAACACAGTTGTATCTTGATGCTTTGTTTTGGTTTTGTTGTTGTAGTAAATTCCAAGGCTATGTTTCACTTCTAGAAGTCTCAATTTAACATAAAATGGTATTAATACATGTGCTTTGTACTTTTAAGCATTTTTTCCACCTATCGATATTGAAGTACTTTTAAATAATTTTCTCTGCCTAAAATATACAAGCATCCATTTAATTAAATTCAGACACAAATCGTAGCACTGAAAGGAATAGTACTTAGCTCTCACCCTTACTACCTGTGGTTTTTAACAAGACTCCCCTCAGTATTTTCTCTCCAGGTGTATTAGTCCACATTTTCCCATGCTGCTTAACCCTTGGTTTGATTTGTTCTGCCTTTAAAGATCATTTCATGTTTTATTAGTGTATCTTCTCTCGGGTACCTGAAATAACACCAGGGTTTGTATCCTGTTTTGTTTTTCCACACAACTACATCAGCCAATTAAAAGTAGCCCTGGAATGACAATATTCTGAAAGAGGATCAAGGCTTATCTTTCAATTTGTTTATCCTATAATATCCAAATATCACATCAAGCAGTTCTTAAGACATAACCACTTCTGAAAAGTCATAAATGTATAATTCTAGCAGCACCAGAGCATTTCAGCCCTGAACTGTAACGCCAGCTAACTGTACACAGACAGGAAAATAACCTTTAAAATGACAACATCCATAAAGCCTTAGGGACTCATTTTAGAAGTGTGTTGATGGCATTACATATAAAAAAAATTGAGGGTTTGCATACATTCATGCTGCTCCCAAAATATATGCTCTGTCTTTACAAAGAAGAAAAAGAAACTTGTCTTCTTGGAGTTGGAAGCCTATGTACAAGGGAGAAAAAGAAATTAAGCAGTGAGAAGTGCTAAATGTACAACTCTGGAGCTGGAATTCAGCACAGATGCAGAAAGGCACCATTTCTCTTGTGCCCTTCAAAACAATTAAGGCACTATCATTAAACCAAATTGAAATATTTTCAGTATACAGTATTTTTTAATCTCCATGCCGCCTCCACATTTGGTCTCAATGCTGAAATGGCCAAAGTGTTATCTTGACACCCAACTTTAGGTATCTTGTTTGAACGATATTTGAAATATGGCACATGTAATCACGCCAACTAAATGCCAGTGTTACATTAGCAACTAAAGCTGCTGTTTCTTGAAATAAATACTAAACTTCTCTTGCTTTAAGAAGCAGTAAATTTTTGTATTCATCTAAACTGAATTCTACATGTTTATCAAATTAATTCTGGAGCAATAATTATAGCTAAATATTTAAAGTTTAGCCACTTAAAATCTAACCAGCGTGCCCAGCAGGATTCTTCTAAGGGAAAAGACATCTTACTTTTGCCCTGACATTACACACCACCCTTAACAAGACTTTCAGGAACCTGATCCCCTTGGTAGGACATGAAGCATAGCTTTTCAGACCTAAGCATCCTATGTATCTTATTTTCCTGCCTCAAATCTTGAGCTGTTTAAATAGGAAACCAGAACTTAAGAAGGTGGCAGGTTTCTTCTTAATCAATTAAAAAAATCCCTCAGACTTTTCAGTTATAAAGCAACTGCCAGCTGAAGACAATGCCAAATGTGCAGATTCCAACAAATATTGTTCAAAATAAACTGTAAGTTAAACTTCTCACCTTCCACCCTGATCACGAAAAGGAAAGTAGATCAGTAGTGACCAGAATTAAAGAATTCTGCTTCAAGGTACACGCCACAACAAATTTGCAGTGCTACTAGGAAAGGTACATATAAAAATTCTCTTCCAGCAATACACTAATTCTACAGATTCTTCTTCATTTATAGATTTGGATGCTTTCTCCCCTACTCAGCCGTCTATTAATAAGTAAGAGACAAAGGTCTCAAAAGGTTAAGTTTAGCTGAAACAAGCTGGCACAGACTATAGGATCCTATGAAGTTTTCTTTTATTATTTTTTTCCTTCCCAGCAGGAGAGAGAGAGACTAAAAAAAGCTGCTGAAAGTAAGCATACTGATTTTCAGACACTTGTTTTCCCTGAATTATAACTGCAGACTCCTGTATATTGAAGCTCAATGGCAATAAGGCTTTTCTTGTCAATTATTTCTCAAGAATCTCTTAGATGTAGTGGAAAAAACTCCAGGGGCTCTGCTGACTACAGACTTCACTGCAGTTTTCAACCTCCTAAAATAACCTGCTTTGGAAAGGGACTGATTCCTGTAGATGACAGACATACAAATGCAAAGAGAAAAATGAAATATGCTTCCAAACCCGCTGTCATCACTGTAAACTGAATGAAGTAAAAAAGGCTCCCCCACCCCAACACTTTTGCAAGCTTCAAACTGATCTAGAAATTGCAACTCAAGTCTCTCAAAATTTTAAATAAGATTTTTTTCCCTTTATACTGCACAAACATACTGCACGCAAACAGTACTGAGAATTGTCCAGACTCGCACTTTTAAAATCCTATCATTTCACAGGCTGCAGGGTCTGCAATACACCCTACAGTAAGATTTGATAGGTCAAAGACATATGAGGAATTATTTTAATTGGTCCTTCCTATTCACAGTGTACTGTCTCACAAAGCTACTTAAATGCTTGACAGACTCTATACTGGAATCACTTCTATTATTCTCAATAGTTGCTTTTTGTCTGATCCATGACAGCTTCTACAGCTATAAGCAGTTGCAGTTATTAGAAAATATTCTGTATTCCATCTTCCTAGTTATCAAGCTGTACTAACGTTTACACAATTTGGAAGTGTATAACAGACAGTAATGCATAAAGGCGAAAAATACATAGAAAAGGTGAGTACTTTTCTCAAGTGCAGATTCTGGGAAGACTATGTCTTACAGTACTGCTAATTCAGGATAAAACTTACTTTTTCATTACTTCCTGAGTTCAGCCATCCTATGCTATAGCAGTTATCACACAAACTACATAATTATTATTTTGGTCCAATAAGTACCAAATCTGAGAACACTACTACTTTGCGTTGTATTTAAAAACAGTTCTAATGTCTAATTAAGCTTGTCAATCAACAGGTATATTCAACATATTCTGGCTACATCAGGATCTCTTAAGCCCAAGAAAGCTATCAGTAAAAAAAGCCATCAGGCTGCATCAGGTCTAAGACACAGAACGTTTTTATAATATTCCCTCACACAAATACATGCCAATAATACAAGGGTGGAATCTAATAAAGTTAATTAACCCTAAACAGGGAGAATGCATTACTTCATACACAGAGTTATCTATTACTGCTAAACTTTTTAAGACCAAAATTATCAGCACAATACACTATACCAAATTTGAGTGGACTTCTTTTTTACTGGCTTGCTCTAATTTAAAACTGAAAAACACCTTTCATTTTCAAGAAAAACTTAATATACTGCAGAATTATTTCAAATATTTGCTAGCCAGTGGAGGGGAGAAAAAAAAACCAAACTGAAAAAAACCCCACCTGCTATATACTACTACAAGACTATAATGAGGACACTCCGATATATTTTCAGTAACAGTATCCAAATCTTGCCTCCTCCACTTGTATTTAACTGTATAGATGTAAGGCCACAACGAAATATAAGATATGACCCATCTTGTAGGTTTACAAGTTTGACCTGCTAACCATAATCAATGCATACATACACTGCAATGTGAAAGTACATTCACATGATTATTTGCATAATTATCTGCTACTTAAATACCCAGCTACAAAAAATATCACAGTACATGGCCTATCAGGAAGAGGTGAAGAGTAACGCACACCACCACAGACATTTTTTTCGTTTACCCTCACAGAAAGGAGCATTACATCACACTCTTACAATGTAGGAGGAGGGGCCTGTTCTCTGAAAGCAAGCTTCAGCTATTTCCCTTCAATATTCTGCTTGGTTCTGGAGGGAGATGCAAAAATAACTTGGATTTAAATTTTTAGTAACATAGAAGACAGGCAAAAAGCGACAAAAGACGGCTTTTTACCCTACATTTACTAACGTGCAGGTGAATACCCGTTTTCTAAAGAATACAGAGCAAAAGTCTACAAAACATCAGCAGCACCCAGCTCTCACGTTGGCAAGCGCGCATTCCTCAGTATGTGCCCCACATTTTATCAGTCGCCAGACCCGTTAAGGCGAGAAGGGTACCCCCCTTTTATCTTCTGGGCGATCGGACGGGGCCAGACCTTTCGAAAGCCGGCGCTCCCCAGCACGCCCAGCCGCCCGCCGCTCCCCATGCCCCATGTCTGGGGGGGCACAGGACCATTCGGCCCCGAAGAGGGCCGCCCCGGGGAGGGGGAAGGGAGCCCCGGCCCCAGCCCTCGCAGGAGCGCGCCGGCGGCGGGGTGCGCTCCGCCCGACGGGCTCCGCCAGCCCGGGGATCCTCTCACCCCCTAAACCTGGCGTTGTGCGTGTTTGGGTGCCTGATTTTAGGCTTTTTTTGGTTTGTTTCCCCCCCCCCCCCTTTCTCCCTGGGCAGAGCGGGCCGGTAGAACACTTCCCCATCTGTCCCTTGTCGGACCCAGCAGCAGAGAGAATGCAAACCCATTTTTATATATGCAAATTTTTGCAGCAGATTTAAGAGCTTCGGGTGCTGTGGGGAAGAAATCACTGTTTAAGAAGCCTCTATTTAAATAAAACAAGATTTTCAGTACTATCCTGTACTTCACCAGCTTGGAAAACACGAACGATCTTCCGTAATTTGCTTAAGTGTTTTATATTACGAATCTCTTCAAAATCCACAATACACTTCTACGGAGACCTCCTTCCAAAAAGCCCTAAAAATCCACTAAGAAGTGCTTTACACGTAAACCCAAACAAGATTTGAAACAAGTATCTGTGCTAGAAAAAAAAACACGGACGAAAACGGTGAGCTCAGGCTCTTAAAAATCTACTTATAGGTAAAAACAGTAATAATAAAACATAAACGTACCACTAACCTCATAAAGTGCAGCAGTGCTTAAATCCAGCGAGTTGAGGCATACAAGGTAGAAATGGAAATGAAAAAAGATCCAAAAATGATTTTGTGTTTGTTTTGTTTTTTGTTCTTTTTTTTGTCTTTGTAAATTTTTTTGTTTTTTTGTTGTTTTTTTTTTTTTAATTTTTTATTTCAAATGTTCAGAAACCAGCAGAGACTCTGTCGGCCATTTTGGCTTGAACTCCCTCACTCACTCACTCACTCTCCCTCTCGCTCCCTCCCTCTCGCTCCCTCTTGCTCTCTCTAAAGGAAGAGGCTTTTTGTGACCTTCAAATAGAGGCAGGTCATGTGACTCCAAGCGGCTGTCAATCACGGGGCGGGGCCAGCCTACTTCCCGCCTTAAAGGGACAGCGCCCGGCCTGCACCGAGGAAGTGGAGGGGGAGGCGGGGGGGATACAACAACTTGTCCCCACTCGGGTCTTCTCCGTCCATCAGGCGAAGGCAATATGCAGAAAGGGTGAAACAGGTGAGCCGTGAGAATACGGAGAGCAACTCAGCTGGAGCTTTTCTCCTTAAAACTAGCTAAAAATAAAGCAGGCACTTACGCTAATTCTACATTAAAGTTGCAGAACCGATAAAGGGTAAATGACGAAATGTGCAAGTCCCACTGGCCACAGGCACTCGTCTGCAGCGTACCAGGGCACCTATGGCCCTGGTACTTACCCTCGAGAAGAAACCACAGTTTTAAGAAGTCTCCCATCCCGACTGAAGGAGAGGAGAAGAGGTTCATCCTCAGCCCACCACGAATCCTGGCTGTAACCGGGCTGTCCGCATGACACGCACGCAGTAAACCTGAGACCCAGGTTCAGAGGTCTGGAGACCTGCAGGACAGCAGAGCAAACTCTGCCTCTTCTCTCCTGCTGCCTTCACTGTTTTAATACTCAGGCTGCCACTCAATCATCAGGCTGACCCTCAATAGTCTCTTCCCACAATTTCCATAGATAAATGCTCCCAACGGTTGAAAGAGAGAATCCCAGCACACTGCTACTGTAAAAAAAATCCACAGGAGGTTTCCAGACATTTCCAGACATTGAATGCGCGGAAACACTAAAGAAGATAGTTCAGAAACAGAACATGGAAAACAGAATGCAAGTGCGATTCTGCTGGGAGGAGACTTGCTCCCGAATCACCCCAAGACAGGTAACAACAGCTTGAGTCGATGGTGTAAGGGACCCATGGCCGGCGGGGAGGTAACTGACAGCAGCTCACGGGAGCATCCTCTGGACTGAACCCTTAAAGTATGCAAGTTTGTAATTCTGTGCAGTTTTAGAATCACAGAAGGGCTCGGGTTGGAAGGGACCTTAAAGATCATCGAGTTCCAACCCCCCTGCCATGGGCAGGGACACCTCCCACCAGACCAGGTTGCTCAAAGCACCATCCAGCCTGGCCTTGAACACTTCCAGGGATGGGGCATCCACAACTTCCCTGGGCAACCTGTTTCAGCACCTCACCACCCTCACAGTAAAGAATTTCTTCCTAATACCTAATCTAAGTCTCCCCTCTTTCACTTTAAAACCATTACCCCTTGTCCTGTCACTACACTTCCTGACAAAGAGTCCCTCGCCAGCTCTCCTGTAGGCTCCCTTCAGATATTGGAAGTTTTTTTTTTTTTTTTTTTTTTTGCACTGTAACTATGTAGAAAGTGGAAAAAAAACCCCAAACCAACAGCACATGAGCAGTGAAAAAACACCATAGAATGAAACTAACTTGAACAGTCAGGGGAGGGCACTTGGTAGGAATGAATTTGGGGGGGCATAAGCCACACATCTTATGAATGAGAATAAAAATCACTATTGTGTATTATCATGCTACGTTAGTCATCGGCTAAACATTATTCTTCAAAAAAGCACCAGGAGGCATGAATGGCTAAGATGGCTCAGGTTTTGACAGGCTTTGCTCCAACTGCCCTCATGGTAAGGTACAGAAACTCTCGAAGGGGGGGGAGTGGTGGCACTTCTTCAACAGGACTGCACCCTGCACCCTAACCCCTCCTACCTCTATCTCTGCAGGCTCATAAAACTCAAATAGCTGATGTGTGTTGCCTTTACAGGTATTTATACTGAGACAAAAGCAGTTAGATGGTAGCTTTTCAGGTTGCTCTGTCTAATCCAGAGCAGAGGATTGAGCTGCTGGATGTAACAGCTCGCCATGCTTTCTGGCAGGGCTAAACCAAAAGCAGCAATTTAAAAAATGTGGTGAAATCTCAAGGAATATGTTCTTATTTGTGGCAACACCCGAAGAGAACACCACAATTGCTCTGCATATCTAAAGACAAACCCCAAACCAACTGCTAGGCATCTGATTCACACAAAGTTTCATAAAAGCAAATATATATGCATATTTATGAAACAGCTATCCCCCTTCTGAAAAATTACATGAAGTATTGCAGCTGAATGTTCTATACTTGTTCACACTAGTGTGACAGTATGCACTAAGCTACAGATAATTTTCCTCCATCTCAAAAGCCAAGTTGTTTTACTTCTAAATCCTCTTAACTTCAGTTGGACTTGCCAGCTCTCCGTTCTGAAGTCCTGGAAGCTTTTACTTTAAGGAGTTGATAACACTGTGATGACGTAAAACACCAGCACTCAACTTGAGTTGCTGTGTATCAAGCATAAACCACTATGATAAAATTTCACCTTGTCAGTGTTCTATTGATGAAGCTTTTTTAATCGAAAACTTTTTTGGGACAAGCAAATAATCAGTGAACCAAAAATATTTAGACTAGTATGGGCAATTCTTAAATAACTGTACCATGGATAAAACATCTTGGGTTATTCAGCATTCTGTTAGAAACGTTGCCTTGACTAGTTTGTCTTCCATAAAGAACCATGGACTCCACTTGACAAGGTGGAAGTTACCCATGTTTTGTCTCCTTTAAAATGTTATTTGGAAGCAACTTCAAAAATATTATTTTAATATAAAAATAAATTAAATAAAAGCTTTAATTTTTTTTTTTTTTAACTAAGCTAACAACTGAAACATACTTCATTCTTTATCTACTCCTCTTGGCATATTGGTTAAGATGGCTCACAAAAAGTTTTGGGTTTTTGGTTTGGTTTGGGGGGGGGAGTGTGTGTTGGTTTTTTAAGGCAGCATTTCCACACCAAAATTGCGGAAGCAGCAGCAGCACAGTAATTCAGAAAAACACGGAGTAGAGCATAAAAGTACACAGCATATGCAAAATCTGCACATCCCTTTTCAGAGGGCAATTGCACTTTAAAACCTAACCGTTAAGCTTTCTGATGCTAACAACGCTGTTAATAGCTAGTGTTAATAGGTTATATCCTTGTTATGTGCTACTAACTTATCTGATTACAAACACTTCATTCCTAAGCACCTTCCATCTGAGGATCATAAAGCACTTTAAAAACTTTAATGAAGCTTCACAGTGCTCCTATGAGGACAGTATCCAGTATGAGCAGACGTACGCATGCACACACACACACATTAAGAGAGATGCTTACAGTCATGGATTCCCTGAGCTCGTATCTCAACTGAGACAGGAGAGGAGTGGGGTTTTTAATTCACATGAAGCTGCATTGTGGTTCTAGTAACAGCTCATCTGTTCTGATGACCTTTTGATAAGAACCAATACATTAGGCTTCAACGTTATGTGCATTATGTCTCCTCGACCAACTGAGGTATCAACTGTGCTCTCCAGTTGTCATGTCAAAAATGAGACCTGGTCTGTCTGATCTGTAGATCTTTACTCAATTTTAAAAGGATTCGAGTTCATCCACTCCTTATGCAAAACTCCTTGTCTCATGAGCTGGCATTTTGTTTGGGCTCAAAGTCCTACAGATTGATGCCATATCTTACTATGAAGGCTGCACCTTCACTGTCCTACAACACTGAACTCCACCCTCTGGGCTTTCTGCATTGTCCATATACAGGCAGCAATAAATTTAAGGCTTATTTTTTCCCCTAGGAAGCTCTTCATAGTTGATAGTATGAAAGTGAAAAAGTTAATTCAGCTCCTCCTGACACAATTCCTCAGCAGAAACCTCAAATATTAACAAGTTTCTCATAGCATGAATGCCTTCTCACCAACTGTCCTTTCTCCTGCTGGTGAAGAATTTGCTTCCTGAAGTATCAGAGGCAAAAAGCACAGATTTTTTTTTTTGCCCAAAGCAAAGCCTATATGCCCTCTTATCCTACTGCAGCTCATCAGTTTGATATCCCTAGACCTCCCTCCCTCAACCCCACAAGGGTGGTGCAGTTACAGATACAAGATAATTGGAAGCTGATTCCTCCCCAGCTCCCCAATGAGTCACCAGTGGACCAACCAACCTGGATCAGAATCCTAGAAAGCACACTTCTGCAAGTTAACAGAAAGGATCAGAAAGGTCCCTTTGTATTTCCTGGGATGAAGTTAAAGGCATAACTCTCAGGGGAGAGACACCTGTGTGACGACTAGTCACAGGCCATAGGACAAGAGGAAATGGCTTCAAGTTGTGCCAGGGGAGGTTCAGATTGGACATCAGGGAAAATTTTTTACACGGAAAGGGTTATTAAGCATTGGAATGGGCTGCCCAGGGAAGTGGTTGAGGCACCATCCCCGGAGGTATTTAAAAGACAGGTTGACATAGTGCTCAGTAACATGGTTTAGTGATGGGTTGCTGTTTGGTTTTTTTTTAATCAGAGTTAGGTTGATGGTTGGACTAGATGATCTTAAAGGTCCCTTCCAACCTAGACGATTTTATGATTCTATGACTAGGTTACATAGTTGCACAATTTCGAATAATAAAAAGCAAGCAGGAACAGAATTAAGAGTCTTAACTATTCCTTGTGTGCTCTAACAACTGCCACATAAATTATTTCAAGAGAACAATTAAAAACATTAAGGTTACAACCGGAAGTCTAAAGCACCCTGTTTCCTAGACTTGGTAACAACTAGGAACTTGACACAGACATCTCGGTCCTGCATAAGATACAGTTCCGATCACTTTTAAATTATTTTCTCTGAACAGACAGACAGGCAGGCTGAATGGCCAACACTTGTGAAAAGTGAAAACAAGAGCTAAATCTGGCTGTATCAACACAGTATTTTTTTTAAGGTCTTCACAGCGATTGCACATAAGCCATTGTGCAAGAGAGGTGACCTCTCCTTCTGCAGGAGTGCAAAGCTTTAAAAATGTTCAAGCATTCTTCAAGGACAAAAATACTCATTCCCAAGGAAAACCAGAGTTTTGTTTTGCGGTTACCCCCCCTTCATATTTAGTGAGTAGTGAGACATTTTATGCTAAAGAATTGTGGAAACAGAGCTGGCAGAGAATTTTAACTATAGTAACCAAAAGTGTAATGTAAATTCTTTCTTCAGAGAAAAATACCATGACGAAAAGCATCCAACAAAGGATAAGCTTGCTCCGTTTCTAAAAAGGTTACAACAGCTTTTGCATCCCTTACACAAAGGCACCTATCAACACATTTTAGGAATGGAGCATACCATCATTATTATTCAAAACTTACATTGCAACAGTGCTTTGGAGCTGTACTAAAGCGCAGATCTCATTCATATCTTGCCAGGGACAAAAGAAAGAATACAAGGCCTGAAAACTTCACAGCATATTAAGTTTAAGAACTATACATAACTTCAAGGCCAAGCCAAAGTTCTGACCCTATACATTAATGAAGTGCTCACAGAAAGATAAGGAGTCAGAAGGAAAACTTCATTCATCCAACTTTGCAAACACCCCCTTTTCCACCTAATTTTTCCTCAATCTGCCACAATACTTTCCCTAGCTGTTCAGCCTATAAATAATCCATCACTATGCCTCTACTTCCTCAATCTCCTCAAATGCCCTTTCCAAACTGGAGAAAGATTAAGCTTTCTAGCTGCCTTCTAACAAAGTTGTTCCATGAACAACGGAACTGAAAGCTCATTTCCTATGAATCTCTGTCACGCATCACTGAACCTCTGCTTTACTGCACTAATCCCAGCTTCCCGCACAGCCAGTTCTCCTTTGATGCCAAGGCTCTACCAGTATATTGAGCCCTAAGCAGATCTCTTCCCGTAACTTTTTTTTCCAACTCTTTCAGTACCTAAGCAAAAAAAAAAATAAAAGCATGTGCGCAGCTAATCCCAAAACACACATGATGAGTAGCTATTAACAGGCATAACCAGAACAGAGAATCTTTTGTTTTGTCCTGAAGCCCTTCTTCTAGTGGAGAAATTAATTTTGGTCTCTCCTCCAGGCAGTTACTGAAGTTTAACATACTGGTAATATAACTATCTCATCATTTCTTATTCCTCACCTTCACTTGACCAAAACTGGACAAGAGACTCCAGACTTAATTGGGAAAGATACAGACATGGAAAGCAATTGCATAAGATTTTAACTATGCTAGGAACTGAAAGAACAGACCTCAAACATCAACTCCCATTCAATCAAGTCCCCCTCTAAACAATGAATAAGTTTTTAGACCCATATCCTTGAAAATTCAACAAGTACTTTCCAGTAACATAATATGCAAGGGAACTTGTGCAAATTAGTATTCTTAGAATTTGGTTAATCTCCTCCTTACTATCATCTCAGAAGCGTCATGATTTTGGAGACTATAATCCTATCCTAACAGGTGTCCTTCTTCAGTTTCTAAAATCCTATAAACTGCCAAAATATCAGTGAAATTGGAAAAGTGTACCTGTTTTATGCAATTCTACCTATGCCAGTGAAAAGGTAATACGTCTTTCAAATATAAAAGATATTTAGGGAAATGGTATAGGATACCACTCACCCATATATACAGCAAGCGGTTGCTTTCTAATTGTTATTTACAGCACGTGAATTATCATGCCAGTTAGATGATTGATTCAACTGACCTTCCATCAACAATAGCTGTTACTATGACTTTCAAAAGGAGTAATAACCTCATTGCTTAAATCCTTCCTTCCCCCTGTTTAAGCCTTGAAGCTTTCAACATTTTAAAACAAATAGCAGCAAGCATTTTCATCTGACCACGTTGAAATATTTAATGAAAATCTTATCTTTCATTTTTATGAACATTTTACCACAACAGGACTCCTCCTTTATATGGAGCCCTTGGAAATGCTTCTACTGAAATTCAGTATACTCTACTCACTGTGATTTAGTACGCTCATGCAAAGCAGATTTCTTACAAATACTTACGGGAGGTCTCACAAAAGACAAAGAAGATTTTTGGACTGAAAGAGTTAGTCTTATTCTAGTCCAACCTTTTTTTTTTATTGCCCCGCCTAAAAGGAAGCTATACTGCACTTAAAGAGCTTTTATATTTTTTTATTATTATTACTTATTTATGGTGAGATAGACCAGTACCTCTCTACAAATTGTTCTAACTTGTCTTTAGTTTTAGTATGGGGAGTTCAGTCACTGGCCCGGAAACCTCTGAGCAAAAGAATTTCTGGCATCTTGGTTGAAGCTGGCACCAACCCATTTTCCTTTGTTCTCATTAAAGGAACCATAATATGCTAAGTTAAATAAGAAAAAAAAAAAACAAAAAAAAAACAACAAAACCCCAAAGTAAAAGCAGAATACAAAAGGAATGCATGTTCAGTGGATTACTGTAAGACAAGATTTCCCCAATTTGACTCATTTTTCTAATAAAAGCACTATTTATTGCAGCAAAAATCTGTAAACTGATCTTTCCAAGTGACTTGAACATCTTCCCTAACTAATTTGCCTTCATGTACAGCCCTTCAGTTTGAAATGTCAGGAACGGAATAGCTAGCTATCCATGCAGAAAATTCTACAAGCTGTAGCCATCACAAACATTCAAATGCATGCAGTAACCTAAAAACAATATGACCCCCAAATATGATCAACTTTGACAAAGGGCAAAGAGTTCAGCAAATTCCATCTATCTAGGTAGGAGTAAAGGAAACCATACCAGCTATCCAGATCACAGCATGCCAGAGGAGCAATGGAGCTTAAGAGCTCCAAAATATGTCTGTAAACAAGTTTTTAATTCATACCATGTTGACCACAGAGCACAGTATTTTTAGTCATACAAAGTCAGTCGTATCTTCTACATGGAATAAAGAGCTTCCTTTTTTTTTTTTCTTCCCTCCCCTTCTTTAACTAGTAATGGCAACTCCGTGAAGGGTCTAGATCGGATCTATAACTTAGAACCAAGTTCTTGGACTTTAAGGCCATTTACCTTTTTTATCCTTTAACCTCTGCTATCTCTAAGCCACAGTGGATAGTCACTAAAATTTCTATTTTCTGAACACAGGAAAAAACAAGAGCGCACATACAACCATTAAACCTTTTTCCCTTCTCCATCTCCTTGAAAGGAAGATTCAACCACTCATCTGGGTATACACACAAAAAATAATAAAGATTTGATTAATGTATTTATTCTTGTAGAGAATGAAGCAGGGAAAAAAAGCACTGAGCAACTTAAACTGGATGCAAAAGGAAAAAAAAATAAAATCACCCTAAGTTTTAGGACTGTAACTCATACACGTTTATGATGCCACTGACTTGCACTAAAAGTCTAAAAAGCAAATCCTTAGCAAATCAAAATGTGTGGCACTAACTTGGTGTAGATACCACAGAAATTTGTCTAAATTAAAATACATTTTTACATTAAGAATATAGACAAAACACTAATTTAGACAGAGCTCAAAATTATTAACAACCCTTAACTGATTTTGCTCGCTGTCCTTTAAGTCTGTTCTCTCACTCCCACAGTAAGATGTCATCCACCAGTTGCTATCCAAATAGCAATGAAATGCTGAAAAGAGAGCAACGTCCAACCATCCATATAAATGATACATCAGAGGGCAGCTACCTCAGGCAGCTCATGAGGAAGTGGCAACTTGGGAGAGAGAGGTGGAACAGCCACTAATCAACCAGACCCAAAAAAAGACTTCTTGGACCATGAACTTGAGATGTCAACAGAATGTCCAGAAGGGAGTTTGCTTCCTGGAAAGGGACTAGAGGACAGGGGATGGAGGGGTTGGTGGTGTCTGAATAATTTTAGAAATTTGGTTGGTGTGCAAATGTTCTCCCCTTCAAAGTATAGTAACCTCTTTAAGAGAGCAGAAAATCAGAATACCCTCCTTTTTGCTAGCAATCAGAATTGCTACTAACAGTAATAACTAGAGAAACCAATGGTATCAAGGATAATATGTGACAGTATCTACTCTGAGTATTTTGCAATATCATATTTATAAATCAAGCACTCACTCCACTGCAGGGAGTAAAGAGAATCCTACAATATGAAGGTGATGAAAATATTCCTTAAACCTTAGGTGGACCAGTTTTCATCTTGAGTTTCAGTCAAATAGTCTTACGCCCTCAAATAACCCTGGAAATCTCCAAGGACATAAAAGAAAAAGAAACATTTCAAAGTTAGAACTCCCCTACTCAGATGCCAATACCAGAACTAGCCTGAATTATCACTGGGACTGAAGCATATTCTGACACCCTAACAGAACTTCAGTGCTCTGTGACAAAAAGTGTCTGGCATGGCCACTACATTCAGAGCACGTCTCTGTGGTGGCTTGTTAAGATGTCGGACAGATGCTTGGATGTTGGACTTCAGTGCTCGGGGACATTTCTCTAATGGGCTACTTATTCTAAATACACATAGAAAAACTGGAACAAAAAATCAGCTATGCCTTTACTTTTCAACGTAATCGTTAATGTTTTCAAGGAAAGACAAAACTTGCCATGAATTTCAACAGAATTTGGGATGACACCAAATCTGAGATGATAATCTGAATTAGGATTTGAAGGCTACTTTGAAAATTCCATCACAAATCTTCTAAAAAAACCCCCTTCTGCTTAGGTTGGTACTTCCAGTAAATTAAACACGTGCAACGATACTCAGGACAAATCTCAACACTTTCTGTAATATGGAATGTCCTTAAAACATCAAAAAAAAACCAACAACCCAACAGTTAGGCAAGCATTTAGTTAACTGTTTACTTTAAATTTGGTAAGAACAGCATTTTATGCTACAGGGACAGAAGCTATGGCTAGGGTCTAAAATGGAATTTTAACACTGAAGAAAACCTCCAAAAGACTGCTGTATTACTTCACAACGTCTGTCATTCTCACCAACCAAAGCAGACATCTTCAGGATATACCACTGCAACCTTTTTATAGTTTTCAGAAACTCGATAAGATAGAGTAAGGTTAGTTGTTTTATGCCACTGTGGCAGTGATATTTACATGTGCACCCAATATTGGCAGGTTGATGAAAACAAAGGAAAACTGGCTCCTTAATCTGATGTACAAGGGAAGGCTGATAGAGCTTGTTTTGGTTAGCTTTAAAACGACAAAATTCAGCTGAGGGCGGGGGGGAGGGAATAATTCTGCTATGTAAGCAAATGTAGAAGTAAGTTTTAATGAGGACTGAGCCAGACTTTCAGACATGCACACTGGAAGATGAAAGGCAATGGACATAAATTGCAACAAGGAAAATTCTTAGTGAATATCTGGAAATTTTCTTCACCATAAGGGTGATCAAACATTGCAAGAGATTGCCCAGAAAGGCTCTAGAATAATCCCAAGAAGTCTGATAGAATTTAGAAATTAGATCTAATCTTCAAATCTAGCCCTCCTTTGAGGGCAGGATTGGACAAGATGACTTTCACAGGTCCTTTCTAACTGAAATCATTGTATTAGTCTATGATTTCTGTTTTCAGCTTAAACCATTTTAGCTACCTCTTTCTTTTAATTGTAGTGTCACACAGTCCAGGAAGACATTGAATATTCCCTGCTGAAATGTCAAAGAAAAATGTAAGAGAACATTACCAAATTTAGAACAACGGTTTTGTGATCCTCACTAGCTGCAATCTCTTCCTGGCATTACTGCAATTTTGGAGAGTCTCATTAAGAATTCCTGCCTCAGAATCTATACCCTAAACCATCAAGCTGGGGAAAAGGCTATCCAGTAGGTCTAACCAATGACACTTTGTAAATTATGGAACTGATCTTGTTTTCCTACATTTTTTACAATACGAATCACTTCCAGTTGTACAAGTTGCCAAGATAGTTGAAGACTTTTCCCCTCCCATTACTACAAAACAGCAGGTGGGGAATAGCCAGCTGAGTTACTTTAGACAGCAGTAATAGCCTGGCTTACCTTCCTAGTAAACATGAGTATGAACTTGGCTCACTTTTTGTCTGAATAGCTACTGTCAAACAGACTTTTCCGTGTGTCAGTCAGGAATAGCAAAACATTTACATTTTTCTTACAAAAAGGAGTAATTTTTCATTACACGATCCTTTTCACTAGTACATCAAGGTGGCTAAGTTTATGATGGTGACAGCAGGGGATAATTTATTAGCACAGACTGAATTGCTAATTAATACTGTTAGAACTAGAAGCACAACCTCAATTTAAGGACTTGAGTAGAATTTTTTCCCTACTCCAAAAAAGGCACAAAGAGAAGCTGCTCTCTGCTTATCAACGGAAGTTTGACTGCTTTGGAAAGATGTTTCTGGATCAAAGTTGCCTGTAAATCTTTGCTCTAGCAGTGAAAAAGTAAAAGCTCTATTACAGGTAAGGTCTCAAGAAACTACTGCCATGTAAAATTTAAGTATTTTGGGGGGAGATAATATTTATTCCTTAAGCACGGCAATTCAGGTCAGCCTCTTCATAACGGATGAAAATATGAGAAATGCCTCTAACAAAATGTCCACCTGCAGTTAAACACAATGATACTGATCTTTCCCCAGACTTCTCTGTCGGGATGGAGGGAAAGAGGTTTCTTAACAAAAATATTAGCCACTTCACAAAATAATGTGGCCAAGTGTAACAAACAGTTATACCACATATTGGAGAGCTGAGAGGAGGGAGGAATTTTCAGCGTACTTAAAAACTGAGAGGTAACAATTTCTCAAGGAGTCCACTGGTCGTCTCCCATGGTCCAAGATGGCCATTATCAGCTCCAGTAGCCCAGGCAGGCTCGTTTCTTTTAAAATAATTTAAAGTAAGTGGCAGCCCTCATTGCTGCAACTACAACAGTTTTGTGACACAGGCACCATGCATAAGCTGCAAATCTTTCACAGGACTTGAGATATCTCCTATTTCCATATTTCACTTGTCCTAAGGATTTTGAATGAGTAACTGTTCTTCATAATTAGCTTCACTTGAAATAAAATTTATTAATGCTGTAAATGATCCGTTGAAGATTTCTAAAGACCTTATATACAGTCTAACAGGATAAGTGCTGCCCACAAAGCTGACAAATACCAGCAGTCAGCAGTTCTCTGGTATAATCTACAGCTCAATCAAAAAAAAAAAAAATCTTAAAATGCTGCAACTTTAGTACAGTGAGTCTGCCCGAAAGAAATGTTCAGTACAGCAAAAGAAAGGTTTGTAAGACCGAAGCAAGTTTTGGTTTTCTGTTTTTTCTTTTTTTTAATACTAGAAAGTACTCTTGCAATGCCAAGCTTTTATCCCTGAGTCAAGCTGAGTTGAAATACTCTGTTGCATTTCAGACATAAAGTGCCAGAAGTCATCCATGGATGCTGGCTCCTCGCAATCCATTATGAAGCTGTACTTCAGCAAAGGAAATTTCACGTGAAACTGGGGCTGGGTAAGAACTTCTGCTTCCACTGAAAATCTCTCAGAAGTATCTTTTGGCTTCTGTTCTTTCATTGCCCACTCAAACTCTGATTCCCTTGGAACGCAGATAAATATTAAGAAATTGTTGGGCTTGCCTAGGAGGTTAAAACACTTGCAGACTGCTCCAGCACTCTGGTGCGAGTTAGCTCCCAACCCAGGTCAGTTACCGAAACTGTATCTTCTGAATACTTCCTTCCTCAGCAATCTCAGTACAGAGTTACGCAGATCAGGCTGCCTATGAATGGCAATTAAATTAACACGGCCAACTTTTCAGGAAAGCACATTAAAAACACCCAAAAAAAAGTCTCATCTGCATAGCTGTAGAGGCAGTAAACTCTAAGAAGTCTAATGAACAGCTGGAAAGGGAAGGAAGCATCTTCAGCTGGTGCAGCTATTTCTGTAGTGAATGTCTCACTCTACATTCAAACTTATGATCTACTTTTCACTAACAAGCTCCAATTTTATTTCAAAACAAATAGGAGGACAACAGTAAACACAGGTACACAGAATCACTGTAGAAGGAAGGGATCTCTGAGATTGTCAATCCCACCCCCTTTGCTCAAAGTATGGTCGCTTGAGTTTGCGTGCCAGCTGGGTTTTGAGTATCTTAAAGCATGAAGAAGGCACAATGCTTTTGGGCAACCTGTTCCAAAGGTCTGACCACATTTAACAGTTAAAAAAAAATAAAAATAGTTTCTTTTTCCTTATGTTTGAGTGAAGTTTCCTGTATTTCAGTTTATGCCCATTGCCTTTTGCCTCTTCACCAGGCACCACTATGAAGAGTTTGGCTCAGTCTTCCCTAGTTCCCTCCTCAGGTATCTATACACAAGGATAAGATCTTCCCTCAAGTCTTCTAAGCCCGAGGCGAAACAGTCCCAGTTCTCTCAGCTTCTCTTCCCGTGTCCTTCAATCTCTCTTTGTGGCCCTTCACTAGATCCACTCCAGGATGTCCAACTAACCCCTAATACAAATAAGTAATAATATGAAGAGGGCATTTCAGGTTGGGTTGGTGGTTTGTTTTTTTTTTCTTTTCTTTTGACATCTACAGCAAAAGATTTGAAATCAATGCAGCTTTTTGGAGTCACTTAAGAATACAATTTACTGATCCTTTGTGTGATTATCATTTGTTTATCTCACATGCCAGATCAATGTCACTTACAGCAATAGGTAAGCTCTACCAAGGCAGACAATTTTGTTAGGTAGTTGAAAATTTGAGATTGTGGGTAGAAAAAGATTGAAGTGATTGATTTAAATTTAAGAGCAATACCCACACAGTTGCACAAAACAAGTATCGTCATCTTAGTTGCATTACTAAAATTGCACCATTAGACTTTTATCAAAATATTATTAACAACATTATTAGGGATTATACTCCTTAGGGCAGGGTCTGTATGACAAGATCCCAGATGCCACTTGAACATAAATTTATTAGTTAAAAAAATAGAAATCCCACCTATGACCAACCTCATATTCTCTTTCTAATAACCACAGTTTTGGATAATAGAGAGAGTGAGAGAATGTCATAAGGCACTTGAAAAGCTCTAATTAGAAATCAGGTTAACTCTAAAGTAATTCTAGCTTCCACTTGCACCTAAAATAAGACAGCAAACACAAGGCTATGATAAATCCAATACAACATCCCTCAGATTATTCACTGCAATAACATGTTTCGTTATACTACTAGATATCTTAAGAAACAATTCAGAAGAGCAGAAAACTAACTCCTACTTTTTATTTCTGCACTGATTTTTCTTCTGGAACTTTCTGAAAGTTTCTGCTTCAACAAGCTTTGTATCTCTTGGTACCACAGTAAGTTGGGCAGTCTGAATAGAAAGAAATAGCAGCAATTACTTTGAGAAGTTTGGCTCACTTCCATGATGCAAAGAATGTGCATGTTCAGCACTAGAACTTCCATGAACTCATCTTGGCTACTTCAGAAATGGTTTCTCACTGTTGCAGAGGCAGTGGACTTACAATTGCCAGCTTATCTATAAGGCAAGGAAGACCTTCACCTCAAGTCAAATCCCAGCCTTTCTGCAACAAATGTACTGCTGATCAATGAGAACCTCCTCTTTCTCACAAGGAGACATCCAACTAGGCATAAGAAAAAAGAAAAAAAAAAAAAACAAAAAAACCCAAAAAGAGTTCTGTGCTGTGGATTTCCCAAAGACCACCTTCTTGCTTGCTTCGAAAGGCAGGTCAGGAAAAAAAACTAACTATGATATCAAAATTGAATTACCATTGCATTACCTAAAGAAAAGAATATGGAAGACAACCATCACTGCAACACTTCTCGGACAAGGCTCTGTTCCTCCTATCTGAACAAAAACCCAGGAGAAAAACCCAACCATTACAGGATTTCAGTTTGAAGTCATACGAAAAAGCCATTTTTATGTGCCTTTTGCTAACGGAAATCCGTCATTTTCTTCTCTGATCAAGCTGGTTTCCCTAAAGCACTGCATACCAGCATCTTAAATTGTTCATCCTTGAAAAGTATTTTGTTTACAATTTCTGTTACCTTATTAAAACACGTTCTAAAGGAGTAAGGATTATATTTCAGAGGACCAATCTACTATATGCACACCAAAAGGAAGGCCCTGGTTCTATCATATTTCTCATTATTTCAGTGAAGAAGAGCTGTATAAAAACTCCATGTACAAATTCACTACTTCAGTGCCAAGCTTCCAGAACTATTATCCCTTTTACAACAACTTCTGTATTACCTTCTAAAATTGCAATGCATATTTCTATGCTTTTAGGCAAGTCAACATCCTGCTTATTTTTTTTAAGCCACCATCCACTATTATATATGGATATTTAAGGAACCAAAAGGGCAAGCACCAAACGAACAACCAATGCTCCCAGCACATTTAAACAAGAGTGCTTCACACCATTTACTATGGTAAGGCCCTTTTTAAATAAACGTGTGACTCACTGTTTGTTTTCTTCACCAGGAGGTGGAGTCTTGCCATGCCCCTCCATTACAAAATCCTCATGTTCCATCTGCAAAGGCAAGCATTGCAGGTCAGAAATCGGTGGAGCAAAACGCACATCACCTAAAGTGGCCCTTTTCCATACACAACAACTTAAGACAGCTCCTTTACCACAGTGGCTGGTCCAGAACAGATCATGTAGTTTCTTAGCAACATATGTACATCTCCAACCCCATTGCTATAGTATCATTTTATAGCACAATTTTCAGAAAATCTTACAAGGGAAAAAGAAATGTTTTAATGGCTATAGCAGAAGACTATCAGTCAGGGTATCTAGGTTCTAAGTTTTGCTCTCTTAGGGACTTCCTTTGTCATTCTGAGTAAGTACGGCTTTTACTGCTTCTTCCTTACATAAAAAGCAGGAATTTAAAAAAAGTTACATTTATCAACAACTCTGGAGAAAAAATCAGAATTTTCAAAGAAACTTATTAACCACAGACAGAAACTGCTGTGAAAGTTGAGTACTTCTTGTGAAAAATAACTTTTATATGAAAAAGAGGCTTTCACTGCACACGCATAGCTTGCTTAGCAGGGTAAAAAAGAGGCCTAAGGGAACCTCAAATAGATGCTGTTCCAATGACAACATAAGGTAGGCATTTCCTTTGGCTCACATGTTAAAAGATTCCAAGGGCACTAAGGAAGTTTTCTGTTTAATTGTTTGCTTTTAAAATACAGTTTTAGCATACATTTTCAGTAATTTCTTTGGACAGAAAGAAGAATTACATTATATTTGATCATTAATTAATTACGCACTCTTCATTTAATTACTTCATTTGGCCAGAATTTCTTGCACAGGTAGCAAAAATATTCTTTTCTTTATACAAAAATTCGACACATGCACTTAGTATTTTATATAAACATCCAGATATACAGCTAGCAATGCTCTACTTCATTTGAAGCCAGCAAACAGTCCACACTGCAATAGTCAATAAGCCATAAAACAAAGCAACTAAATCATAATCACACAGAAATCTATGATCCACTACATTAAACTAGAAAGAAGAGAGAAGCACTATGCAGTCAGTAGAGGTTACATGGTTTAGTTAGACTTGGAAGGAGCCAAAAAACCCCAAACTTAACAAAATCCAGCAGCCACTCTCCCTTGTGCCCCTACCCTCTCCCCAAAAGAGTCAAGTTTACTCATTTGTACATTGATCCTGTTGACAGGTCAAAAATACTGAAAAACATTAACTGCATATTGACATGTAACAAGGATAACAGAAATTACATTATTCGCCTGCACAGACACAGCCCTAAGCAAAGCCACAAATGAACCGAGAAACTGATGGCTGGTGGTAATGACATCCAGAAGACAGATAGTCAATCAAATCCGTGTAAGGTAATTTCACATTTGTAAACATGTACCCATGAGACCCACAGTCAAAACAGTATCTTCATTTAAAAGCAATGCTTGAAAGCAAGAAAATTTTGCATTACAGTTTTGTAAATAACTCAGACTTTTGTCCATTCCCACCGTATCAGACACACTGAAACCTATTTGTACCTCAGTCCATATCCAATTCTCAAGAGCTCTAACATCTGGACTCAAAACTATCTAGCTGAAGAAAAAGGTATTTGTTCCACTAATTCTGTTGTTGCGGGTGTTAAAACACAAGTGTGACAACTGGTAAAATAGCTACAGATCTGTAGCCATGCCGCAAAGCGGCATGTTTCTGTGAGTGAGGGTAAATGTTTAATAAGAGTTACTCTTGCACAACCTGAAATCCTGTATTTTATCCTGTTGCTGGTATGAGACAAGTAGAATTCATATGAACAGTAAGCAAGGGAACAGTTTGTGACCAGTACTGGGAAGAAAGATGAAATACAGCCTTTGGGAGTAAAGCACTACGTACAGCATGTATAGTGCTAAACTAACAAGATTGCCATATAAAATAGATATTCAATTTAATGAAGCTGTAAAAAAGAGAGATCATAAAAACTGAAGTATAAAATGAGAACGATTTTAAAACCAGTAAGAACGATTTTAAAACCAATAAGAACTTAGAAAAGAATGGGAAATTATCCTATTGGATCATAAACAAGACATTTGAGTGAGAATGGGAACATCTAGTAGATCACCACCAGGACAAGGCAATTGCTGAAGTACTGCCAATAAAACTGTTGCTTTAATATGAATTTTATATGAAGAATGCTACTGACATAAGTGTTCCAGACACACTGTCATCTAGCATGCATATCTATCAAAATTACCATTTCAAAGAACTGGGCAAATAATTAAGAACAAATCACCTGAGCTAGAAACAAGATTGTAGGTCTAGGCATAATCTCTTTTAAAGCAAGTAGAAACCCCCATCTACTTTAAGAAACGTTAATCAGCTTGCTCTGCTTCAGACAGTAGGCAGAAGTATCTGAAATTACTAAAATCTGCATTATAAAAAAGTGAAGAAGATATGGTGTGATGATGTCAGCACTGAAAAAAAAAAGAGCTGGGCTTCGTATACCTTAGAGAAGGGCAATGATGAAGCTTCTCACAGAAGTTCACCAAGAAAATTAATTACAGAGTGAGAAAGTACTTAGGAACATGGAAACTGTTCAATACATAAAATACAGATTAATTGGTAGGTTTTCACTGATTAAAAAAGCTAACAAAATGCATTAACACACTAAAAGAGGACACGGGAAATTCAAGACATTGAGTATTAGTGAGTTAGATGTCTTTACAGAATGGATGAACAACTAGACTGGTAGGAAACAATTGGCTGGTCAGGCTCAGAGGATAATGGTTACTGGATTTTATGCTACCTGGAGGCTGGTATCAAGTGGGATGCTGCAGGGGTCTACCCTAGGACAAGGGCATTAAACAACTTCACCAATGACTTGAAGGGCCAGTAGGGTGTACCCTGGTCAGAATTTTAAGATAATACTTAACTGAAGAGGTTCAATCAACGTGACCAAGGGCAGGGCTGCCATTCAGATGGACCTAGACAAGCTGGAGGAATGGATGCTACAGGAATTGTATGAATTCAGACAGGACAAACACAAAGCCCTGCACCTGAGAGCCCCTGGCAACGATACAGGCTGGAAACTGACTGGGGAGCAGTTCTGTGGAAAAGGTCTTGGCAGATATCAAGCTGATCATGAGCCAGCAGTGTACCCTGGCAGGAAAGGTCAACAGTATCCCAGGCTTTATTAAGAGCCTTGCCAGTAGATGAGGGAACTGATTATCGCCTCCACTCAGTGCTTATTATTCCAGATACGGTCTAATGCACCTTGTTTGGGGTCCTTCAGTACAATAAATACATCCATAAAGTGGATGCAGTATGCCTCCAAGGTGCTAAAGGAGCCAGAGCACTTTCCCTACGAGGAGAGGTTGAGGAAGCTGGGCTTGTTCAGCCTGGAGAAGAGACAGTTTTGGGGAGACCTAACAGCAGCCCGCCTGCGTCTACAAGGAGGTCAGCAAGGAGTCAGGCTCTCCACACTGGTGCCCTGTGACAGGGCAAGAAGCAATGAGTGTAAGTTGAAACAAGGGAAGTCCAGTCTGGGTATAAGATGACTCATTTTCACCATGAGGACAGTCAAGCACCAGAACAGATAGGCCAGGGAAGTTCTGTAGTCTCCTTCCTTCAAGGTTTTCAAGGCCATACTGGATAAAATCCCTCGTAACCTCATCTGACCTCATAGCTGACACCCTGCTTTGAGCAAGTGAGATTAGAGACCTTACAAGGTCCCTTCCAACCTGAATTTCCCAGCAATCCTATGAACACAAGAGCAGTTCAGTTTAATATTGAGAGGTAATATATAGGAGGAAAAAAAACCCTACCAAATTCCTAACCCAGCAAGAACCCACACTTCAGTGTAGAAATGTCAAAGAAAAATACCTTCGTAATTATTTGAAAAATATACTATTAAACAGAGAAAAACATTAGTTGCTGTAAAAACATAGATTGCAACACCAAACTTCACAAGTCCTTGTGGATTTTATGTTTATATATCTTTATGTATGAAGATTTATTTGTGTATTAGAGGATTACAAAACAATAGAATACAGGTTTTTCCGTTTCTGGCAATGAGATCATTTTTACAAAGTGAAAGGGGAAGTTACACATAAATTCATTTCAAGGGCCTGATCCAGTGCAGCAATTTTTGCATTCATCTTTGCAGAACCTTGCCTCTGATTTTCTTTTGCTTGCCTACATATATTAAACAATTTCATGATCAGTGATCTGTATTTTTCACTTTGAAATCTGCGGTTTTAAATTACTTTTTTTGCTAGAAAATGCTACGTAGTTTATTTAGGGTTCTAAAAATTCTAGGAAAGCATATAAAGTAATATCAATTTCCAGCTTTCCCTGGCATTTAAAAGTAAAAATCACTTTACTGCGTAGTTCATCTTAATTCAAAGAGATACATCTGACTAAGAGCCTCCTGAAAACAATGAGCAAACTGGCCCAGTAAAATTCCAGACATTGTTCACATTTTCTTAAAACTAGTTCTTAGGCCTGGCTATCTATTCATTAATTATTTTTGAGATCCAAAGAGTTATTTCTGAGATAACAGCCACAGTTAGCTGAAAATATTCTTCTTTTTCTCCTCCACCCACAGTTTTCATAAAATTCCTATGCACATTTCTTCCCCACAAGTCTCTCAGTTTCTCGTCACTATCATCACCGTATCACGTCAGCACTCTTATTATTCTTTTGAAGGAAGCTGGAGCCCAGAGTCCTCACTAACTTTCAGCCATACACAGCATACAGCAACCACAATAGATCTGGGTAACTGCAAGCATTCTGAAAAGGCGTATTCAAGTCTTTAGTCTCTCTTGACTTAACGCCATACGGAGGAAATGCAGTTGTCCTGAGTATGTAGAAAAAGAGTGGAAGGTGGAGGTAAGACAAAACTTTTGTACCTATTGTATTCCTCCCTCCCAAGGAAAGAAGAAAAGGTGGAACGGCGGAGGATCTGAGACACTTTGGTCTCTCTTAAAAGGACTGCAGAGGGAGCCATTGATTCCAAGAGGAGAAATCAAAGGAAGCGCACTCCACACCTGTTTCTCCTGGCAAGCAATGGAGAAGGCTTCAAGATCCTGGCAGCTGGAAGCAGGAACCAGAAATAGAACCTTAAACAGCAGGGGTGAAAGTCAATAGAAAACTTGTGTTTTTTAAAAAGGAACCACAAGTTGTTGAACTCCGTATTTTATTATTTCAAAGTTTGTTTTCCTTAAAAATCCAGGCAACTGTGAATATCCAAAATTTGGACAAAAGTTTGTACATTAAGTGTTCTAAATAATAAAAGGCAATTTGTTTTATGTAAGTTAAAAAAAGCTATTCACAATTACACACTCAATACTTAGTTTTTAGAAAATGAAATATACCAGAAGGAGCTTAGACATAATAAACTATTACTTTTTTTTTTTTCCAGAAGTACAACACCTGTTACTACAGTTTCATACTACTCTTTCTAAAAATATCTTTAATGAGACCCTAATGGATTTGATTAATGACTAAACCTAATCTGGAGTTCCTAGATAAAGTCAGCCACAGAAGGGTCAGAAAGTTTCAAGGGCAAAAGCCTAATATTTCCTGAATCCTGATGTCAGAAAGCACATTTTCCTAACAAGATTCAACACCTTCGTTAGCTATCCCAGTCCACCAAAACTGAACAGAGCATAGGAGGAACCAAACATTTTCTCAGGAAAAGCGATAGATGCTTGTAAGAAATCCCATACTTACTATGAAAAGCTATTAATTTTAAGTAGTATTTTGTCTTTTTGTCTTCACCAGTTATAGAAACACACTAATGCAGCTCAATTTTCCCACTCATTCAACAGTTCCTTTTCATAGCTGTGACTTCTTTTTTTTTCTTTTCTATTTTATAAAAAAGACTGCAACCAGCCACCTGAGTGAACAGGAGATGAAGACTCTTCTAAGATTTTTTCATTCGCTAGCATCTCAAGCACAGATAAACTGAAAACCTTACCCGTGTACAACTAGACTCAGGTGAGGACCAGCCAAGGTAAAAAGCTGCTTTCTGCAGGTTGTGGCAATTTATATTACCTGCTAATTTTAACACAGCCTACTGCGGGCCCAGCTTAAGACTAATAAATTTGGTGTTTTGTCACAACTACTCCTTTAACACCAGTGCACCTTCCCAACCGTCAGCAGCGACAGCGCTACTGCAAACAGGCCATCAGCATTTCTTTTGTCTCACTAATACTTGCTTTAAGTAGAATTGCACAACCTAATGGTCAAAATCCAAGCAATTAGTTACTAGTGACTACTGCTAACAGTGCAGAAAGCCCTATAATGCCAAGCAGTTAGAAGAACTTGTCAGAATTCTCAGCGACAATTTGAGATTTAACACAAACGTTATCACTACTACAAATGAAAGGAAAGCTGAGTAACCTCTCTGCCTGGCTGTATTATGAGCACTTTGGACAAACCACGCTGGGGAAAATTTTACTCATTAGCAACAGATTAATTAAGTTTTTAATTTAATTTCTTTTAATAAAGGTCAATGCAATTTAGCTACGAACACTTTAATAATTTTCTTCAGAATAAATTAGTGTTAAGCTAGCATCTCACAATATGCACAAAATAGCACAAATTGGTTAGCAAAATTAGTCCCAAAATATACTTTTTAGATTAAACTTTAATTTCAATACAGAAATGAAAGCATTAAAAAACCACTTTAGAAACAATGATTTTAATTTAAAAGAAAGAAAAGAATAGAAAAATGTCCTAATATGATAAAGAACAAAGTATTTTTGTGAACATAGGAAAGCCTTAGAGACAAGATATGAATGAGAAGTTACGTGAATTTTGGGTCTCTTTCAGGATTTTGCTGAATTGTACAGCATTGTGTTGTTACTAAACCTTTATTTGAACCTATTTCTACCCCCCCCCTCAATTTTGCCTAAGTGCAGTCTCAATATACAAAAAATACCAACACAAGATGTGAACCATCTCCTAGCCTACTCACAATTCTCTTGAAGTTTCTCATCAGCATCTAGACTGAGTGTTTCAATGTTATTACCACCACACAGTCCTACCTGGTTCTCCTGTTAATAAAAAGAGAAGTGAAAACTTACTAACTACTGCTAAGTCACATATCACATCCAGTACGCCTTGCTAATCATTTTGAATGCTAACACACTTAAACCGCATAGAGTTACTTTTAAAAATCACTAATCTAATATCTGTTTGGTATATGCAGCCTAATGGTACTTTAATTCCTGACTCAACAAAACGTTGCAACATTAACTATAAATGCCAACACATTAACTTATACCATCATTAAAATATGCATCATCCTTATAGAACAATAGGACAGATTATCAACGGGGGCTCAATTAATCATTAAGAACAGAGAAGTTATGTAACTCACAATATGTAATCTATGTTTCATCTAAATAAGCAGCAAACCTGCAGCTGTGGTTAAAAGTCTAGAAGTTTTGCTTCTGTCTCCAACTGTCACTAATTAATCACCTGCACTTGCAGAATTAACCTATGGCCCATTTTCTATGTAATTTTAAAACTGTTTATGTTATCTAATATTCTGTGAAATACTTAGGAGCTTAACATGAATTCTGTGCTAATCTTAAAACAAATGGTTTTATGAATATCATGAAAACACCACTCACACTTTGGAAATGCTAAAAAGGTCAGGACCCCAGCCACATTTCATACTGTATAGATAAGAAAGTTTACTTGATTAAAAAAATCATTTTTAAAAAAACACATTACTTAGCTGCAAAGCATTTCAATATACACACATTGTAATTCATCTGAATCTTGCTCTGAAGGTAATTTGAACTACCTGGTAGTTTGCAGCAAGATACTGTTTTGCCAGTAACACCTTCAACCACCGAAGTGTGTAAGCCACTCGTGTTACGGTACAACAGGATATCTAGAAATGCCATTTCAACTCTGAAGCTGCCAAGGCAGCTTTGGACAATAGTTCAGCAATCTCAGACACAAAATGCATAAAGCATTCTGAATGTAAGCAAAAGTGCTCTTATCCTGCACAACAGTTGCACTCCATCCATTTCTTAGTGTGTTCTGCACATACTTGGTATAGATCTCAGAAAAAAATCTGAATTTACTAAGACATGAGTAATTCCCAACTTTTTTTTAATTAACTTTCTGAATTATTCTTCAGCTAACGATCATTAACATTTAACAAGTCATGAATTCCTGCGATGATCTGCAACTCTGAAAAACCTTTTTCACTTCCATAACAAAACTTTCACACTTTCCATTTAGGAGAAAAATCTGACCCAAAAGCCCTTGAGCAGTTCACCCACCACCACTACTTTGCAGACCAATGACTCTATTTAGCCAGCTCATTTTACAGCTACTTTACTATTTATGGTACAGACACACATGAACAAGTTATAGCAGTTTAAACTGACATCTGTAAGTGGCTGTTATTTTGATGTACACATCATTAAACACCCTGACAGAGAGAGAAAAACATGTTAACTGCTCTCTTCCACTTAGATTTGGAAAGCTAGATGATGCATTGCCACAAAAGGACAACAAGCACAAACAACAAAAAGAATTTTTAATGGCTCAAGAAAGCAGATGATAATCAGAATTACTGAAAATTAAATTACACTTTTGCACTACACATTCAATCACCTTCACTGCCACAAATACTTTTTTCTGCTGTTTGTTAGAAGTGACTGAAAGTGAAATAAACCAGGCACACACGAAGAGGTGCTGAAATTATTCTGCTTTACAAGATCTAATCAGACAGGCAAGGAAGAGAAAGAAGAACTAACTTTCTTTTCTGAGTTCACAGAGATCTACTGTGAGGATTCTAAACACATAGAAACTGCCAGTGGCCCTGAAAGTCCCTGAAAGTTGAGCAACAAACAGCTGGAGGCTGAGAGCAATTCTGTTATAAGTATACGTTAACCCTGCTTTAAGGTGTATTAGGCCTCCACTTTTGACCACTGTCAAAAAGGAGAACGAATACAGGCTATTCACATTCACAGTGTACAGCTACTTTCCAGTTTCTCCAGTTATCAGAATGAAAATCCAAACTCATTGTGGTCACAAGGGAGCCACTGATAATGCTGCTTGCTTGTATAATTTTTCCAAATTTCTCAGGATTATTAAAATTACTAGATATCTGACAGACCACCAAACCATTAAAACACCCACTCATCTCTGGGGCAGAACCTGCACTTTTCTTGCTTGCATACGTTACAACTTGTCCTCAAACAAAAAACTCAAACGCCACAGGAATCACACTTGGAAACTCTGTACCTGCTGAAACCTACCAGTATGATTTCAGAGTACTTCTATAACATTTCTTAGCAACCCAATTCCACACAAGCTTAATGCACCTGTAGACAACTATTACATTCTCCCTTCTTCATAATATGCTGTCTTGTCTACTATCCAAGTGTCTCGGTAAACAAACTTTACACAAGCGACAGGAAATGCTGACGTGCTTTTAGTGTTGCTTTTACCCTCAGGGGAACTGATATTGCACAATGCCTTTCAAGTTCAACTGCCCTTAGTTGTCCACACAGTCTCTTACCTACTGTAATGATGAAGACCATCAATACTATTTTTAGTGTTAAGAATAAATAAAAGTAATAAAAAAGGGTCTTCTCCACAAAGCCCATATCCACTTCTTCCACACCCAATGAGAGAAGAAGAAATTTTGAGGAACTGAAACAATTTCATACCCACCTAGCTCAAACTGAAAATGAAATGCTCTTTGTAGGGTCCTGCAAATGTATGAAGCCTTGCAAATGTATGAAGTCAACAAGACCAGTGAGTTTTATACCTTTGAATGACTTAGCCAAACTAAACAGACTACAAACTATTTGGAAGCGTAAAGTAAGCTTTTACTGTCCGTGGCTCAAATTTGTCCTCAAATGCCCATCCCTTCAGTCTGCCATAAGACAGTAAGATTGAAAACGCTTATCAATACTTTCGCATCTACAAGATTTTGTATTAAGTGACTGACTATACAGAGCTCTAATTAATGTCACATTGACATGGACTATAACCACTGTCAACAATGTAAAGCCAATACAGAATGGAAAGATATTAAAAGGCAATATTCTGAAAAGGTAGAAATCCCTCAAGTTGTGTGCCAATAATACACCTGCATGAGAAGAAGAATAATACACCCTTTGCTAGCAAAGCCACAAAGCAATGTCCCTGACTGTCTCCAAAATCATAGCAGGACTATACCATGTTAGCTCTCAAATGCAGAACTGCTTTTTTTCTATTTTTAAGCAAATATTATTTGCTTTTTTGTTTCTCAAAGTATTATAAACTGCTGTAATCAACAGAAGAAATGCTATTGGTTGAGTAAAAAAGCAACAAGAAAACATTTATGAAAAAGAAACAAGCTTTAAAAGAATGGAAAAGGTGAGTCTTAACTGAGTTTTATTTAAGACTGAAACATTTCTTCCTTTAGAAATCTAAGAAACACACCTGTTCACTGAAATGACGTTCCATGCCATTACATATCCTCCACATGAACCGTACCTATGAAAAGGCTGGATCAAAGGACAATATGACGACAGCCCTTAAAGACCTTAAAGTCAATTTGACCGATGATGTTATTTTCCAAGGGAAAGAAAATACAACATTGTATTAACCTCCTCTTTTCTGCTTCAAAAGCACTTCAGGGTATTCAGAGATCAGAAAACTGAGAGAATCATCTTTCAGTTTAGTACCTATATATTAGCAATCTTAGTCTTCACTATGGGTAAGTAGGTTTCAGATGAGTAATCCATCTTGCTGCTGAAGAGAACAGTACACCCAAATTGCAAAATCTTGGACATTTTTAAAGAAATTCAAGATCAAGTGCAAGCAGCTAGGCTATGAACAGCATTCCTTTAAAATAGTTCAAGTAGCCCCGTCTGTTTAATTCTACGTTGTTTTTTGCAAAGTCCTCAACAATTTTCCCTTGTTTTTAACTGCTGGTTTATAAAGCCAGTACACCCTGATAACATATTGATAATTAACATACTGGTTTTGGCTGGGACAGAGTTACCTTTCTACATAGTATCTTGTATAGGGCTTTGTTTTGGATTTGTGCTGAAAATACTGTTGCTACACACTGATGTTTTAGTTACTGCTGAGCAGTACCTACACAGGGTCAAGCCTCTTCTGCTTCTCAGACTGCCCCTTCAGCAAGTAGGCTGGGGGGCTGTACAAGAAGTTGGGTGGGAACAGAGCCAGGACAGCTGACGCCAAATGACCAAAAGGATATTCCATACCCTATGACATCATGCTTAACAATAAAACTGAGGTGGGGGGCTGTGTGGAGGTTGGCAGGGGCTGCCATTGCTCAGGGGCTGGCTGGGCATCGGTTGATTGGTGGTATAAAACTGTTTTTGTTTTGCATCACTTGTTTTTTCTTGGGTTTTACTTTTCTCTCTCATTGTTGTTTCCCCTCCCCTCCCCCCCCTTTAAATTATTAAACTGTCTTTATCTCAACGTGCGCGTTTTCTCACTTCTACCCTTCCAATTCTCCTCCCCATCTCACTGGGAGGTGGGGAA
>KZ505643.1:1441254-1469450 GCA_002844005.1 Limosa lapponica baueri
AAAAAAAAAAAAAAAAAGAACTCTCCTGGACCCAAGTGAGAGGCAACTGCCACATGAGTAAACTGAAACCTACTTTGACTTGTCGGGTATTCACAAGAAAGTACACTCAGATTGAAAGTTCACCTCCTCATAACAAGCCAAAGTTTTCAAGAGCAGGAGGGTTTCATACAGCAGAGAAACCATCAAGTCTGAAAGTACCACGTACCAGGCCAGTACTAGACTGGAGAACAGCTTTTTTAATTAGAGTGACAAAGCATTTTGTCCATTTCACTACTGTATAGGACTTCAGCCTGAATGTTTTAAATTATTTAGTGCCATCTGAATAGAAACCTAGTTCTGTATCATTAAGTAATATTTTAAGCCCCAGAGATACAGGCATCAAAGTTCTGGATGCCATCTTAACTACCCAACTAAGATTTTCTTTTTACTCTATTAATTCTAAATCCCACACAATGAAAGCGCCACCTTAACTTTTGCACTATTGTCAGCATCAAGCAACATCCACTATCAAAACCAGAGCATAACTTACCCATAAATGCAGTTAGTGGAAAACTCAAGCTTTTAAGAAAGATACCTCCTGACTGGCAACCCTCCCTCCTAACAACACTTTCTTCTGAATATTAAGCTTCTATTTACAAATATTAAACTATGTAACTTAACAGATCAAATACAAATACCACTCAGGCAAGCTTATGTTTCTTTATTCTCAACATAAATGAAATAAAAGCAAGAGCTTAGATGCTTGAGTAAGTGTCACATACTCTTTAACCTTTTCATCACCTCCGTGTGAATGCTTCAGGATAAAAACAAAACAAAACACGCACACCCCCAAAATATAGCCAATACCAACAGAATTCTGAAAAGTGATTTAAACTTAAACAAAAGGGAAAATGCTAGTTCACAATTAGCCACCAAGAGGTAAGAAAAATAAGAATTAACCAAGATGAGAACAGGCAGGCAGTAATGTAAGGGGAAGATTCATGTTGACAGATAAGAACAGCAGCGGGGAAACCCTGAAATAAAATAAAGATTAACAGGGAACCTCAAGAGAGTTTGATAAGCTGTAGTGGACAGTGACGCTGAACAACAGGCCAAACCCCAATGTTTGTGTCACTGGTTTTTGAAAAAGGCACCAGAGTATGGAAAAGCAGCCTAATTTCTAGGCTGCCTATTTAGATCAATAATTATTTCTATAAATACTAATGAAACCTTTGAACAAAAATATATTTATCTAACACCATACTGTACCGAAACGTCTCTTTTCCTGTACTTATTACGAGTTGAGCATTAGTAGAAATTCTGTGCAGCCACGTTTTTCATCAAAATCTTGTGTACCTAGATTTTTATCACACAAAGCACACAAAAAGGGAGAACTAGCTACTTTTCCTCCTTTCCCTTCTGCAAGGCTGAATCAAAATGACGACTCATAAATACCTTTCTATAAATTACTTAGGCCAAAGTCCCTCCCTTCTCACAAATTCACAGCTTTTTACTTTGAAAGATGAAGGAACAACAAGGAGGGTAGGGAAAAATTTTACATTTGACACGAAAATTTTAATTGCATTTTTTGAGAAAGAAGTTTGAAACAGAAGCTCAAAACTCCTGCCAATATTGAAAGAAATCTAAAAATACTTCAAATCAGGCATAAAATTTTAGTTTCCTCCTGCAATATTTTCAGCAAAGGAACAACTGAGAAACAAAGTTTAAGTGTTGTCTGTGCAGTAATCCTTAACAGATGGATGAAAACAGCTGAAAAGAAATTAGTCACAAACAAGGAGCACAGTGCTTGTTGATATTTTCAGAGTACCAAAGCTGTTAATGGAAAAAGCCTAGGAATCATTAGTGGCAAATTACCTACCACAAAATATAATTAAAAAAAAAAAATCATAATCTAAAGAACAGTAGAGGGTGTGGGGTTCCAAGTAGAAATGTTTTCCTTTCCTTTTTTTTTTTTTCTTTTGTGAAGGGAAGAAGAGACCCTGAAAAGCCAGAAACCAGACACCTCATCCCCCAACTATTGTATGAAGTGAAAGGATACTTTGCTGTATGATACTCACTGACAGATCATATGGATAAAATGCACCCAACATTCCTGTCAAACAGGACATCTACATGACTTCTAAAATGCCAAGAATAACTATGTTTTTAAAAACTCTGCACTCACTTGAAAAAGCTTGCTTCTATACAGGTTGTTTCCCTTCTTTGTGGCACTAATATTAGATAATTATTGGAATCCAGAGTGTGTTATTGACAGGTGCCAGCTGTCTTTACCATGTTAATGCCACATTAACAGAAAGAGTATTTTCTGACAGTCTGACAACAAGGAAGAAACTGTGAGATCAAACAATGAAAACAGTTAAGATGAAGAACCCTGGCAACAAAACTACCGAGACAGTAAGTTTCTCCAAAAGCAGCCTATGGAGCAGGAGATGGGGAGAAGAAGAGTGAGCATGTGCAAAAACCACTCTGCTGGAAAGCAATCCAATGAATGACCAAAGGGTACACTACCAAAAAGCTAAAGGGAAGAACTGTAGAAGCTTCCACCGTATAATTGAGAAGAACAAGATTACTACTCAACGACCAGAATATTTAAAAAAAAATAAATTACAAAATGAAATAAAAATGTATGCATTAATAGCAGCGTGGAAAACAAATGTTGAAAGTGAGGACTGAGTCCATCAGTAACTTTCCTTAAGCTAAATTACCAAGAAATTGCCACTGGATTTCTGTCATTAATTTCAAGAGTGGCAAAGGCAAGCATGAAGGCCAACTTTTGTAGCAGTGCCACAGCAAGGAGCAGGAGTCCAAGCAAGACTACTGCTTTTCATGATGCCTGACTGCAGGGATTACATTTTCTAATCATACCTCACATAATGTTAATTAGTTTGAAGCACATATATATTTAAAGTGACCTGCTCAGCTCTACGTGAGGCACTTTTTTTTTTTTCCCTTTTCCAGAAAGAGAAAGAAATCTCCTTTTCTCTTCAAGGCTTGGTCTTGATATCTCAGAATACTATAAAGACTAGGATGTCAGAAAATATGAAACAGTTATAGAACCAAACCAGTTCACAAGGAATAAAGCATGATATATCATTTGTTTTCAGTGCATGATAAGAGTCTTCATGGTTATTTTCAGACTGGCACCACAAGGAAGTTAATTCTTGCAGCATCCAGATCTTTATATCTTGAAGCTCATGGTATCTCCATGAAATATGATTTTGAGGTCGTCCCTGACACCCCAGAGCATTTCATTCAAGTATACCTCAATCTACAATAAATTTAGTTCCTCAAGTTATAGGCTAGTGATTCAAGAATAGAAGTACCAAGGCTTCTTAGTGGTTAGGACTGACAGCGCTACCATGCTGCCTCTTCCCATGCTACTGGGAAAGAACATAAAAATCAAAGTGAGTGACATCTTCTCTATCAATTAAATATTCTTTTAACAGAGGACTCTGGAAACAAATATTGATAACTGGTCATGGGATCTGCAGTCTTAAGTAACGGAGACTATTATTCTAACCACTGCTTTTCCTGCAGTATTATCCACAGGAACCCCTTTTGCTTTGTTGTTTTGTGGAGCCAGAAGAGTCAGGTATCAACACTCTGAGATACAGAACTTCACGTAGCAAGTCTTACGCTTTACAAAGATAAACTATGAGCATGTCTTTCCATGGCGATAAATAAAGACAAAACACCTTGATATCAATATAGCAAAGATATCTCTAGAAGTTAGTATATTTACTTTCTTTCTCTCAAGTTCAATGCATACTTATGGAAAATAAGACAGATCAATTTGCAACTCGAGATTAGCTTAAGACAGTGTCAAAAGTGATTGTTAGGTGACATTTTGGCAAAGACCCTTCTTGGCAATATATAATACAGCATGGAATGGATTCGGCTACAGAGCTTAAAGACAATTTTCCACATCTCCTTTTTCAAGTGCTTTTCAATTTAAATTCAGGTGAAGTGATAACAGTCACATTCTGCAAGAGGTCCATATATAGGTTTCCCACCTCTTGTGAGGATCAAAACCGAGTAAGAGAGAAATTTTGAACAGTGGTGAAGTACCTACTAAACCCCTGAGCATCTTGCACTTGAATGCTTCAAGTGTAACTGATACCAAGGCATTCCAGCATGTAGGCCTGGGTCTTTGCATTTGAACATAAAGTGGGTTTTAGCTTATATTTCATGTTTGTACAAAAATAAGTTCTACACTCTATTCCTCCACCTTTTACAACAATAGCTTTAATACTGTTGCTGAAGTCCTACAAGATTGAAGAAGTAACTGCAAGACAGAAAGCTTGCCCACTTTTCTTCCATAGTTATGCTGAGGCAGCCCATACAAGATGCTACGAATCACCATAAACAGTGATTTCAATCTTTGTATCACCTGCAAAAATCTCTTTTTGGCTAGAAATGAATTATTCAGAACAAAGGCTAAGAAGAGGGCCTTAATCTGACCTCATATATGATATAATCAAACTTATTCTCACTGAAGTAGCTGGAATGTGCTTAATCAGCATGAACTAATCTCATAAGACCTATAAGCTGCAGACTCAACTTGTACAATGTTTAAGAGACCAGCTTCAAAGGAGCTGATAACATACAAAGTGTTCCAAGTCCTTTTTAAATGTTCATAGGAAATAAAATGCTAGAAGACAATGGTTTCTGTAGATATTTACAGGCTCAAAAAAAAAATTATCATTTCTTGTGAAGGCAAAAGAATAGGCAAATTATGAGATTTTTGAAAACAGAGTATAAACTGAGTGGGGTCCAAAAGGTTTGCTGGTATTTAAATACAGGTATAAAAGAAAAACACCTAGAAAAACACAGAAGAAAAGATTCACTGATCTCAACAGGAGGCGTAACAAAAATTATATATTTAGCTTTTATTTACAGATCAGTGTTTTGGAATGGCTAAAAGGGAAGAAATGAAAAGTCCAAATAAAATATGACAGAATAAGTACTTAAATTAGTGTCTTTGAAGCACAAAACTAATTCTCCCCAAAAAACCCTCATGTCATTGGCCTGGATGAGATGGGGGGTAAGGGAAAGAAAAAAGGCCTGACAGAATGAAAAAGCCTAAACTATATCACCCAAGTCTTAAAAAAATATTTCTTAGAAAAACATATGAAAATGGGTCACTAGGTCATTTAAACATTTGTAAATTAGGACCATCGTTTTAATGATACAAGACAATATAATGGAATATACCTTGCCTAAATTTTCCTAGGACAAACTCTTCAACTGTTACAGGTATAAAACTCTCCTAAGACCAGAAAGAGAGGATAATCATTCACAGACTAAAAAAACCCCTGAAAAATACACTTCATTGAGTAGTCCTATACATCACAAGATGGGGAGAAGGACTAGATGTAGTCACGAGTCTTTTTTGCTTAATATATACCAATTCCGTGTAGCTTTTTAATTAATAACACTGAATACCAGCTGTATGATCCCAAATCTCCCATGCTCTCCAAATGACAGTTGTTTCAAAGCAATGCTGCATACTCACTTTGGTATCCAAAGTCAGTCTGTTGTGGTTTTGGATACCAAAGTGTGTATGCAGTGTTTGTTTTGAAACTCAAGCTCACTACATTTTTTGAACACTTAACGCTGGAATAGAGATACAATCTCTGCCATTGCACCCAGAATTTAGAATGCCAAAGGAAAGCATACTTTTCATTGGAGGAAAAGAGTAAGTTTCACAAGACGGTTACTTCAATCTAATTCCTGCCACACAAAAAATTGAAAGCTATGTATCCATATACAGATACACACCTACACACAGGGGCCTGTGTGTGTATACATACAGGGGCCTGTGTGTGTATACATACATACACACACAAACACATATTCTCTCTGGTAAAAACTAAGTGCCAGTAACCATGCTAAAAAAAAAATCAGTAATTAGTTGCACCATGATGTTTCCTCTCATATGTCTATCCCCCGCATCCTTGTCAAGAGACGCATTCAATACTCTGGATGGCTGCAGCTACATCCACCAAGATGTTTTCACGTGTAAGCTCCTAGTCTAGTGAGCCTTCCTTCAAAGCTATTTAAAGTAACACAAATCCTAAAGTACATGCAGGAAAATTGCCCAATCCTTTCTCTAATAATTGATCACCTCCTAACTTTATGCCTAGAGCTTAAATATGTTTTGTCCTATTAGAGCATAAAACAATGAGAACATCTATCAAAAAAGTTACAGCTAGAAAACAACAAAATTTTAATTTAGTTGTCTAGTTTTTTGCTTTTTCAGCCAGTCTCTTACACAAAACTACAAGCAAGCTAACAACAATTCAGGTTTTCATGAAATTTAGGAGCCATATTTTAAACACAGATCAGTTGCAAAGTTAACGCTAACTCATTGAGATAGTCGGTACTGTAAAATAAATTTATAAATCTATTGCAGAATATGATAATCACTATGTCATTATGCAAACCAAAGTAATTCATGACTCAACATCTGTATCTTCAGGAAGTAAGCAAAAAGCAGGACACAATCAACATTATATTCAACGGCACACTTTATAACCTCTTGTCCCAACACAGTATGTCAAGAATCAGAGGTACCTTTAAAAGCAATGTGCTATCCGGTCTCACAACAAAGCACATGCTGGAAAGTACAAGCAAACAAGTAGCAGAACACCTTCAATATAGATCAGTCAGTGATCCATGAACACTGACACCTGTACTTAAGGGCCCACGTGCTTAATTCTAAGTCAGCTGAGGGGGGTGTGTGGCTAAGTCAGAAAGCTTGACAAGCCCTTCCAGTTCTAACAAATGGAATACAATCAAGGTTAGTATTTCTTTACAAGAGTTTCCTCTTTCCTTCCTGGGAGGGATCTAAAACACATGTTCCAATCCTTACTAGACAGCAAAAAAGCCCATCTTTCCTAAGACCTTTAAAAACTTTATTTTTAAAATGTCTCCAGGATAACAAATATTATTTACTCGCATGCAGGTATTTATTAAAAATACCACCAGCAGTCAATATTCGTTCCATGTATCCCCCATTTCAGCCAAGCAAGCTCTCGTTCCTCCAAAATACAGTGGCATTTACCTCACTGACCTTGGGACTGCCTTCCTCCAGTATTTCTCCCTCATCAGTTTGCATGGGAACAGGATCTGTGCAAAGCTCTGCAGAAATGCAAAATACTGCCTAAAAGATAAGAAAGACAGACATATTTTAAAAACAATGATTTTTCTATCTTTAACAGTGTTATGTGAGATTGCAGTGCACATAAATAACAATTCTAGGCTATGACCCTTAATGTTCCAGTTCTGCACATGTTCACTGAATTCATGTCTTACACAAACAAGTAAGACAATCGTTACGTAGGAGAAGACATAATTCTACTTAATTAAGAGAAAAAAAGCACCTAGCAGGAATATACTTTCTTTTTAATTTTAAAATGTATCATTGCTGAGAACTTTACATATTCATTGTGTTTACTCATTAAAGCTATAGTCAGTAAGGAATAATCACACAGACTAGAGCTGAGCAATTCTTACTAGGAAATAGCCTTTGTGAAAATATAAGCTTCACAGATTCAGCTTACAGACAATCTAAAGGTTATTAGTCTGAAAAATTCTTGGACTTCCGATGATCCTCCAGTACCTCTGAATTGTTACTTTAGGGATTTTTTTCTTTGACTTCATTTTAGAAATAACTATATTTCAGGCTCTAAATGGTTCAGGGAACTGATAAAGTCATTCATCTTTAGGTCAACATTTACAATCTAACCCAGGTCAACAGCTCCCAGTGTTTCCAATATTCAATACTAACTAGTAACTGATTTTTAAATTTGTTTGACAGTGTCAGTGCAGTTCCAACTAAACAAAATCTACATCCCAAACTCCATTCTTAGAATTGTAACATAATTTATGGAAGAATGCAACACAGTTCAGGAGCCTGTGTTTAAAAAGATTAGAACATCTTCTACTCTAGAGGATAAGCCATCTTTCAGGGGTAATGGATCAAACTACTCAATTTAGGAGATCAAATGCACCAGCATAAATTCAGCATGAATCTCTGACTCTCAAAATGCAAGGTGTAAGCTATCAGCAGATCCATTCCAGCTATGCCAGAAGGGCTCACACTGAGTAAAAACTCTTTTAAAGCCAAGGCTGTTGGCCTGTAACAGCTGTCCCTCTCAAGATGATGTACCTCTTCAAATTCACAAGCATTTAAAATCCATTTAAAGTTCTTCCACTTCATTTCTGCATCTCAGCTATAGAGCTGTTGACTCTACTGTCACCTTCAAAGCACCAATTCCTAGCCTGGAAACTGACAACTTTGGGAGTGCAAACAGTAATGACATCAAAATGAGAAAGCTTGTAAATTTTTCATCTAGATGTACCTCCTTCATTTCGAGGTTAAAGCCTGTTCATAAGGTAAGACTATCTGCACTGCAAACATCTTCCGTATGTTGTGCTTAGGTAGGCATCATCTTTTATGGCTATGATGTTGACTGACACAAGGAATGAAGAATATGTTCTACAAACATAAAGGTGCTGAAGCTACAAAATGTTACATAGAACTTATTATATCTTATAATCAACAAGCTGTTATGTTCAGTAATATCATACATTACATACAAAGCATGAGAGCTGTAAAAGACTTCAGCATAGTCATCTCCTCTTCTGTGGAAAGAGGAACGAGGACAAAGCAGAACTCTCACCTAAATCCTCACCAAATACTCTGCCTGCAGCATATAATCAAAAACCTTAGGTATCAAATGCTAAACAAGACTGGTATCATGCATCTAGGCCAAGATCTTCCTGCATATCACAAGTGTTTCTGACTGCCGGGCTACCTTCTGCTCTGCAGCAGGAGGGGAGGAGGACGGGCCCAGCGGTCCCTGTCCATGGTACTTCACCAGGCCGAGTTTCTGAGACCCACTCCAGAGCTTCTGGAGCTGGGACTTCCTGAGCACGATTTTGCAATGCCAGATTTAAGTAACAGGGAAGCTCCACAGATTGTTAGACGTATAGTCTGATGACTAACAGCCAAAACAGCTTTGGCCAGAAGGATTACTGTGGCACTGAATTGGCTTCAAATCAGAGAAGCAAGCAAGATTGAGCTTGAGCTACAGAAGCATTTTAAACAGCTTATAAAATAAAACAAGATCAGTCAGGTCAGGCCAGGACCACTGCAAGGACGTGTCACTGTTCCTTCAGAGTGCTGGAAGAACTCAAATATGACCCTCTGAAAAATTGCCATGTTTATCTTCTGAGATATTCCTCACTACCAGCGGAATGGAAAGTGCCAAAATTTGACACCAGTTTTTATATATTACTCCTGGAAGAAGACAAAAAATCCCTACCAACCAGTGCATCTGAAAGGAAAAAAAAAATAGTACAACTAGGAAATAAAAAAAAATATAAAATAGAAAGGCTACAAGAACAAAGATAAGCAAGCTCTCCCACAGAGGACAGATTAAATACATTGGAACTATCCATAGCTCAGGGAAGAGAGTAAGAAATAGAAAAACAGAGAGAAATCTATAAAAAAGCAAATGTAACAAAGAAGGAAAAGGGGGTTTATTCACTTATTCTTCATTTGTCCCATAATTCATGTTTTATCAGCTTTAACATTTAAAATATGTATCATATTATTTCATACAATGCCCAGTTAGAATGAACTCACTCACATGAGATGGCAAGAAAGTGGAAGTTTTAAAACGGTCTATAATTTATTGGAAAAAGTCACAAGGGGAAAAGAAAATCCACCAAAAATCTTGCAGCTGGTGTAGGAACTCCCTAAGCCACAGACTGCAAGAGGTGTTGCAAGAGGAAGTTTTGCTGAACACTACCCTTCTATTGTATTTTCCCCATTGCATTTCCTTCCAGCTTCTTTCAGGAGACAAAATATCAGGCAACAAACGAGTCCAATCCAATACGATGACTTATGTTCTTTCCGCATACATGAGTGATGCAAAAAGATTCCTGTGGCAACTGGCACAAGAGTGCTGCATTTCAAGTTTGTTTATTGCCAAAAGCAAGCATTTGGGGATTCCTGAATCCTACCTCTGTGGCAGACTTTCGTAGCAGTCATTCACAACTGAGGATGACTTCTCAGCCAACAAAGTGACTGCTTAATGCCAGCATGTGAAGAAACAACATAATTATTCCATGTCGTTGACACTGGCTTTTCAGCTCACTAGCTTCTGAACATAGGGACGAAAGTCACACATAGGGTAGTTTATTTTGTACACAGAGGATAGACAGGCAATCACAATTTCTACTGGTGTCCTATAGGATTGCAAAAAAGGCCAAATGCCAAAAGGCATTTATCTCCTTAATTCCAATATTTACGTGATATGCCAGGTTCCCAGGGGATAAAAATACATAAAGTTTATAGACAGTGCATTTCGATTTTTAGATCTGACATCTACCAAAAAAAAAAGTCACCCTTGGAAAAGGTCAAAAGGATGATAATCCTCTTCTTCCATTCTTGCATATACCCACCGAAACTACTTCAGATGGGTCTGAAGTCCCCCAATCTTTTTATTTACCTGATGTCTTCTAGAAAAATTAACCAGCTTCAGCTTGAGTGAGGACTCTAAGGAAGGTCTGATAAACAGCAAAGCACACATACGTCAACATATGACGCATGTCTAAAGTTAGTAACAGTTTTTATTTAACTGTATTTTTATTTAACTCTTTAAAATATCATAAAGTGATGAGAATCTGTTCTCAAAGGTAAAAATACTCACTAATATGAACTAGTTGCAGTTCTTACAAACTTCAATGTCTACTACAATATTGTCCTGTCATAATCCAACATGGCTTTGGGACAACTCAGTTTGATATTTAGTCTTATTTATGTTCCATCTCTTTCTGCAGCAAAGATGTACACATTGCATTCAGTGATATCAGGATGATGGATGGAGCTACCAGTCATAAATTCAATATAAGCATAACAGTGCAGTGCACCTTATGAAAACCCTCTCTTCACTACTGCATTCTAGCCCACTCTGGCAAGTAAAACCTGAGCTCCCTGAAAAGTAATACCAGTGAACTTCCTCAGACCTCCTTTTTCCCTAGATAGAAAAGTCCACCATTCAGAAACACAAGGTCCTTATTAGAAAGACAGAGCTGGAATTCAAATGTCTTCAAATTTGTCGTTCATCAAACAGGCATCACTGGAACTAAGCACCTTATCTAATACATGAGCCTTTCATACAGCAACACTTTCTCTTCAGATTGTCAGCGGCAATCAAATATGGCCCACAGAGGAAAACCATTCTTCATTTGATATAGAAGAAAAAAATATTTCATGCTTCTGAATAGTGCAGCTGCAAGAGAAGCACTTATTAATGTAAAACTAAATGTGGTTCCTGTGAATTCCAAAGTTGAAATTGAATACAGCCCACTGGAAAACCCTTGAAGGTCAGTAACGCTGTGCAAACTGTCACCGTTACAGACTGGAAGCAGAAATTGAGGGTAGGTCCCAAACACTATCACAAGAGCACAAAACAAAACAGGCACACAAGTGCTCTTCAGAGATGATGATCTTATATACATGGCATACTTGGAGGGAAAAAAAAAAAAAAAGAGTTAGAACAAGGCAGTACTGAACTGAACTGTATCTTAAATGAGACTGTACTTATTTGATGCAATTGTATTGATACATGATTGGATACAGTCTCTATCTAGGTATGTAGACAAAAAGCATTTTTAACAGATGGTCTAGTTGTATCATATCTAATTGCTACAGCTTTACATTACATTGAGTTTGTTAAGAATGTACAAAAGCAACGTAAAATTTAACATATGGAAAACGAACAGAGTATTTTTGTCACTTTAAATGCAAGTTGAGAGATACTTAGATGAAAGCACAAGCATCCAGAAGATAAACAAAACTTTAATGTAACTTCATTGCTTGTAGGGACTAATCACTGACCAATTCCAGTGACTTTAAAATCTCATCATAAATTAATTAATTTTCAAAGAAAACCATCATATGCATCAACTTTAATTAACAAAAACAAATCACATCAGACAGTTACAGAAAAAACTTCACACCCAAACCCACAGGAAATAACACACTAGAAAGTATATGAAAACAGCAAGATCTCCTGTAGTTAGTTAAGAACTAGTATAAGCTAATGTTCTCACCTCCAACTTTCAAGAACACAATATTGAACTTTGGTTGATTTTTACCTTTGACAGTTTCCAAGGGCTGCCAAAGCCCACAAGGATCCGTCCTGGCTACATTCAGTGCAAAAACGAAACCCTAAAAAAAAAAAAAAATTTTAAAGGTCAGCCAACTGTGGGCATTACTAGGTAAAAAACATATAAAAATGAAAGTCAATTGTCTCCAAAGCTCAGCAACTCTTACTTCCAAAACATTTAGAAATAGCCATATTCATCTTAATAAAGTCATGTAGGGTAAGCAAAAAATTGTAATCACAAAAGAAGCAATACAGCCTCCCTCTTCCCCTGTAATTTACGCAGTATTGGGGTAATGGGGGAAAAAAGCTACAGTTAACATTAGAGTTAAGGAGATAAGTACCTTTCCCCTCACTATTCTTCCACTTCAACTGCCACCACGGTCTAGGAAAGTATTCTTTGAAAGCAAGAAATTTTACATACTGCAAAAAGTACTCACTTGCTGAGCCTTAGACTCAAATTTCAGCTCAACTTTTATCAAATTTAGGCTTTTACAGAATAAAGCTGCACCACTGCTGGAAACGCATCTTTAACTACCTTGGAGAAAATGTTAAAAACATAATACCGCTTATTGTTTTCACATACTTATTACTCACCCATCACCACACAACTTAGACCATCCATCGGTTTTGAGATAAAAAAATAAGAATTCTTACCCTGTGGTCCATCAAACCATTTAAGAAGTATATACCTGTATCTACAGTATTTAGTATGCTGGCTGATTAGCTTGCTTTGAATGTTCATTAAATACTATAGATACAGGCCTGACACTGAAGTCTAACAATGTACCTTGCATAGTGCTGCATAACAGAAACCTCAAACTGATATTGAACAGGGAATTCCCCTTTCGAGGATTTACTGGCACTATCAGTAAACTTCGCCACTGGAACCACTTGAAGAAAAATGGCTAACATTTACTCATAGGTATAACGGGAATACCTCCTAAAATGAATGCCATCATTTAAACTAGGTAGACACTGCAAATTTTATACATGCTGAAAGTGTTATTGTTTGGCAGCAAGTTATAATTTTCACATTATTAATCATATTATCCTCTTTGCAACAGTTTTGAACTGTTTACTTACTACATATAGGTACAAAACTGAAATATTTATTTTTCACCCAGAAATGAACATGGAGTCACTACCAAAGTAGTGCAAGCACTACCAAAGCAGAGGTGCAACATGGCTCAGTCTTCTCAATCACTCTGAAGTAGTTTTCCAAGTGAAAAATCTACATTAAGTACATTATCACCTTAATATTAAGATGTCCCAAAAGCATTAGCAACCTTAGAGTCCATGCCCAAATTGAGAATGATTAAAAATGCCTTTGCCTGGTAAAAACATTGTTAGAAACTGAGGCTCTGGAGACAGAAGCATAACAAAGCTTAAACTCTTGATTATTTTTACAATGAGCAAATACATACTCTGAAGTGAGGAAGAAGCCGTAATATTTACCACTTTGTAATATTTCCTCCATTGAAAAAAATAAGCACCACTTTCATCTTAGCCAATTATGTAAAGTAACTTGCATTTACCTGGCTTCATTAGACAGTAGGAGATTAAAGAAATAATTTTACTACAGAAATGTATTGAAAAAAAATATGCAAAGGTAAGACTAACCCACTCTGTTGTCTCTACGTTTTCAATTTTTCATTAATTTCTCAAGCGATGGAAAAAAAATGAAAAATGATTCCTCAACTGAGTGTTAAGCTATCATCCATCTTCCTAAAACATCTCAGAAATATCCAGCCATGCCATTTAACATACTATTATTAATCTAAGTAGTCAAGTACACAATACTCTATAGGAGGAGTCAAAGGCTGTTGTTGACTTCGGAGTTTTATCATGTGTTTCTGACACATACCTCCATCCAGGGAGAGTATCAGCCAAAAAGCAAGACTAATGAAGTGTCCGTGCAGTTTTTGACAGCATAGGGTCTGAAGCTGCAGAATGGGAAATACTGCAGAAGCTGGCCAAAAAACAGCTTATCCCAGAAAGGGGTTGTTGCCGGCTGGATACTGAAATACTGTAGCATTAGTATCTAGCAAAAGCATTCAAAGTTCCAGCCAAACCACCACATGCTTATGGACCACTAATGTCTCCATGGAAAAGAGAGAATTGCTACTAATTGTGCCAATAATCTGTCTTATCTCATTACAGAATCTTATTCACAAAGAGGAGTATGGATTCTTATCCCTAATTGAAAAAAGCCTCTTGTCAGTATCTAACTTATAACAGATAGAAGACAAGAAAAGACTGATCCTCCTCTTCCTGTTACTCTGACAAATTTAGGCCTATGTTTCTAGAGCAATAACAATGTTAATTAGCAAAGTCAAAGTGGCACAAGAGAGTAGAATCCAATAAAAACAGTTTGGGTTAAAGACAAAATGTGACCTGTAGCTGAGTAGCACTGCAAAGATGTTACAGCAAGGAGAATCTCAGTGTCAACCACACTGTCAGAACAGAATTTAAATATCATGCATACATTTCCTCCTAATTCGAATCCTCACAGTAAGTATCTACTTCTGTCTGGACTGCGTAGGAAAAACTTTAGAGGAAAGCAGACACAGTTTGATTAGGAAAAGGAAAGGACGAGGAGAAGGAATACCAACCATGCAAAAAACCCACCCACAATTTATACACCATTCCTCTGACAGAACAAAGGGGGGGGGATCTCCCCCTTCCCTCCAGGAAGTGTGACAGTTCATAACCAAATATTAATCAGCTAACTACAACGCTTATTAATTCAGGCACCCAGGCACACTGAAAGATCAGACTCAGTTTCCATTATCTTGCCATAGCAGAAACAGTTCATTATACCTATATACTCCTGGCTTACACATATTAAGTCCTGTCCTGACAGGCTAGAACTGTATGCACGTACAGTGTAACCTCCAAAATATTCTGTATGTATTTCTAGTTCCAATATTGTCAAGTGCAGCAATTTGCTTAGCTGGGTTAGGGAATCTATGAAGCAGAAGAATACCCTGTGCAGTCAGGACTCCTAGACTAGCTTTTTTCCAAGTATTTTTTAGGGTGCTGCACATCTTCCCACATTTGCCCAGCACCAAGTTCTTTACTTAAAGCAAATACCTCCTTTCTGGTCAACCTGCATAAGCTGCCTCTGTAGGAAGATCAAACTATTCCAGGTGCACAGAACTGAAAGGAATAGGCTGCCATAAGGAAAATGTTTTCTTCAATTTCTCCCCCCTTACCTCCCATCCAAATCTAGAGAAACAGTAAACACTGATAGCACGTGTGACAGAATTTCCTACTCATTAGGAGACATGACAGAACAGTAGGAAGGTCTAAAAACGTAATTTCTATTCACAACTGGGGAAAAAACATGGGGTGAAACTGGTTTCTTGTAGAAGAACCAAGAGAACACACACACTTGTGTTCAAGTAAAGTGATTATGTAATCCTACAATAACTCCCAAATGCTAAATATTATGTGTAAAAATGAATCCCATTACCTACCAATTGTCAGATATTTAATCCTATTTTGAAAGAATAACATATCAGCAGCACTGAACTGGCTAACACTCAAACCCATTTCAAATCATTCAGAATCCACCACCCTCTCTTAACCACAGCTAGAATTAAATACTTCAATTTTGGTTTTGCAAAACATAACCAACTTCCAGGAATGAAAAGAGCTCCAGAACTATTGGTTTACCACTATACATCTAAGCTAACATCACTAAAATCTGAATGATTCCAGTTGCCGTTATTAAGGCACCATAAAGAAAGGTTTGTTGCAAAGGTAACCAACAGGTGGTATGTTTTTAAATTTACTGCATCATCTTGTTGGCTACTGCTCACGCTTAATGTACAGCATTATCTAGCAACAAACTGTTGCTGTCATTGGACTAGCTGCCATAAACTGAGTATTTTTATCCTGAGCTTCTAGCATTAACCAAGAGCTTTCTGGCCATGATTTTAATTCAAACAATTTCTGACTAGCAACAGTACATTTGGAGACAAAAAGGGGGTCTTTGCTGCCCACTGTGGTTTAACTGACACTTTGCTAAGTGGGAAATGTTTGACACCAGCAAATTTTAATTTTAAACTTAGTTCTCATTTACATTGTGGAATGATTCTGATAAAGCAACCAAGAGCACATTCCCTGCTCAAAAGGGCTTAAGCTGCCTAAAAACATCACCTCACAAAAAACAGCTGCTGACATAACTACACAAAACCAGCACATACCCAATTAGGGTATTAGGAAGTTGGCTTAAAGTCATTCTCTACTTCAAAACAGTACAGAAATATTTCATGAGGTTTTTTGCCTACAGTACACTGTCAATGTAACAGCCACGATTTAGTATAAAAATTTTACTATAAAATTTTATGTTTTACTATAAAAATTATCCAGGACAACACAAGTCTCACTGCGATAGTCCATCCTCTCCACTTTTCAAGACTGAAGAGGGAAATGTAACTTGCAATCAATTAGAAAGAATTTGGTAGGAGAAGGAGAGATGCTACTGGTGCTTGAGAGAGGATTTACAATCTCTTCCTTTCACATTGTTAAGAACCATCTCTTTGCATTAGTTAGGTGGAAGGAAATCCAGGATTAGCACTTCAAGGAAAACCGAACTAAAGATACGACTCTAAACAAAGCAGCCAGGAGGAATGGGAAGAGGCAGAAATTCTCAGCCTCTTATTAAAAAAATGAAATAAAAACGAGAGAACAACATTCAGCCGTGGCAGCTGAGTACTCCACAAAATCACCGTAGTGTTCTACAGCAAAACATGCTACAGGATAAAACATCCATTATGTTTCATTCAGTGTTGGAACAAAATATGGAGCTGTGCAGCCAAAGTAACTTCTCTGCACTGATATTTTCTTGTAGTATAAGAAAAATGGTTCAGCTGTTAATGTAGATAGGACACAGCCACTTTCAACAAGATAAATAACTGTACCTTGGAATAGATATCATCTACATTAGTCTGTATTGCTCTTCTAAGGGAACACAAGAATAGAAGGACTATACAGAATTACGTCATTAACCTATACATACAAAACACAAGCCCAAATTCATAGCATGTAAGTCTTTGCATATCAACAAATATAAATCAAAGCAAAACACTTTCAAAAATAGAACACTCCTGAAGAAGTAAGTTTTTGGGTTTTGTTTGTTTGTTTTTTTTAAATAAACAATTACACATAGGCAGCTCAAGAAAACCCAATTACTGAGTGTTGGGGGGTGGGTTCGTTTGTTTGTTTGTTTTCCTGTTAAACAATGTCTCCCTTTTTTGACTCAATGTTAAGGAGGACATGAGAAACAAGTGCAAAAGGATACTTCTCAAATCACATTTATGGAGCTTCTTCTGAGCAATCTAGTAATATTTCTTAACTTGTGAGAACATAATCTTTAAAAAAGCAAAAAGTTTATTCACTTGATTACCTGGCTACTGGATCATCAGTTTCAGAAGCAGGGTAAGGAAAGGCAGGCCTGGACTGCACAAAAATGGTCCTAAGTCAAGCTTTCTATTTAGAAAATCCTGTTTCTAGCTCTTGAATCTGAAGACATTCTTGAAACACGAGCTGAAAACAGAACACTGCATCGCCACCTTTCCAGTGTTCCAAAACATTTACATAAACAACATTCAAGGCGCTAAATGTTCCTCCTCCCACTAAAGGAAAAGTAAATTGAAAAGTGTATTTTTAAAAATATTTTGCTTACACCTTTTGGCCACTTTCTACTGCAAAAACAGCATAAAAATTCACTTCTTTCCTGCTCATACTGGTTTTGCTAAAGAATCCGTTAAAGGCTACAGCGAACATAAAAGGTGTTTACCTCAGCAGCCTATCATACACTACACATCACTTCTCAACTGTAATCAAGGTCACGTCCCAACTATAATCAGCCCAAGGCTGCCAACTGGCTACATTTTCCAAAGTCCTTTGGGCTTTGTCCCACCGTCTTTTCAGTGTAGCTGAAGCATGTATATATACACCTATATGTGCGTATACATACATATGTGTATGTACTAAATAACCTCAGAACTATTTCTACTTTTTCTCTTCAAGTCCTTCAACACTCTACCACCACGTTTATGGAAACTATCAAAACTGAGGTTGTTGGGAGTACTCTATCTTAACTGACCAACAGTGTCTTTAAGACAGTCAGTAGCACAGTTAGAATTCTGTTGACGGCTGGAGCATCTAGGAATTAAACCACAAAGAGCTGAGAATACTGGCTACTTTTTCCACACTGTATCAACGTTTTACCCAGCCAACCTAACAAAAGAAATTTTTTAGCAAAGTTGGAAACAAACTATCACTACAAAAATCTCATTCTTTTCAATTGTTCATCTTCTGTTCTCTTAGGTCTTGCAAATGAATGCTTTTCAGGCACAAAAAAGGGCCCTCTCACACTGCTAATACTGCTCCTGCTTGATGATGGCAGCAATGCTCTGCATCCTAATGGCACACAAGCAGTCATTACCATGAGTATTACAACTATCATGTAATTTAATTGTGCCCTGGTGGCAAAACCGGGGATGCAGTCAATGGGCTCAAAGCCAGCAATCCACATATACTTGCATTCCCAATGCTTCAGCGCTGCTAGAGCAAAACCAGTACAAAAGTAGCAAGACTTTATTTCAGGACAATTGCAAAATATCTTGAAAGTCTTGAGAATACAGAGGACTTGGATTTCCAGGAGTAGAGGTGAAGAGAAGGAGGGGGAATGTTACACTAGACCAGAGACTTTAAACATTGTTGTCCATCTTAAGCAAAATATTACGAGAGAAAAGTCTACGTCACAACAGCTCATCTTTATACCTGAAAGCTATAACTAACTCTTTTAATGCTGATAATCCCAACAGAATCATCCCACCAGATGGTTCATAGCATGAAAGACAACTCAATGTTCCTTTTGAGCCACAAGTAACAGTCACGAAGTCCTACCTATATAACAGTACCTTTATCAAAACCAGCAGTAGTAACTAAATTACAACTGATAAGGTAGTAAGCAGCCATGTGGAGGGGAAACAGGGAGGGGTGGCTTATCCATTGACACATTTAAATAACAACTTCAGCAGTTAACAAGACTTCAAGACAGCACTACTAAAAATCATTCAAATGCATCACAGGACTGGAAGATACTGCAGCTTTCAAACTTTTCGCTTCTTACTGTCTTCCTGCATTATAGTTTCCTGTGTTAAACCATCCCTTTTAAAAAATTCTGTTATCTTTTACAATAAGAGCTGCATCGTTAGGAAATTCACACTAGTGCAGCAATACTGGTGCTAACTCCTACAGCAGTCACGACACACAGACAGGCGTACTCTGCTGCACACAGAAAAGCTCCAGATCGCGCCATTACTACAAAGCTGTAATGCAGCTTTGGGTGGACGTTTATAGACAGACTGAGCCAAGACAGAGCCAGGAGGAGGGCGATGGAGAATGAAGTTTAAATCACAGTATGCTTTTATTTTTTTACGTCACTCTTTGCTAGTTTACACACCAAAATTTTCCAAATGAATGTTCTGTATTTATCACCTTTCTAATAATTAATAACTGAGTTTTTTGTTTTATACAAAACCAGTTTGACTTCCTACTAACCTGATTATATATGCAGAGAAGTCAAAGATCTTAACACTATTATTGTCAAAGAAAACAAATACCAAGTTGTTAAGCAAATAATTCTGAACTATAATTGCAAACACCAACTTTCAAAATAGCCAGCTGCCAAGTCCAGCTTCATCAATATTTATAGCTTGACATCAGTCTGAATTGTACTTTTCAGCTGTTTAGGCACCTCAGAAAGAAAGAGGAAACTAATTTTCAACAACCTGCTCTATATTCAACAATGTTTTTTCAGTCTTCAAAGAAATGAGGCAATATGCTCATTTTTTAATGGCTTTTTTTTTAAATTTTAAAACAAAATGAAAGTTATTAGCAATACAATCCTAGTCTTTAACACTGCAATCTCTGATAAACATGCTCAGTTAGACCTACTGAATGCGGAATTAGTTGCAAGAAGAGTTTTGGACCTGCTCAAGAATGTGTGAGGTCAGGGCCTTAAATTTTCTGTCTTTTGGGTTTGGCACAAAACAGTACTTCAACATTCACATCTAATTTCCTCTGAAAGTGGCATTTAAAAGACAGATAACCAGTCTTTATTATTTCCACCAAAAATATACAAGTCTGCCTTTAGGCTACCTACTTGCAATACATGGCAATTGATTTTCACAGTCAAGCTCTCCCACCCTATTCTAGAAACCTAACTCTTTAAATTTGCTCCTAGGTTTGAATGTTTTTCACTTTTATATGTTCCGGTTTGTCCATCCTTTATTCAACCTGAAGCTGTAGTAATAAAAATACCCAGTTATTTTTTGAGTTAAAACTTTGCAAAGGTAAAGTTACTTTTAGTTTATTTACATAGCTAGCTGAAGCAGGAACAAGTTAAGCTGATATACAGTATCCATACACAAGGCAGTACCAGTTCATCTAGTTACTTACTTAAACTGGTGAAAGTAACATTATCCAGCGTTGGATAAACACAGGGTTAGAGCTGGAGACAGAACAGACCAATTATGTCACCCTATTCTTGCCCTGAGGCCACCACTATGTTAGGCTGTCAGGAGCGTTTTCTATTGCTTATTAGCCAATGTTAAAAGTATTTGATACAATGGGACTTCTACCTTTTTTCCCCTGAGACACTTCTCCACATGCTAATTTACTTTTCAATCAACAGGAAGTCTTTCTCAATTTGAATCCATTCTCTGCCATACATGAATTGCAAAGAACAGGGAAAAGAAAGTTGGCCTTTGAATATGAAAGAACCAGAGGAGTTAACTTCCAACAAAAGAGAAGATTATCAGCCAGTTTTGGTTGCTTCTCTGTGTACTCAAAAATTAAAAAGGCCAAGGGAAGAAAGTTATAGACAGCTAACTTATTGAACTATGTACTTTACAAAGGGAGCGATAAACCTTAGCTGAGCAGTAAACGAAGTATTTTTTGCCCTTTCAAGTACCATTTAGCAAAGTGCCATTGGAAACATAGGTAACATTCCCGTAACCTTTTATTAAATACCATGGAAACATTGAAAAACAACTAAAAACTGCACATTTTCTTCATGCTGTCACCACACCAGCCTCAGAAAGTGGATAAGCACATCCCAAAGCACTCAAACATTTATCCAAGCAAAAAGCACAGCTAGAGTGAAAACACACACAAACACACACAAACACCACCCCCCCCCTTGATTTAAGCTTTAGTATACCATTTCATTTTAAGTGGCTAGGAAATACATGAGCTGCACCTGTATAAAATCATCACAAAAAAGACACTTAATATGAGTATCAGGGGAATACCAGTATAAAGACAGTATCCATCTTCAACACTTCCAAATGTGAGAAAATTTTAAAAATATTAAGTATTGAAATCTTTTTGCAACGTCAATGAAAAGGTCCGTATCTTGATGAACAGTCCCAAGCAAGCACTGTGGCTTAATTCCTTTTCATTCTTGTTCTCATCATCAAAAAGAGACTCATCTGCATTTTTAATTGCAGGAATAGACATCTGGTACAACACAATTAAGATCCAACAAGGCAGAATCTTAGCCATCTGACAAACAGAAAAAGTTAGAAAGCTAATTTGAAACAAATTCTTCTCAAAACTCAAATACATACGGAAGGATATGAATTTAAATTACAATTGTAATAGTAAAACTTCCTGTGTGGACACATACTTTTGCCAAAGTGCTCTTCTTTTAGCTTCTTACTTATAAGTAGTTTAAGCTGAACTAAAAAAAAAAAAATAAAACAAAAAAGCAAACACACCACACAAAACAAAAAAACCCAAAGACAAATTTCAGAATAAGCATGTTCCTAAAACAGAGTTAAACAGCTACATTTATGGCAACATAAGAATATTATAATAATCACAAAAACATAACTGGGAAAAATCTCAACACATAAAAATCCTAGAGAGGGTCAAAAAGAAAGAGACTAAAAACCATAGAAGTAGCTGACAGCATTGCACTGTAACTATTTCATGCAACATGTATCATCACCCTCTTTCTTAAAGTGCTTTTCAGCTGCTTCAGATCAAGGATGGATCATAATTCATTTTGGAGTGAAGTCTACTTTGGTATCTTTAAGAAGCTGCAGTAAGGGGACATTTCCTTCCTCTATGTCAGAGAGAATTTTAACCAAAATTCTATACTACTACTTTAAGTTTGCATTAAAGACATCACTCTTCAAGCTAGTTGCACCCACTAATATTATTAACTTACAGTTTTTTAACACTTACTTAAAAAAACTTACAGTTTTTTAAGTCACAGTGCGCAAGCAATGGAAACCTCTGACATTCAAAATAGTGTTTCACTGTATTAGTAAAGAAAGTGAATGTATAGGTGACAATCTTCTACAAAATCTAACTTGTGGAAAAACTTTTAAATCACAAAGTTATGGTACTGCTGTATAAAAAACAGATTCTACTGTTGGCTGTAGTGAGAAGATAAAACGTACTCTATGGCATTTCAATTATCTCCAGAAAGAGTCATGGAATTATTTCTAAAGATATGAAAAATGTCCCAGGAGAGAAGTAAAATGTTTTCAAAAGCACAAGGGCAAAGCTGGACAACCTGCGTCTCTTCAGCCACACATAGCTCATAAGACATCCCAGTTTATTACTAGACCGTGCTGACACAGGGTTGCTGGGTAATTTGTATCTCTTGGCTGTAAGCAGCAGCAAGACAAGAGGGCCTACTCCTAGTAACATCGGTGGATGGCCCTAGGGCCAAAGCATGTTTAGTCCGCAGTAGACTGCCAAGTCCCTGCAGAGTTACTTCTATCTCCTAGAGGTGAACCTCTTTCCTACCACACGTGTGATAACAGCCATGAAACTTCTGCAGAGAGGTCATAGGGCCAGGAAAGTCAGTAACGAATGCCTTAGAGCAGCCCAGAACGTTTCTCAATTCTGATCGTGTGCAGGCTTAATAGACCAGTCTTAAAACAAGAATGCCAGCATACAGCTTTATAAACATTTAGCTTCTTGATTTACAATCATACTTTCAATTTAACTCGTGAAACTTTCTCACAAAGTCTACATTTGCCACATGAAGAACACAGTAGAGAACTGCAAGGCACAACTGTCTGCTGTAAGAAAAAAAAAAAAAAAAAAAAGAGATACTCAAGAAGGAAAAAAATCTGCAACCCTAGGATACAAGATGACCAGGGAAATAGGAAGAAGCATTTTCAACTAGCAAAACATAGGCTAGAATCTGAAAATCTCTAAACTTCACAGAATAAACTTAACAATACTCATAAAAACTATGTTATTTGTAGATTGCTACCAAATCAAATGTCATAAAAAACCATATTTCTCCTACAGGCTACACTACCAAAAAAATGAATACACTACTGAAAAAAACTTTGTCAGGCTGCTTTTCACTACACTACTTTTATAACACTGTCAATAGCTAAGATGAAATTATAAAAATTAACTGCAAGTTAACACATTGACTCTTACTTTGCTACTCATTTAGACAGCTTAGAGGGCTTCCCCTCACACAGGCAACATGATAATATTGTATCACCTTTTGCCTAATCCTCTGTCAGGCTATCTAAAATTATCAACTCTTTGTTTTGCAACTTTGCTTCTTATCCTTTCATCCGCTAATTAGCTTCTCAGCCTTCAGTCTTCTGCCTGACAGGGTCAAAATATATTGGCAACCAGTTTATACTTTACACATTTATTCTGACCAGTGTTCTACAGCACACAGCATGAACGCTGCCTTATAGTACCTCTCATTTCTCCTGAAAAGCAGTATGTTTCTCCACAGATCTTAAAGCTAAACTGGGTAGGAGCTACTTTCAGATCCATTTTACCCTTTTAAATAGATACTTAAAAGTTTTTAGACAGTGCAAGTCTCAGACAGAACATCAATTTTCTTCCCAGATTTTTTCCACGGAGGAACTATCATGTTTTTTCTAATCCACAGACATTAAATCAGGAAATACATGCAAGATATCTGATTCCAGAACTACTAAAGCTGGCAAGGCCCAGAAATGCAATCCGTACTGACTAGCTGAAACTGGAAAAGGTCATCTCCATAGCTCACTACATGGTAAACACGGAGAACATCCAAACTCCAACCACAACCCCTACACTGATGAAAACTTAAATACCTCAGACCATTCCCCTACAACATGCTAACCATAATAAGTGCAAAACCACCCTCTCCTTCTTACCGCTATAAGAAGGCAAAGGGAAAAATTGTTTAACATCCTCACTGCCTAATGCTCTAAAGGAGAAAAAAAAAAAATAAAATACACCAATTCTTTGCAGCAAAGCATGCTTACTCCCATGAAGAAAAAACAAATATATAAATAAGTCCAATGCAAAGAAGGTACGAACAGTAAAGCACAGAAATGTAAGGAAGTACAAGAGTTTTACTATCCGCTGAAAGTGACAGGGAACAGCAATCAGAATATCCTGGTTACTATTACACTGATCACCTCACAAGCAGAAATACCAACAGGCAACTACTTGTCTGACAGTGACAGCTGGCTCAAGTACCAAAAAGCGCCCCTATTTTTATTACCAGATAGTAGCAGAAAGCTTAGTTTGGATTCACAAGAAATTAAAACCAATTCTTCACTCTCTATTACACAGACTACTGAAAGAACAAGCAAACTTACATATATATGTTATCTGAAATGCGAGAAAAACAGGAAACGTTAAGCTAAGGAAGACTATCAGCAAGAATCCATGTCTTATTCTACCACGTCTGGTCAAACAATTACAAATATATGTTACTGCTTGCTCAACAACTCTGTGCTAAGTTTTTGCTATTAGAACTGAAGACTGACATCTTCTTGCTATTCTTTTCACAAGATAGTATAACATTTCACAAAAAAATTCTGAAATCGCAGTAAATGTATCATTAAAAGCAATTCCAGATATAATTCAGGCACTCACATTTCATAAGCACTGAGGTGACAGAAAACTTTTAAGTTAAAAGAAAACCACAGGTACTATTTGCTAGTATCATGTACTTCTGCCTTATCTAAGTGCTAAATATGTTTAATTTATCCTATGAAGACAAATAATGCCAGTTCTTCACAATGACACATTTACTGATCCAGAAGTCATACACAGAAAAAGGCTGACTGAAAATCTAATAATAAAGAATTGATAGCTGTAAGCTGTAGGGTACACTGTAAGCAGAAGTATTGCAGAATTTGTACATCTTCAATACAGGCAGAATTTGTCAATCTAATAGCTGCACTAGACAGCAATTACTGAGGAAAGCCATTGCAAAGAAACTGGAGAATGACTGTTAGTATTATTGCACAAACCAGACAATATCTATGTATAAAAAGACACTCTGAGAAAATAAACACGATAATGGCAATAATGACTAGAACAAGAGAGTTTGCATCCAAGCATTCTGCAGAAAATGGAGAATAAAGTAACTGAACCATTAAGTAGAATATTAATAAACTCATTCAAGTCAATAACTAAGCTCCTTATACTTATTTTATGATCTCCAGTTCATACTGTTTAATTGTAAATCCAATCTCTTCCATGAGCAGAAATACACCAGCTTTACTGGAGGAAAAACCCTAACAAAAATAACCAAACCACACACTTGGAAACTCAAGAGAACAAACCCCATTTGAACACATTTTCAAATGACTTATTCTATAGCAGTCCTCCAATTCTTTCTATCATTCTGGATGTAGCTATTCATCCCATTGTTCTAGATGCAGCTACCCCTATATATGATGTATATCACGCATTACCTCTGCAAAACAAATGTATTTCTAATTTCATAGTTCCTACAACAGAAGGCAGATTTAAGGTAAAACACGCTACCTCAGAACTACACAAAATTCTCTTCCTGAAGCACTCTCCTCTTCAAGTCATCCTCCAACATCAAGTTTTAATGACCAAACACTCATCACCAAGCAAAGCCATGACACACATTCTACCTAAATGTTTTATTGGACTATTCAGACAAATCTTTTTTTGATTCACAGCCTCAAGACTTTTATTCCAAACATTTAAGCTTATTATTAAAATGAAAGCTTAGATTTCCAGCTAAACTTGAAGCTATACAGAAACTGTAGAACCGCACCAATTCATAAGGCTGCCTAATCAAGAGACACTGACTGTTCTATAATTAAATTTTTTCCAGTACTTCCACATTACAGAACTAAAGTGATTCCTTTTACTAAGCATCCCGATAACAACATTTGAGAAAACAGAAATGAAGATCAAGTTCACAAGAAAAGTATGCACATTAGAATTTTACCAATTAGCACTGAAACTTCTGAACTAATTCTATATGTATGTATAGTTTTACATAAAAATGTATATTCATGAAACATTTACGTGCAATCTAGCTAACCAAGATGAAAGTAAAAGGTATAATGACATCCTCACCTAGTTTTTACAGAGAGAGATCTTCCTGTGTCTTGTTGCCCCCAGAACTTCACAGCACACTTATTACTGCCCTGGGCTCCATTCCCCCTTTCTCAGCCTTAACTTTTTGCAGGGCAATTTATCCATTGCAGAATTGACTAGTTTTACCTACAACTTAGTTAAACACAGATGAAAAGTCACCCTTAAAAACCACTCTCCGAGAAGCATCTACATGGCAGTCCCTCCACTAACCATGGATCATGTAGAAAAACTTGACCTTAGCTTTAAATTCAGGACTTCAGGTAATGTAGATGAGAGCATTTACGTCACTTCTCAACAGCACACATGTTCCAAGGCATCTATACTATTACAGGGAGTCATCACAGGAGAGGAGGGAATTGTTGGGCAACTTCAGAGTAGACTAACTAACTGCAAAGACGCCGAATTCATGTAGGTATTTAACAAGCCTGCGAACCCAAGCTGTTACCTATACAACACTTGCAGCAAACCAAAACCTAATTCATCTGGATAGCAATATTACCAGAAAACAGTAAGTAAAACAGATCGCTCAAATAAGGAGCTATACAAACCCCAAAGGTTTGCCTGCTACTTCTCAGATTCAGTTTTTGTAGAGAATGAAAATGTGACACTGAAACCTAACAAGTCATGATTAAAAAATAATAGTTACAGGCTGTAAAAAAAAAAAAGTTAACTTTATGAAGAGATATCAAAACAAATATTCTTAACGTTAGTGAAATGCTAAACATGGTAAAGTGAAGTACTGTTTATAGTAGTGAGCACGTCTATTTTAGCTAGGAAAACACTTTGTTGAAAGTTGGTTTTATTCAACAAGCCTCAACTCTATCCCGTAGTAGCTACTCCTACATGCATTTTCATAAAGCAGATCTGAGCTTGCAAGATACCATGCTACAAGCAGCGTTATCCACAGCCGGTGAAGTGTCTCCAGAAACAAACATTCGCTCATTTTGCTACAAACAGCTCGGGAAACTTTTTGGTTTGCTTTTTTTTTGGTGGTTTTTTTTTTTTCCGCCTGGGACACACCTCTGAGCACGGTCACTCCTCCCACCCACATACACACATTTTAACAAGCATCATGTTCAACACATCCAGTGCGGTTTGTAGTGGTGGTACCAAAGTAACCTCAGGACTGTCCCCACGCCATACAAAAACACTTTTCTCCCCAGCCACAAGAAGGCTCCTCGGGGCTTCTCTCGGGGCTCTCCGCCCTTTTACAGTTTGCCCAGCCTGAGCGAACCGGCGGGCGGACGCCTCTTCCCGGGGGACTCGGCAGCCAGCCACGGCGCCGGGCAAGCGGCCTCGGGGGCCGCCGGCGCGTCCCGCCGGGGCCCTGTCGGGAAAACCGGAGGGAAGCACCTTCGACGGCCGCGAGGGGCGGCCGCACATAAGGCGGGCGGCGGGGAGGGGGCGGCGCTCGCCCGGCTCTGCCCCGGGACAGGCGCTCGCCGGGGCGGAGGCGAGGGGAGCAGCAGAAGCCCCGGCGCCGATGGGGCAGCGCCCTTCAGCCGCCGCTCGGGGCTCCTCCCGCCGGCCCCTCCCCCCTCCACTCCGAGGCACCGCAGCCCGGGGAAGGGGGGA